>JAOXJM010000019.1:74481476-74505030 GCA_026413425.1 Tringa solitaria
CTTGCTGTGTTTCTGGAAAGTTTATATTTCTTGGGAGTTCTTCATTCCCCTTTACTTGTAACTTGCTATTTCTCTCCCAGTTCTATATCAGCTATGGTTCAGGTTCTCAATTAATGAGAAGCATGAGTTTGCATCACTAAAATTTTGATGAATCTTTATTGTAACTGATAGATTAACCAATCAAGAAAAGTTCTTACAAATAGAAGAAGTTCATGCCTTCTCTAGTTTGCTAAGACCAATTTCTTGTGAACAGGTGGTTTGAACCAAGACCCATGTTGCCTTTCCAAAAACGTTTGTCCTGCTCCCTTTAAAGTCAATGGCAAAGCTCCTATTGATGTCACTTTTGAATTAGATGAGGTAATCCACTTCTGCTCAGTAATTCTATTACTTCACCAACAATGTGCCAGTACTGTGCTTGTGGCCATGTTTTCATTTAAATGCCAAACCAACTTCCCCTTCCAAAACTATTCACTGAGGCAGAATATCAGTCTTCGTAATGGTGTATCTCCAGTTTTCTAAAAAGTACTGGATGGCATAATCCCAGCAGCGTTACAGCCCTTTGTGTTGGGCTAGGTAATCTCAAACTATACTTGAACATTATTGTTTGAGATACCCAGTTTTTAGGATTAACTCTAAGAATTCTTTGTTACAAGGAGGCTTGTAAACATGTAGAACCAAAATCTTTCATGACTTGAGCTAAGGGCAAAT
The DNA here is from genome assembly GCA_026413425.1 of Tringa solitaria. NCBI lineage: Eukaryota > Metazoa > Chordata > Aves > Charadriiformes > Scolopacidae > Tringa > Tringa solitaria. The sequence goes on from JAOXJM010000019.1 coordinate 74,482,185, forward strand.
AATACAAAAGGAAAGTAAAAAAAAAAAAAAAAAGTTAAAAATAAAATAAAAAAAAATAAGGACAATGGCTCAAAAAGCTTTCAGACTACCTGAGAACTGTACTGCAAAAAAAGAGCGAGTATAATACTGGCAGTTTAACTCTTGTCTTTGAAAATCCAACAGACTACACATTGCATGTGACTGCTCTTTTTCTATGAGATCACAACTATCTGCTTGGTAAGCAAATGACTGGCATGTGATTTAAGCAGTTACTGACTTGTTGCCTCATAAATTTCAGTCTGCCCATGAATTATAACAGCACATCCAACTCAATCTTATTATATGTTGTAGTGTTACAGTGGACATTTAGCCTTCATGATGAAAATGCAAAAATTTCATCAGAAATCAGACACCATTCATATACACAAATATTTAGGTGGAAAGCAAAATAATTTTATTCTACAGATAGAAAAAAGCGCTGAAACATTTTCTGCCTATCCTTATAGATGCGTAAGGCCAAGCTCTTGGGAGAGGGAATTGTACTCTGTTTTTTCTCTTCAAACTTGAATCATTTACCAAATATGTTAGTACCGCTTGGAGCTCTACAGCACTGAGTCAAGTGCGCAGTTAGAAGTTTTGGTTCTTGGTCTCCAACTACCATTTATGTGATCACAGAAGAGAACAGGAGGCAACAAAATCTGTTGCCCTACTGAGTCCATCTGGGAAGTAAAATGTCTTTAGATTTCTAGGCCATGACAGGCATAGGTTAGATACAGAATAGGTACTGGAAGGAAGGAGAATTAAATGTGAGGAAGAGCATGTGCATATTGGAATATAGCGATGATCTTCAATTCAAGGACTATTCATGGAAAAAATTATTCTTTGTGCTGAAGATTTCCAGCTAAACGTACTGGATAAATGTAAATGAAAGAACAATAAACATCTATTTCCTAATATATCAGAGGAAATAGTTCTGGGCCAAGGTTTTTGTTTTGTAGTCAGACACAAAGAGTTCATTTAAACAATATTCAGTTTAATTTAAAAAAAACAGTGCTTTTTAAACTATGAAAATAACAATAATAAAAGTATTACTTTTTAAAATAATCAGCAAATTTGAGCAAATCTCATATTTTAGTGAACGGTTTCTATGAGCAGCTCTCAAATCTTTGTCTCACTCTTTGGCAATCTTTTATCAGGCTTGGAGATTTCAGAGCAAGACCATATGCACACAAGACCTTTGAATGTGCAATTATTTATCTAGAGTAAAGAATTATGGTGATACTCTTGGTGCCATCATCTGATGAATCCCTGCTGGCCACACAGTCTTCAACACAGTGGTGTAGGGCAGTGGAACTGTGGTCTCTTGGGAGGGGCTAATCCTTCTCCTGCAGCTTTTCTGTTCTCTCTGCTTCTTCTCTTAGGGTTTTAGGATCTTGTAATATCAGTGCTTATTTCCTGAAATTCTTCACGATTTCTTTTCTTCATTTTGAACTTCTTGTAACTAGTATTAACCCAGTAGCATCACGTACGTGTTCTTGCTTTGTTTCTGCTTTCCTAGCTTTCATGGCTTACTGGCCCTTTAGTGTGTTCTTTCTTAGAAAATAAGCAATGAGTCAAAAACTGCAGCTTATCATTCATTTCTTTCAGTAAATCTTGGCCCTGGAGTCACATGTGAGCCAGCAGAAATTATTGTAGCTCTAGGACTGTCAGCCACAGAGATTGTCCTTTCTCCTGCACTACTGGAAGCACAGGGTATGCTCCATGCAGTGCAGCCAAGTGTCTGGGTGACTCTTTCAAATTCTGCTTATTGATTGCAGCATTGAAATAGGAATGAATGTTGAATGAAGCAGCATTTCATTCAACAAAATACTGTGGAAATAAACTATGGTACTTAGAAAAATTACTTTATAAATTAGAATTATAAGCATATATGTACTTTAAAATTTTATTTTCAAGTGGTTCTGGAGTCTGCTAAAACAGAGAGAAGATTAAATAGGTGGCAACAGTTTGACCAAAAGGTACATGGTTTCACAAAACAAACTGTATAGCCACCCTGCTTATTCACAGCATAGTTTGTTTTCACCCCCTGCCTCTCTTCTGTTGTTTTTCTGGATGATCAGTAGAGCTCTTCATTATTTCTTTCTGCCTGCCATCCCCCATCTCATTGTCTTAACGTCTTCTCAATCCTTAATCCTTTGAGGATCTTTTTTCTTTTTTCCTCATTTCTCACACAAACTCACTGTACATCTTTCACACCTGTATTTCACTACTTTTTTGACTTTCTGCATCTCACTGAACCCTCTGCACATCACTTTTTTTCTTTATCTCTGATCTCTCAGCGGTGTGTAACAGCCAAAGATTTTGGTTTACTCTTTCATTCTCCTGATCTGTTCCCTGTGGAGTTTATGATTTTGTCATCTCCACCCCTTTCTGTTCTACCAGGTTTTTTTCATCAGACTCCTCTTATTTTTCTATGTGTCCCATGAGCCTGTGTCCCTGCGTTGGAAGGGGCTCGGTATTATTTCCTTTGACCCATGTTAGATGGTAGCCTCTATGCTGCAGGTTTCTTTCTCTTTTTTTTTTTCTCCCTTTTAAGCATCCCTAGATACCCCTAGTAATATTGCTGATTGTTACAGATGAAGCTATTCCTCCTGCATAACCTCGTGTCCTTTCCTCCTCCTCTCTTACTGACATGGTCTACAAGAGATGTACAGAATAATGGGGTGTTGTGCACTACTTGTGGATCCTGCTTGGATAGTGCACACTTGAACAAGAAATCAAACCAGATTATAACAGTTTTAGAAGTTCAAAGTGTGTAGGTGATGTCTGACTGTGATGGCTTAAAGTGAGCGCTAGAAGTTATCCCATGATTAGTATTCCTTGGGCCATATCTGTTTATGGCGAAAAGATCAAGGAGATTAACACTGTACCTTTCCAGTTGCATATATTTTTCTCTAACAGAAGTTGTCTTTTTTTTTGTGGTTCCAGATAAAATAATAAACTTTGACTGCCTTGATTTGGTGCTTGTTCCTGGCACATCTGGGAACATCAATACTCACTGCATAGTCATAAAAAAGTCTTGAAGTTTTGTTGATCTCAGCATCTTTCTAAACTATCAGTGGAAGATAGTGCAGCACAACTATTTTTCAATGCAGACTGTTCCCTGATCTTCAGGAAACACAAAGATTGTTTCTCCAAAAACATTCATCCACTGTATCAAATAATTTAATCCCTACTTTTAGAAGATACGGGAATTAGTATGTTCATATTTTAACGTCTAATGCACCTATGTTGTTCTGGCTTTAGTTTCTCTACATATTTCAATGTTTTAGTAGCAGATTCCTGCAAAGAATCAAACTGTTGAAAGCAGAACTTCAAATTTATTCATTTGTGATCAAGGTCAAAGCTGAAGTTCAGCGACATTAGCTTCGTGTCTTCCCTTTGTAGCCCCAGCTGTCTGCTCTGAGACATTAGGAGTATGCAGATACCGCTGTGAATATTCCTAATTGTTTACTAGTATCTGAAAAATGTACTGTTGCAAAATAAGTGTTTGCTATCTGCTGCTCTCTTCTCTTCAGCTAATTACTACATAAACAGGGAGCTAACATAGGTGGAAAGACTATTGACTGTGCAAGTAATTAGCTGCTGTAAAAGTAGTAGAGAAGGCAGCTAGCAGGTTTTTAGACAGTTTTTCTTAGTAAAATGTTCTTTCTTATTGTCTTTTGTGTGAAGGACAGACATCTTACTGATTCAGCTTAAAACTCTTCAGAGACTGCTGCGCAGTGGTGTGTGTATATAATTATTTGACAGCTGGTGAAGTGGCAGATACATGCAGGTAAAAGTTAAAAATCAAAGGGTTGTTTGAAGGCTTGCCTTTTTTTTAAACATGGGTCATTTCACACCTTGCATTTGCAGTGAAGGCCACAAATAGATTATTACAGATTATTTCAGTTTTTCGATAAAGACAAAAATGAGCAGCTTGTCGTGGCAGAAGACAAGATCTTTTTAAACCTCGTTCTCATATTCAGCTTGCAAAGTGAAGCTGTGTCCTAACTGCAGGAAGAGATGAGAACAGCAGTACATTTTGAGCTCCTAGGGCTAGGAGAGCCTGGATATGGCTTTCAACCATGTAAATGCCATCCCACTGGCATTTCCTTAACTGTAACTTTAAAAGCCAGGTAGTGTGACTGAAATACTTTTGATCCCAATTTATGATCCTTGTCAGTCCTTTTTATGTGGGAGCAGTAGTAAGTGGTTGTTCGAGAGCAATCCTGATATGGGGCCGCTCGTGGTTGCTCTTCTTTCAGTGCTATGAAGCCCTTCTATAAGCCCTTCTGCAAAAATGAACCTAACCTCATCTCATTTTAATATATCAGAATTCACACATATTCAGGGACACAAATCTTGAGTGTTAGCTATGAAGGTCTTTCAAATTAGTGCTGATGCAGCATTTTCCACATTCTATATTATAGATAATTTTAGCCATACACCAGTCTCTATAAAATATAACTCATTTAGCTTATCTATTTTAAAGGCTTTTAAACTACAGTCAGACACCATAGTTGGTTAAATAGGTGCTTGTCACACCAGTTTAATGAATTAAATGTGAAAGCCGTTTCTTCTTACTTTTGGCTGTAACAGGGCTGGCACAGGTTCTGTTCCGCTGAAGTAATGGAATGGTAGTATCCATGTCATATAATTTTATAAGTGTAATACTTATCAGTGTATCAGCTAATATGAAAAGCCCAAAAAAGAGTTAGAAATAAGACCGCAAGCCAAATATCTAATCATTCTAATTCCTCCTGGAAAGATACCACTTTAATTGAAAGATATGACAATAAAAATGAAAAATATTCAATCATTTCACAGAAAAATGGTGTAATTCATGTGTTCTATCCTTCATACTCTGTTCTTTACTTGAACAGAGTAACACAGATTGATTACTGACTTGTCTAATTTTATAGGTAATTTTGTTATTTAACATCCACTGTAAGCTCTTAGAGATGTTGTATCCTTGCTAAGGTAAGAAGGAAGCATTGTCTTGGCTTTTAGGGAAAAACCTGCAACGTTACAGAAGGTGCTGAAATAAAGGAAAACCTTTTCCGTCCCTTTTCTCCATTACTGACTCCAAAGCAGTTTTATCCTCAGCCCAGCAAAAAGCACACAATCCCCTCTGCAGCAGATCCTTTAGCACCCGGTAGGCTCATTCTGGGAAGAGGGAAAAGGAAGGGGCGTTGAGGGACAAGCTGTAAAGACAGGGCACCTTGTTTCCCCTAGGAAAGAAGAACTGGCCTCTGTAGCAGCAGCAGTAAGAGCTCCCACCTGCATAATGCTCTGCTCAGCTCCTCCTGTGGCAGCAGAGGCTGCGAGCCGGCCTCAGGATCAGCTGCTCAGCCCCCAACATGTCATCCACATCTCACTTGTAGTCTGCTACCTTAGGCGGTACTCCAGTTTGCTGTCTCACTTGCCTTCTGGGCACGTTTAATCCCTTTGAAGTACAAAGAATTTTGGACACATTTGGACTTTTAGTGTTCATATTTGGGAGAGAATATACTCTCGACTAACGAGTTGTCTCTGTCAGATTCTGTATGCATTAGAAACCCTGTTTTGTATTGCCATTGATAATTACACTGTGCCGTGGAAGAGGCATATGCATAAAATCACTTTTCTGTGTACCTCTAAATTCATAGAGATACTCCCAGTTACCTAATTAACTAAACATGACTTTCTGTGTAGTCATTGTAGTACTCTTATTTCTAAAATTCACATTTCCTTTTATATGATCTCATATACAATTTTATTTCCTATACCAAAAAGAAAATAAATTTTCATGAGGGTCTTTTCGCCTCTGTGCAATAGGAAAACCATGCAGCCTCCTCCAGATCGAGCAGATCTTTAGGGAGGATAGAGACAGCTGCATAAAAGGCTTCCCTCTTTACAGCAACTCTGCATCTAGCTGGGGTAAAAACTGGGATATTCCCAAGAGCTTTCCCCATCCCACAACCTCCCTCTCCAAGCTTCAGAAAAGACTATGAAATAGTCTGCATCTTTTTTCCATGCTTCTGAAGGTTGGATGGGGGAATAACACGTATTCCTCTTGGTCATGGTCCAGTCTTGCATACCCCATTCCTTATCCCGTACAGATATTTTCCATTTCTCTTCCCATTTCCATTTTTTCTCCAAAGGGTTCAGAAAAGGTCCTGAATGCCCTGAGAAAACGTGTGAAATGGACACGGATTCAAAAAATGACTGTTCGGAGAAGATTACATGGGTTTAGGGGCTTGACCTGTAATAAGTCTCTATTTATCGCCAAGTGATAGAGTTTCAAGAAAATCCAATTCCTAGTGGATTTAAAAAAGGGGGAGGGGGTGTTTGGCACCAAGATTGCTTCATCTGTATAGTATGAGCAAATATCCACAGTGGATGCAAATATCCCCAGAAGGATGGAAATCTGCCTCTGAGCTTGACGGGAACTATCTCCAATAAAACACTTTACACTATGGTATCTTTCCACTACAGTCCTGGTTTTTACTCACAGAGTTCCTGGTTTTTACTCACAGAGTTTTAAAACAGGACCACAACAGCTCCGAGAAAGAGATTTATTTACTCATGTCCATGGGAAAACAACTACACCAAACCATTTGTGAAAGCATACCACTCGTGTCCTACTTGGATAAATACCACTATATCTCGTTTAGATATGGAAACAATGGGAAGCTATAAAACTTTGCATAATACAAATATTGGTCCTCTGAAATCTTCATAGTCAGCAAGCGTAGAGTAGGAAAAAGAGTTCTCCATTTTTAAGTGGTAGAACCAACACTGGATAGAGAATGTCAAAACTGCCTAAGAGATTACTCAAGACCAAGATATTTTTAATCAGTGGCCTCTTGGTTTTTTGGATATCCAGCTCGAGACACCATAAGTGGAGTAAATTTTCAGAAAGCCTTGAGCACCCACTCTCTGAAAAACTGGTTGCATTAAGGTATCTGAAGATGAGCACCAAGAATTGCTGCATCCAAAATGAGTTTGAACCAGAAATCCAAATTCCCTCAAACTGGTATTTAGGGAGGACCTAGTGTTTTAGGCAGCTCTGGAAATCCTAGGCACCATGCACAGTGCATTTATCTCTGACACTGGCAGATAAAGGTAAACATCTTCCACCTAAACCACTGCAGATAGAGTGAAAAGAAGTGTTTCAATGCTTTTTTTTTTTTTTTTATTCTGTTAACTCTAAGGAGGATTAACTAAATAATTCAGGGCTAGCAATACTATTTTTTCCATTGATAGCTTAAAAAACAAACGTACTTTTAAGATACAAATGAGATGTAAGGAAACGTGTGTTTTTTTTCTCTTTTAAACCTTAATATCTGGTTTCAGATTTTATTTCACAATCTTGTTCTAAGACTTACTTATTTTAATGGTTTTTTTTTCTAATTTTTATTTCTTGTGATGTGTAAATAGGTAAGAAATATTAAATATTGTAATGTTCTTTCATTAAGACAATAACATTTCAAAGGCTAATGTAAAATCAAGCGGCTAAAGTTTACAATTTCTCTGTCCAGCAGTTCATTTATACAACTGCCCTGAGTAGATGCTATATGCTGCTTAGCAAATGGCCTTTAAGAGTTTAAAAATAACTCAGTAAAGCTACTCAAAGGTAATACAACATTTCTCAGGCATCTTTAATTGCAGTTAAGAAGAAAACAGGATTTTCTCATTAGTTAATTATTCACTCCCCCATCAATGATTTATACTCAACAAAACCACAATTGAAATGTTCAGGAGAACTAATTGTGCTTGTTCCTATGCATGGGACCATGAGCTTATTTTTCAGAAAGGCAAGATTTTAAATTGTAAAACTAGTCCTATTTTTGTAGACTGTTTTAGCTGCTTTTAATTTACTCTGTGTTGTTCCCATGTGAAACCAGTGAAAACAGTTATTTTCTAACCTACATTTTTGTGAGGTTTTTCTGCAAAACCTCACTGATCCCCTTTAACAAAAAGATAATCTTACTTCAAAATTCCTGATATAAGCAATTTGCAGTGTTTCTCAAACGGATACAAATATGTAAAATTTGTGCTTTTAAAAGCTTCTGCTTTGAGTAGCCTTACATTCCATAATTGTGCCCTAGCAATTATCAAGCTCTATTGCATGCCCCATTCATGAAAAGTATATTTTGTTGGGATGATGTAGCTTAAAGAATTTGGCTCTAAAACTTCCTTACCTAGAGCTTCCATTAAATTATATTAATTTAAAATAACTATGGAATGATACTTTTACAAAAATATTAAGACAAAAAAAAAACCCCAAAATTAATGGGTTGGGTTTATGAAAATGACTCTTTACAGTAAGTAAAAAAGGTTTATCACAGTTTTGGTAACTTGCATGAGTTCGTATCCAAAAAAAAAAAAAAAAAATAAAAATCTTTCACATGTTCTTAATGAATTTAAAACTTTTGTGCTCTAGGTATTTTCAGTTGTACGCTCTGAAACAGTAGACACCGTACAGCTTGTGCTTTTTATCGGGGAAGCCTACGAAGCGGACGGCTGCTTCGTTAGGGCTGCAGCGTTTCCTCGGCCGGGAGATGGGGTAGCGGACGCTGCCGTCGGCCAGCCAGCCGGCATCGCAGCGGTCATACCCCAGCAGCTTCCAGGCAGCAAATATCTGGCCGACTTTAGCGATCTGAGCTCCATCCTTCAAGCAGGCCTGGACGGCTTCGTCGTAGGTCAGCTTGGTGGGGTGAATTAGGTAGTAAAAACGACCTAGGGAGAGAAAGGAAGGGAAAAAACAGGAGCACCGTGAGTGACAGGATTAGGATGCGGTGACATCGTAAAGGTGGTTTGAGGAGAAATGGGGACGGTCCACTGAAGAATCGTATCAAACCGTCGTCGCTTTGGGACCCTGCAATTTGTACATTGCGCCGTTAAAAATGTGTTACTGTGAGTTGGTAAATATCAGGAGTGAAAAAAAAAAAACGCGAATAGAGAAAACACTATTTGAACAAAAGCAAGTAGCACTATATTTATTTCTGCTAACTTATCATAGCATGGCACCCCCACCCTCACTTGCTATCAGTGGTAACTGAACTGTTGCAAGGCATATTCAGCCTCAGAGGCAGAAAAACAGGGAGACAAAGGTCAGGGGAGGGGGATGATGGAAGACACCCTGGGATTTGGAGGAGGGCACCTGCTCTACATCCAAATTTATGGTGCCAGATGCATTTACCAACAAGGTCCCAATGACAATCCAGTCAAATGTCTGAGGAACCTCATAGATTTCAGGCAAAGCAGATCTCATGCAGCTGTTGGAGAAGGGAAATCAGTAAATATCCAAAGCAGTGCATTTCTACATTATGATCCCACCATTAGCTTAAAGCCCTCACAAGTTTTCCTCTCAGAAGCACGGCACACTGAGATCTGGCCTTTGATAGCCCTTGGGTGAGAGTGGCTGGAGGTAACACATGCAGTTTGACTCTCTGACAAGGTGGTGACCTTGTTTCTGATTAAGTACAAGCACAATTTTTATTTATTTATTTATTTATTTTCCTGTAAGAAAGCCGAGATACTGCACAGCTTCTCAGAAGCAGAGTTTGAGCCTGTGGTAGATCAAAACCATGCCTTGTCGTAAGTCTTCATTAGCAGCGTCAAAACCACGCGCAGCAGTTCTGCAGCTCTGTTTCTCTTTAGGCATCAAAGGGCATATCCTCACCATAAGAAGGCATTGAACTGATAGAGCTGCTGAGAAAACTGTGCCTCCATCTCAAGGTAATGAAAACATATGCCAGCAAGTAAAGCTCAAAAAGGAAGTCTCCCCTACTAATCCATAAGCAGCAATAATACTAACAGTAATTTCATTTATCAAGGCAATATAAATTGATCGTAAGTCTTTCACTCTTTGTACTTGGGGTTATTTATCATCACTGATTTGACAATTAACTAAGTGTGAGGTAGAGATGGATCGCAGAGGAATAGTGCTTATTTGAAGGAATAATAATTTACAAATAAATTCACAACTTTTCAACCTGATTGTCCTGTGAGAGGCAAGTTAGCTGAAAAACAAAGGTATTTATTCATGTGGGGATCTTCTAATTCCAGACCACAGTCTTCTTAGTTAAGAATGTACTCCAGAATAATACACTGTTAAAAACCAGGCAAACACTCAAACAGAATTCTGCTCAGTTTCAAATTACTTTCTTGATGAAGAAAAAGTGGTGAGCAATGTGAAGAGTTACATCAGCTCCAGATCCCTGCAAAAAGCATGTAGCTTTTTTTCTAAGTGGAGAAATGTCAGGTCAGATGACAATATAAAGATAATTGAATTAACTTTGTGTAAGGGTCAGAAACTTTATATCATGAAAAGAACATTTTTTTTAAAAAAAAAAGGCTTTAAAAAATTTGCAGCTGTGGTGAAGAAGAAACTTTTAAAAAAACTAATTGCTATCAGAGGCAATACCTACAGTAATTCCACAGAAACCTGTTGAAAGCAGATAATCTACCCCTTTGTAAAATGCTTGCTTAACTCCATTTCAGCAAATGGAGAGTATTTAGAAGGTGTTGCTAAAGAGAATGTTTATTAAGTGGAAGCCTGTTCCTACTATGTTATTAAGAGGTTTCCCCAAAGCAAACAGGATTTCAGACTGAGGGCAACAGGGATTTGGACTGATAGCATGTAAACTTCACCTAGCTTATTAGTTGCTCTTCAAACCATATGTCAATGGAATGTAATTTCCTAGGGATTTGAAGTAAGGTCAGGCTTTTGACATATGACATCAATAATAAAAACGCCTATACTCTGTCCCTTCCTTAAATAGGGGAACTTTAATAGTAAACCCCACAGGGGTGCAATGTGTATCCAGAATGCCTGATTAAATTAAATTCTGTTAATAAACTCAGTACAGATTTGCTGCTTTTCCCCTGGTAATAGGTTAGAAGGGTTCCTAACTGTTCAATCTTAGTATTTATTAATGGATGTGGTAGGAAGCATTAACTGTCTGTATGTCATTAATATCTGGTAGTTGGGTCACTCCTACAGAGGATGACTGTGCTTGATTTGACTTCTCACATCCAAATCATGGGGCAGAGGGTTTATGCAAACCTAATAAAACCCCATCTATAATTACTATTTTAAGATTTTGTATGGAAGAGAACAGCTTAAAGATCACTTGACCTAAATATCCTACACCCTCGTGACTATGGGAGTTTGAGGGATGCACCATCCTTGCAGATTTTTCCAAGCTCAGCTGTAGATGGAGACATTTAAGAATAAGCTTTTTATATCGCAGCTGGGTGGACTAGACAGTGGGCCATCATCTTGAGAGGCAGGGAAAGGCAGTCCCACTACATTTGCTGTTTTCTGCATGAAGGTGTCCATGCAGTGCCTTTGAAACAGGGTTCTTGGTGGCGTGCTTGGAGAGGATGCCTCCAGGTGCAGCCAGCCATCAAGTATCTAAGCACTTGGGCTCAGCCCGATGGTTACTCCTGACAGCTAATTATTTTTGCTGGTGAAACCTCTTGCTCAGCCTGGTCTCTTCGATGCTGTGCAGGGCCAGCCGAGCAGCAAGCTCTGCTTGGTAGGTGGCCACAGGTAGGAGCAATGCTGGGTGCAGGGCTGCCTTTGCAGGCCACCATCGACGTGTACGCCAAAGAGCTTACAGCCACAAGCACCAGTTAAGTTGTTTTACTGTGTAAAGAGCAAACTGCTCTAAGTTGTGGTTTCATATGTCTGCAAAAGGCACTCTCAGCAGCCAGTGGGGTGTGTCTGTCGCTTGCACAACATGTAGACCTTGTCATCTGCTCAGCAGACTCAGTTCAGGATGTCTTATAGCAATACTAAACAGTTAAGAGAGCCCATTGTTCCTCAAAATTGAAGAACATGTTAAAAATTTGTGATGTGGGACACAATCCTCTTCCAGCCCCACCACTCCCTCCCCAATATCAGCAGTGGATCTGGCGACTTAGAAACAACCACTTCTAAGAAAGGTTACGAAATTTTATTTTTGGGGAGGTTTGTTTCTCTTTCTGGAACAATGGCTACATGTTCCCAGAGATAAAATATACTGAAATGGTCATATGAGTCAGCATGCCTTACTCAGAGCCTTTCTATACCTTTATCCCATGGAAATGGTGAAGGTAGTTAGCTTATCACATGCGTTACTGTAATAAACACATGATTCCCAGCTGCACTTTTAACAAGATCCCTGAAACTTATTCTTTGCATTTTTAACTTTGTTAACATGAGATTTTTACTTAATTCTGCACAGTTATGCACTGTGGTTTTGTGTGCAAAGTATATTACAATGCTAATGAGCACAAAGTGTGATACAAACTTTACTTATACCTTTTTTTTTCTTTGAAAATGCTTAATTATAGAGGAGATGATAGATATGTTTATATTTATCTCATGTAACACTTTTCAGTGCAAAAGATTTCCATGGTGCTTTTTTTCTTCAAGAATCTCTCTTCAGAAACCCTTCAGTTCTCCTTCAGAAACCCTTTGAAATTAAGCAATGAATAACCACTCAGCTGTACCATCATATGTTCTTTGTCCCGTGCCTGTTGGGCTCTGTGGAGAAGACTGCAACAAAAGATTTTAGCTGCACTTACTCCTCTGAACCAGTGTTTAGATGTCCAAATTGGCCTTCTAGAGGGAATGTATGGAAGAGGAGCATCCTCATTCCTTTGGCCAGGGATGGGAGTGAACCTGGGGTGGATTGCAGGCCTAGAAAACCTATGGGTCATGGCAGGTGGTCCCACCACATGGGGCAGGAACCTTTAGCTTTTCTAAAGAGAACATGGACTGAAATGGCTTCTACTTTGAAGGAAAAGCAGAGGAGAAAGGAGCCGTGAGGGAGCAGAACTGAGCCCTCAGACATCAGGAAATTCCAACATGGAATTTCCAATCTAAGTTAGATACTTCCCACTTATGCATATTTATTTTCACTAATCTTTATCAACATGAGGAATGTAAAAGTAGAGTGGGAAACATGTTGCCATCCAATAGTTACCTCAATGGAGGCAAAAAGTTATGTTATTTCACAATATTTTGGTGGATTTATTGGATAGCATTATGCTAATGTTACTCTTTGCATTCTTTTGTGAAACACATCCCTATATATTCTTATAAACTGGTAAATTGCTGGTACTACTATTTACAAAGTAAAACTTTTCAGGTTTTTAGCTTTGCCTGCACAGACACAAAACACGAACAGTTCTTTGAACCAACATTATGATTTGAGTACAGAGCAGTTACACACGGAGAACAAAATGTTTGACTACTGCACTTATACTAGTCTAAGAAAAGACACTGTAGAGATTAATTTCATAAACTACTAAGATTATTATATTATATTATATTATATTATATTATATTATATTATATTATATTATATTATATTGCATTACAGACAAACTTTGCTAAAACAATTTCCCTGTGCAGGTAACAGGAATTCAGATAGAATTCTTAACTAAAGGTAAGAAAACTTTTTACCAGTATTTTTTGGTGTATTCAGCTCATCACAGAAGAAATCCAACAGTGAAGAAGTGAAAACACCGAACCTGGATTTGAACTCAATGCACTAATGACTGTTTTTTCATTTTTCACCTTAATGGCTGAATATAATTTTGCTGGTTCGTACCTTTCTTCTTCAAGTTTTGCATGTATTTTAGAAAATGACTTTTCAGCTTTGACTGCTGAACTATTTAAAATTGAACCCTTTTATTTTATGATCCCTGAGATCATAATGTACTTGGGGTATTTCTTTGCCTAAAAAGAACCCACTTAGCAGAAATCTAAACCCAACTCACCCTCTTTCTTCATAGCAACTCCCACAACTAACACTCTTTGACATATTTTTATTTTTTTTAAGCTTGCCTTATACTCCCCTGATGCTGGGGCTCTTGACATTTTTCCAGCTCCCTGACATAAAGCTGAAGGCTTCTCTGTTTTATACCATCAGGAGACTCCAGCAGTCACCGCCACGGCTGGAAATGCTTGGTGTCCTAACCACTTCTCATTTTCCTTGGCTGTTCCTGAGCTGAGAGAATCAATATTGGGTGTTGCAGAAATAGCTCTTTGCCCATAGCCACTATCTTTGGCAACTGCAACCTGGTGGCAAAACGGGTTATTATAAGCTTTTCCCTTTACAGTGAGAACACTAACATATGCTGTGAAGCATACCTAAGCTATCTGAAATGTTGAGCCAGAAATAGGAAGTCGCCATTTTGGGAGAGTGAGTGGGTTTATCGTGGATATTAAGGTAACCTTGGGACATGAATAGTGGAGAACATAGCAGGGACACATGAGGATAACCTGGTGAGTTGCTGGTGAAGGAAATGGATGCTGAGAGAAGCTGAAGTCTGAGTTTTCTGCTGACACCTTGAGAGGCTTACATGGCACTGGGTTGTAGAGAACTAGAAAAGATGGTGCTCAGCTCCCTACATCATCCTATTGCTGTGTAGTATTCTCTCTTGCATGTTTGTTTAACAGACTAACCAAGGATAAGATTCATTTTAGTGTCTTGTCTTGGATTTCTTTGCTACCTGTATACCATATCCTCACCTTAGCTCATTCCTCTTTCTCTCTCTTGCTGTATCAATGCACCAATAATATTTATCTGTCAGTATTATTTTTTTTTGTCAAAAATTATTTTTCTCTTTCCTTAAGGGATACTGTCCAGCTGCTAGTGTGACAAAAGGTGGTGGTGATTAGTGAACAGCAGTCACAAATGTTTACTCTGCAAGCAATATAAATAGTTATCACATTTTAATTCTTTCTCCTTGTATGTTTTATTCATTGGTGCTTTTTATGTAGTACAAGGTTAAATCTGCATATAAGAGAAAAGCTCATATAGAATTTTGCCTTGAATAAATGAAGCAAGAAAAAAAACGAGCCAGCATTTCATGGAATGATGCAGCATGATAAAAATCATCTAAATGTTTGTTTCAGACAGCATCCAGCCTAATTTAATGTTGTTGGTTTGAGGATTTGGACATTTTTTTCTTTTTTTGAAAAGGTGGAGCCAACTTAGCACCAGAGCATATCTTCCAAGAGCAAGGCTTATGTTTATTTTTGGTGTGCTGTAGGACAAAAATGCTTCATTGTGGATAAGCAATCTATGCATAAACAAAAAAGGCCATGGTCCTTGGTCTGGGTGGGCTGCAAGCCAAACATGTGCAAAGTTGCACAGGAATTATTCACAAGCATGATGCTGTAGAGGACCATAGACTCCTTTTGCCCATGTTCACTTGCAGCTTTCCTCTCATTCACAACAATGCTATCTAAACCCTTTTCAGCCACTAGATTAAACCTGAAATGATAGCAAGCTGACATCAAGCCATTTTGTACCTAAAGTAACCTCTACTGATAGCAAAAAAGCTTGCAGTCACTAAAATAAGGTTTAGAGCAGACCTAGCTCAGAGCAAACATGAACAGGATTTTGGCAGCGTACTAAGATGAGGAATCTAAATTATTAGGCATAAAAGCTAGAATTAGCTTTGCTGATAAGGATGTATTAGTCATATTAGAGCTGATACATGACCAGGAGCTGGTTGACAACGGCACAGATGAAGTGGTGATCAGAATTTTGTTTTCATGATATATCTAAGTTGTAAAACATGATAATTATAATTGAATTCAACAGGAAAGCTCAATTAATGAATCGCAGGTTTCTTCATCTCTTTAACTGAAATAAACTGGGCATATATCAACATTAAAAGACATAAACATAAATTTTAATGGGGTGAAAGCAGAGGTATTAGAAACTCCTGCCAATACAAGTTGTGAGTTGTAAAAAGGATCCATGTGAACATGTGGCAAAGACAAATTTACTCTGCGCATGTGTCCTTGTAAACTCAACAATAACATTTTCCAAGCCTAACATAAGCTTTGACAAATCAAACACCACTTGCTGCCATTGGAGTTTTCTTTCCCAAGCACAGAAACAGTCGTTTACAAGGTAGGGGTGAAGAAGGCTCTTACCATTGAAGTTCGAAGTAAAACAGAAAACGTCGTATCGGCTTTTATCTTTATCCCAGAACCCGTAATTCCTGACCCCAGGCACTGTGTTCTTCCCTCCGCAGGGCTCCCTGGGCTTGGTGATGGGGTACTGCACGGAGCCGTCGCTGAGCCAGCCGGCATTACACCAGTCCATCCCCGACCTCCAGGCGTCGTAGAGCTGGTCGAAGGAGGCGATAACAGAGTCTTGGTCCAGGCAGGCTCGCTGAGCCTCATGGAAGTTTAAGTTGTAACGACCCAGCCGTGGAGAATATGGGAATACAACACCTGGAGTGACAGAAAGAGGGCGAGTTACAGGACACCGAAAGAGCAGAAGAAAAGGAAGCAGCGTTTACAGGCAGCAGGAGGAGAAATAAAGGTTAACGCCATGACGTGTGTCAGACTGTTGTCTAATTTCTGGGGAAAAAAACGCAGTGTCAGCACATCAGCCAAGAGGTTTGGAAGGGGATAGGGCTGCCACCTCACCTAGCCAGCTCCTCTCCCTGTAACCTCATCCCTTTCCCAACGGGAAACGTGCCAGGCCTGCACGGTGCTCCCACCTGCAGCTTTGCTGTCCCCACTGGGATCTCACCCTCCCGCGCTCTGAGAGCACCTCAAGATGAGCAGAGCTGGCAGAAATTGTGCAACTACACGTTTTTCATCAGGAAATTCCAGTTTATCAGCTGTAAGATCAATTTCTCATTAAAAAAAAAAAAAAAAAGTAAATTAAACCCCAACCTAGTTATATTTTTCTGCCGGGTGGGATTTGGGGATTTTCTGGCAGTCATTTAGAAAGAAGAAATTGTAGTACAGAGGCATATGAACTATTTCTTTTTACACAGACATTTAATAGACATTAAAATGAAATGTTTTGATTGACATAAAAAAGTGCTACGTTCTTTGCATGGGCCCTTGCCAAGATTTCCTAAGAGGCTCAAGACAGTTGTTTTTTTGTTTGTTTATTTTTGTTTTATTTCACATTATACTAGGAACAGGAAGGTATTTCAGGCCTGGCTTAATAACAACATTTCAAGGCTAGACTGGTAGGAGACATAATTTCAGTGTCCTGAGGTCTTAAAGTAGGAAATCCATAGGGAAATAAAATCAGTGAAGCCGTGTGTGGCTTTGGGGAGACTTTTCTGCTACTTTCCAGCCGTTTTTTGGCAGTTTGTCACCACTCAAGGAGGGAGAGCTGCTCACAGAGGGCATCAGGGAGCAGGGTTCCTTGAGCAGAAGACAGGTTTCCCCAACGGCAGATGGTGACCCATGTAGCACACTGCATGCAGCAACGCAAGATGGCCCTAGTAGGAAGCCATGTGAGACACCACCTTCCCTCACTACCCCGTGGCTGCCAAAAGCACTGCTGGCTGACCCAAAGGACAATTGCTGGAAAGCCACTGTGCAAGGAGAACGGTTCTGTCAGATGCTTCCTTCTGCCCCTGAGGACCAGCCACAGGCCCGCCCAAAGCCCTGTCTGTTGCTCATTGGTGGTGAGCCATTGCAGACTGCTGGGGCAGGGAGACCTTTTCATAACACAGGACAACCAAGAGGAGGTGGGCAACGTGGGGACACCTCGAGAATTGTTTCAGCAGCAACATTTAGCCAAAGTTACTACCCTTATCTGACAGATTTTTCCACATTATATTTTCTGCTTGTTTTATGAAAAAGATCTGTAGTTAAAGATTACTTCTTGAAGCATGAAAGATGTTTCAGAAAATGTTGAAGAACCACCTCCCCGTGTGCCTCTGATAAAAGAGAAGAGAGAGACCTGAAACAAAAGTTTGGATCAGACCACCCTAATCTTTGGCAGGGTTTAGAAACTTAACCCAGATCTAAATTTTACAGTTGGCTTTAGCCCAGTCTCATAATAAGCTGAAATAAAACAGCATCAGAGAAGATCCGGCTCAGAATGTTTATTCTCAAACATCTCTGTAGAATTAAGTGCTATAAGATGCAGAGGGACTGAAGACAAGATAACACATGAGATGAGCCAAAAACTTTACACTGCTATAAACATCTGTCTTTGTTTTTCCTTTCTCCCTGTTGCTGAATTCTCCTGCCTATAACAAGTTCCTTGTCTCCGGGGCAATGTAGCATAGGACAGAGGAATTACATTATGGTCATGCAAGACTGTCGCCATGCAATGAAGCCATTCTTCTTTCCGAACATTCAAACCCACTTCCGTGTCTACTCCACCAGTATCTTAACATCTCCTTTCTTTCCTTTCTCCTCCTTCCCCATCTATCGTCCAAGAAGTGTTATTTTTTCAAACAAAATCTTTGTTATTACTAAAGCTTGGTGAATTGGTCCAAGAAAATAAAGCATGCAAATGTAAACTTGGCAGGGTAATAATAAACAGTATTTTGCTCCCCTTCAGCAATTAATTAGAGAGTCTGCTGAGGTTCTTTCCTTTTGTAAATCTTTTGCTAAATGGCTTTTCAGTTATTAGTTGTTCTGAACTATAGAGTGAATGTAATGTAACACAACATGTCCTGTTAACTGTAACTTCATAAACAAGAAGCCGTAGAGGTTTCATATTTTTCTGGATTTCTGTTTTTCCTTCCTCCTTCTCTAGTCCTTTTTAAAAAAAATTATTCATTCCCCCTCAGTGTTAATGGATAGAAATATCACTGGCTATAATAAAAATGTAACAAATGTCAGAGGAATCCAAGGTTTATTACTTTATTAGAAAGCCAATACTTATTATTTTTGCAGATCTACACTTCCTCAGACAACTGACTCCTTGTTGAGTACCTGTGTCTGATTTGCATATACATATAAGAAAAAGCTAAAATCATCAGAGGTAGGTATTTTTTAATTAAGATCTAAACTTACATGCTTCTAAAAACTGAGTAACAATTAATTGGAAACCACTCAGACAGATTTGAATCTGTAAGGTTTCCAAAGTAATTTTTTAAAAGGGGTTAAATATGTATGTAAATTTGTTACAAATCTATTTGACAGTTTGGGACACAATGTTTTAATAACATAAATATGCACAAAACTGTAATATTAGCTTTGGGCTATATTCGGGTAGACTGCATAGAAGCTGATTTTTGTTTGAGTTCATCTGCAGTACAAGCCTGCAACTGATTAACATTGATTTTACCCTGCAGATGGGGGTGGCCATTGGTGATTTTGTAGAGCAAAACTGACTGGGCATGTGTTTTGTGTAGCTTTGCATTATCTTGTATCTTTGTTAATATTATTTTTTCCTCCTTCATTTCCCTATCTAACCTAGCTGAAACTCATAGTTAGATCTTACTATTCATCCTCCTTTTGTTAAAATGTAGTTAGATCTTACTATTCATCCTCCTTTTGTTAACTGCTGAACTTCAGTTAATTGCAAAGCGTCTTATTCAGTCTTGGATCTTATAACCCGTCAAAAGATAATCCATCCCATCTGTTCTTGAATGGACAAAAGCTGTCCTGAGGCTTGTTACTGTTCCCAAACTACAGACTGAATCTAAACCCCTGACTCCAACCTTGTGTTTTACCACTAGACAAAACACCCACTTCTAACTGTTAACAAATTCAGCTTAAAAAATGGAGGAAGAAAAAAACTTCCAGCCTCAGATGGTTAAAATCTGGTTCAGTTGTGCAAAGAATGAGCTGAGGAGCCTTAACCTGACCTTGGTGGTTTGTCTCCCTACTTTAAGGAGGTAGCTGAGCCCCTTGTGGAGCCTGAATAGGGAATATTAGTTTTAGATTTGAGAGTGGGGCTACTCTCTCAAACATGCAGTTCTCCGGAATAGGTCCTACCCCCAGGGAAAGACCTCCTTCCCTCCGAGCAAGAGAGGAAGAACCTGAGACACACCAACTCCACAGAGAAAAAATCTGTAAGCGAAAGAGGAGGGCTGGGTGAGGCTTGCTTTATGCACCTGTGGCACTGCAATCGCGGTCCAGAAAATGACTGTTGTAATGAAAATCAGGATTTCTACCACATCGGAACATAAGAGCGGGATGTATAACATATCCTCCCCATGTGCACGCCTGTATCTCCATGGACGCCTTACATTTGATTCCACAAATCCACGTACAACTCTGTTTCAGTTACTGTGGTTTTTAGGGAATGCAAAAGAAATTATATTTGTGAGCCTTTTGTAAGCTATTTGTATTTAAGAGCCTTATAGGCAGGTAAACCCTAAAAATTCAGTGCAAGTGCTTTGCAATTACTCAATTGCTATGAACACACTGCCAGTGCAAGGAGCTGTAACAGTTAACCAAGACAAGGAGGTGAGGAAATAACCTTAGAAAGCTCAACTCCCATAACAATTTATGGGAATCTATTAAGCCAGCACCACACACAATTAGCAGTTTTAATAGTATTTACGCATAGAACAAAATAACACAAATTTCTATTGACCCATATGGAAAAAAAAGGTTTTTTTACAGCCAGTGTAAAGAAATGGGCTTCCTTGAGTTCTGGCCCAAACAGAAAATTAAGTTTCCTTGTAGCCAGTTTAAACACAGGTAACAGTAGGGTTTGCTATATACTATACTGTAGGGTACAGTTTTATGCTGGCAGGTTCATACACTTGATGGCAAAATTTTCCATACTGGATTTCTAAAATTCTGCAAAAAGTGGCAAGTCCCTCATTTTCCTTGAGAGTCTATCTCCATTTCTCTGCCTGTCAGGGCCGACAGGTCTCTGATCACTCGGCTCCATGGGTGGGCCACTAGCTGTCAGCAGGTATCAATCTCCCCGAAAATGAAACCGAAGCTCAAGATGGTCCACAGCACCCCATAACCAAGCTGTCAGTGGGGTTGCTTATTTTTGACAAATACAAACTAGACTCATCTGGTCTGGGGGCATATTATTGCTTTATCTTTCTACAGCCTTCATGAAAATTTGCAGACTGTTGTCTTTCCTTGCTCTCCTTCGGCTAATTAGTCCCCCTTTTTTTTTTTTTGGCATTTTCCTTTCAGGTCATCATTTCCAGATAATTTTTTGCTGCTGGATTTTGAACTTTTTACTTCACCTGCATCTTTCAAGTATCATTTCTCACATCACTTGCAAACACAGCTGTGCCTGCAAAGACCTGTTAACCTGTCACAGAAGGAATTACGTTGGTCTGTCATGACTTACACTTGACAAACTCCTGTTGTCTTTTACAAGGCTTTTTGTTGTCTTCTAGGGACTCACAAATAGTGTGTCCTATAAAATCAGTTTTATAGTAGAGAGTACAACAGATTGTCATGGAGAGGATATTTAAAATAGCTTTTTGTGTATGAATGTAACAGCAACACACAAAAGAAACAAATCAGGCACTCAGTATTAGGCTAAACCTGATTTCTCCTGCTGCTGAGAGCATGGAGCTGGTTACATATTGGTTTCAGCTATGAATTCCCCATTGATTACATCCAGTTTAAGAGCAAATGAATGGATTAGAAAGTAGTTGCTGTGACAATATGGAAGAATTTGTTTATATGAAGCTTATGGATTTGTTTGATCTATTTTGAACTAAAAAGTCTGTTCTTGAGAGACATGCCTGTTCTTTTTCTAGCTGTATCTGGGATATAAAGGCTAACATACCTCTAAGCAAGATCATAAAACCTGATGGGTTTTTTTGGTTCATGTGGAGCCACCCAGAGAGTTAGCTTCTATCTGGAAGTAACTTTCTACTGAGATTGTTAATGGCTTTATCTAGATCTGGATATTTCTGGTACTGTTGAACGTACAAAGCAATTATTTTATAGCATGTATTGCAAAACTAATGTGTTCAGTTTTCACCTCTCCCTGAAGACAGAAACTATAAAAAAAAATTCCAATAGAGTAAAAATCTGCCTTTGGCAGTTTAGCGTTGTTCCACTTTCTTTGTCAGCCAGCCCATGAATCTCACGAAGGAATAGTACACAAAATCTGTGCCTGAGCAGTATAACTGAGGGCCAGTGCTGGAGCCTTCGCATGCCTGGGAAGCCAAAGCACAGAAGCCTGATGTAGTGAGTTTCATTACACTGCCTAGTATTCATAAGAAAGGAAAATAGTAAAGAACTAACATAAAGAAAATTTAGTGTAGAACAGTAAAACACCAACATAAAGAAAATTTAATGTAAGCTAGGAATTCTTTCTTTGCTTATGACTGGGGCAACAATATCTACCTGCCATAGGAAGCCATTTAATTTGTTAAGCTTTTGGCTCTCAGGACATTTGACAAAGAGTGTAAAACTCACGATGCGTATTTTATGTGCAGGAGGAGAGTAAGGCCGTTTCAGTGAGAAAATGGCTTCTCACTAAGAAAAGGCCAACATAAAAAGTGTCCTGCTCTCCGCAGTACTTGACATTTCTTGCAGCCACCACACTCAGCCCAACTCCCCAGGCCTTAGAGCAACCCTTGTACTTAAGGCTACCAACAGCACAATAATCATGACATCATTGGATAGTTCCTAAAGCTGGTGGTTGTGAAATACTGCAGTGAATCCTAGTCCTGAGCTTTAGCTGCTAGACAGCACTGTGTCACTAGTGCAGGGGGGAAATGGCATGATTCTGCATTAAATAATAGTGAAGAAAACAAACCAAAACCTTTTAAGGTATGTAACAAACACAGACTGAATCTAATTCCACTGTTTTTTCAAAGCTAAAAGCATCCAAAGGGCTGTAGCACCTCTCCTATGAAGAGAGAGAGAGTTGGTGTCATTCAGCCTGGAGAAGTCTCCCCGGGGAGACTTTATAGCCCCTTCCAATAACTAAAGGGGGCTACAGGAGAGATGGGGGGGACTATTGGTCAGGGACGGGAGCGATAGGATGAGGGGTAATGGTTTTAAACTGAAAGAAGGAAGATTTAGACTAGATACCAGAAAGAAATTCTTTCCTGTGAGGTTGGTGAGACACTGGAACAGGTTGCCCAGAGAAGCTGTGGCTGCCCCATCCCT
>JAOXJM010000019.1:74521171-74539750 GCA_026413425.1 Tringa solitaria
TTTTGGGGTAAGCTACTTTTTTTTTTTTTTTTTCCTATTTTAAATTGCCCAATTATTATCTCAGATGTGCTCAGCCTTTTTAAATACTAAACAGCAATAATGTTCTATAATGTGAAGAACTCTGTATGACAGTCTTCTTAAAATTAAATATATTCCACAATAAACTAAAGGTATTTCAACCCATTGCAGTTGCTTATTACTTTAGGATGCATGCTCTTTATCTTAAATCATGCTGTACGTTACTCATTAATCTTTGCAAGGTTGTGACTAAGTGCTATTAAACAGTGCAATTTTATTTTTTTTTTATTTTCTTTACTTTCTTTAGGAGTAATAATAATGCATCAAAACCAGAAAAGGTTTGTCACCAGTAATAACAGTATTTAAAAAACAGTGCAGCAGAATAAACAATTAAGGATTATTAAGCACATTATTCTGTTTCCCTCAGCAATCTAAAGATACTGGTATTTTCTCACATATTTCCTTACCTTGAATGTGAATAATTCTTTCATGCTCCAGACTTGAGTTGTCAGGGTGAGGTTCAGCCCAGCAGGCAGAAATCAGCACCAGAAAAAGTAGACTCTTCATCCTTATAGTCAAAAGAATCTTCTTCACTGTAAGGGCATCACATACAAAGAGGCTTGTGAATGTTTTGAGACCTTTACAGTGTTGCACTGCACAACTTGTTACAGCAATGATCTTATGAGGGACCTATAGTATATTTAACCTACTCAGCTGAAAAAGTTACAGCAGATACTCATTTTTAGGCATGGGGAGTGGACCTTTTTATCATGGACTTTCAAGAAATGAAACTGGCAAGCCATATTCAGCTCTGTCTATGCAGAAATACAACATGAAATAATAAAAGCACACACACAAAAATCCATAAACCAAACTCCTTGCAAGACCGGACTCCTTGCAAGCAATAGCTGTGTTTCAAAAACTGTTCTAGTGTACTTTTGCTTTTCCAGCCCTACTCCAGATCTGGTCTGTAAATGCAGTTAAAACAATCAAAGCTATCACTGTGTCTATATCCACTGCATGATGCAATCTACTGGTGATAGATTTTCAAGATTAAAACAATATTGTCATAGGTTTTGGCATTTCAGTCAAGACTGCAAGTTAACTTAGCAGTCGGGGTGGTAAGTTTGCTTGAGCTAAGCAGTAAAGATGACAAAACAGTTCTCAGGCTGACTAGAAAGATCTATTTTATTTCAGATCCACTTACCATTTTAAAAGATGCCTAAATACACACTGAAATGTTCAAAACCATGCACAAAGTAAGTTAGAGTTGTATATGCTACCACTGCAGTTGCCCTGATTGATTTTTCATTCATTTCTACCTAGAATGCTGACGCACTAACTTGGTGTGCCAGGTAGGGTCTCTGCAGTCAGCAGAGCTGAGCGCTGCAGGGAAAATCTTTGCCAGCCTCTGAGTAGTAATTAGGCAAATGAAGACCTGAAATAGAAAAGGAGGCATAAAATACAAGAGGCTTTACGTAGAGGGTTCAGGCTGCTGTGTGTTTTATAGATATAATTTTTATGACCCTGATTTCTTGAAATAAAAGATAGCTATTTCCCAGCTTTGTCTTTCAAGAGACTAGGATTTTGTCCCCAGTCACCAAATAGTGGCAGCATTATTAATGAGCTTTCTCTCTAATGCAGGAAGAAAATTATTTTTTCCCCCTTTTCTCTATCAGAGCTAGAAACCCCTCAAAGTTACAAGGGTACATTTGGTCAGAACCAGGGTCAAGGTCCAAGCTTTGCAAACAGTCTTTGTCCCCAGACAGACTCAAACACCTATGTCTTTCAAGTCTACATCCAAATATTGTAATCCTAAGAAACCTCTGCTACAGAACGAAATGCAGAAATGCTATTGCCATTCTTTTCAGAAGAGAACATGCACGTTACTTGCCTGCCCTTCCATTTCTTCAAAGCGAGTTTGGGTAGGAGTTCAGAGCCAACTCAGCATCCTTTACTCCTTACTGTGGAGCGTCTAGAGGTAGGACAAGTGCTCGCCGCACGCTATTTTCCAGGTGGTCCCTGCTCAGTAACTCAAGACTCTCCGGCCACTCCCTCTTTCCTGGAAAGCTTGGCAGGCTGATGACCTCCATTCCCGAGAGCAAGGACAGATGTGGCTCCCTCTAGAGCACATCAGCCCCAGCCTGGGCCGACCAGAGGGGTCACAGGGGGGCAGCCAGGTGTTCTTCTTGCACCACGGGACGGAGAGCGGGATGCATTGGTGTAAAACCACGCTGCTCCTTCTCCCCCACAAATCCCAGACCAGGCACCCCGTGTATTTCCTCTGAGAGGGAAAAAATGCTTCAGGTTTGGAGTTTGGGTTTTTTTGCATGTTGACTAACTGACAATTCTTTTTTGTACTGGTGGGGGAGGGTGCTATTGATTTAGAAATTGTTTAGCGCAGAAGCTTTGATTTTGAAGGCAAAGTTTATGGGTGTAATCCCACTTCAACTTGCAGCTTGGTGCCTAGACTGGATGCAAAAGCTCCTGGGCCCAGTGAATAGGGGTAAAGCCCACAGGGGCTCTACAGACCCGCTCTGGGAGTGCCTGAGCTGCTCTTTTCCGTGGCACTAGTGAACAGAAACTACCACACAACAAGCTGGCAGGTAGTACTACCATCCCCATCTCCCCCAAACTCTGGGACTGGGGTTCCCTTGTGGAATAAGAAAGATTTACATTCTGGTTGCACGGATGGAGAACTCCACCCATGCCCTTCTTCCTTGTCAAGGTGACCCTAATATGATGGGGGAAAGTCCACGTAGTATCATCAGGTGATGATTACCAGAAAAAACAGCTTCAGGATTAGCACTGATGGGGCAGGATACAGCCTTTAGAGATATTTGCTTGGACTACCAGCTGCATCCAGGAAACTGAGGAAACTCTGTCATATTTACCAGGCAAACATCATGTCACTGTATAGAGTTTATGTGGTAGCATCACACAGGCAGGATGAGAGGCAGGTCAACAACGGACTTCTGAGATCTGCTCTTCCTTTTCTCCAGTTTCCTGGATGCAGACAAACACCTGGTCTAGTGGGAGGTGTTCCTGCCCAAGGCAGGGGAGATGGGACTAGATGATCTTTAAGGTCCCTTCCAACCTAAACCATTCCATGATTCTATGATTTCATATGTCACTTGCCACAGACTTGTTACAAAATCAACATTAAGGCCAGAGATCCACAAGTTTTTTGGAGGAGTATAACCAAGATGGTGGTACTTTAGCCTTGTTAATAGGCAAAGTTTATAGTGGCTGGGTTTCTGGTTTTCCCTAATTGCCACAGACAGAAAGGGCAGCCTAACGTGTTCATTGTGCACGCAGAAGCACACACACGAATAGCATGTGTGTGCATGTCTGTGCTTTCTTTACTCTGATGATGTTCATCTGCACTGCTAAGGTGCGTTTGTCAGACTGCACAAAACCAGCAAGAACTTAAAAAGTATCTCCCAGGGGACCAAACGTCTGGTCAATGTTTTAGAAAATGTATGCATTGCGTACCTTTGCTTAACTCACTAGATCCTTCATACTTGAGGTCAATCAACTGAGAGTAAAGTTTCTTCTGGGCAGAAGCATCCCCTTGGGGGCCACCTCCAATTAAGCCTGAGAAGCTGTAAGGCTGCTCCCTTTTATTGCCATGTACAGTGGCAGCTGAGAAAACGTGGGTATCTGAAGTCAGGAAGGAATGCCCTCATCTTGCACCACTCTCCTCCTGGGATTCCCCATGATGGGAGCTCCGGCATCGAGCCAGAGGAGCGCAGAGCAATGTTACTAGGCCAAGAACCTGACCCCTGGGGTTTCGTAGGTTATCCAAAAAGCTTTTCGGCCAGAAAAATTCACATCCTCAGCTCTAGCCAAAGCAATAGAAGTCAGACTCCATTTCTGCAGCAGCCTAGCAGACCTCAGGGGAGACATGATAGGTGTGGATGTTTTCATATTAAAATTAATAAAATCTTGGCTAGGAGACAGTGAATTTTCAGTAAGAAATGGTAATGATTAGTCATACTCAAGAAATTCGCACTGGTTTCAATTACTGCAGTTTATGAATTTGCTATCTCCCTGGACAGGGACACAAAGAAACTGAGGAGCAGTTTTTAAAGGGAGACCTCAAGGCTCAGGGAAGTGGTCAAGGTTACTGTACATTCAGTTTTTAAATTCTCAAGAACTGCTCATTCTTAGATACAATTTGAAATTCTGATAGTAATCACCATTTTTTCACACTTACCCACCCATAATTCATCTACTCCTTGGAAATCTAAAAGGCTATAAAGCACCAGTGTTTGGATTTTAATATAATATTCTGCAAATTAACAGAATGCTTTCAAGTAATTCAACTGCATAAGCAACAGTCACTTCTCTGAAGAACAGAGTACTGGAAAATAATGTTATATACCAACTTCTATTTTAATAAAATAATATATTTCTTATTTACTACCGCAACTACTTTCTGGCTACAGAACATAAGAGCATCCACTGTGTGAGGACAAAGTCCACCTAGCTCAATATTATCCTTCTGACAATAGTTAAAAGCCTGGGGAATGCCTTGTTCACAGGAATTATTTTTTTTCTTATATTAAGACATGATGATGCCCTATATCAAATGCTTGTTTCCTTAAGAGACCTATAGAAGCCCAAACTTGCAATGGCTCAAGAGCATATGGTAACACAACCACCAGCTCCTGTGATCCAGCCGGTGACACTGTCATCCTAGTAAGACGGGTGCTTGAAGTAGATTTTCCTAACTCATGCAAAATCTGGCTGCTTGTGTAGAACCATCCCTGCTGCTTTGGATCTTGCAGGCTTGTGATTCCCTCACAGTTACCCAGGTATCCACAAGACCCTCAGAGAAGAAGGTGTTGCAGCAACATATTATGCCACCTTCTCATGTGTGTAACTTCATGATTCAAAGAAGGCTGAGGAGAGCAGGTGTCTGTGGAAGAAGGAGATGAGGTACCAGTGCACGAGGACAAAGAGAAAACCAAATTCCTAGGGAAGACACAGGGGACTTCTCCATAAAATGCTCTGTCTTTCTGTGAAGTTTCCTATTTTTAATACAGTGAGACCCAGCAAGTAAATGCAGAAATCAATAATGTCTAAAAATGTAACAGAATCAGTAAAATCAGTCTCAATAACTTAGGACTGAAATAGCCCCCCAAACTGTGGACTATTGGCATCTGTGTAAAACCCTAATATATAATTTAAGCATTTACAAGTCCCTTCTCTGTGGAGCTCTGTGTTATCTTGGAATTGGTGCTAAGCACTAGGGACCTACCTATTAATGACACAAAATTTATGTATTTTCAGGGGCAGGGTGTCAGTTGCAGTAACTAAGTTTCTCATCCTTAGATGCTGCTGGCAGATCATAGAATAGGATGGAGACTAGTCTAGGCAGTACTGACACACTCTCTTCAATAACCTTTCCCAAAACAGGGAATTTGGACCAGAATACTTCAATCCAGCTGATTAGACAGGATTATGGTGTCAAAAGACTGTCCCAAGTCTCCTAAAGATCATATCTTATATATATAGATATAGACACCTAGGCTTAGGCAACTGAGTCAAGCCATAAGGATGGGCTTCATCTCCAGATTGTGGACACCTAAACTATTGTGTCTGTGTGGAAAATGTTTACATTTCACTTAGGAGTCTGAGCTGTTACAGTCAGTTTATACCCAGCCAATGTGGTCAGTGGAAGGAAGATGTGTGTTTAGTTGACATAGGATGCCTTTTCCCTATCCTCTTTTGTCTTTGAATAACTTCCTCTATCTGCAGTGTGGCCCCTCTGGAGAAGTGGGAATTGTGGGCTTGAATGTGTGGGCTGACTGTGGAAGGAATACTGTGCACAGCCTCTTTGGCTGAGTGGTCTAAGTGGGCTGTTTTGCAATCAAGGTACAAACTTTATTTTACAAAATTCGTTTAGTCAAGGACTCATTGCTCAGGATGAAAGGGTCAGCATTGGACAGAGGTGCCTGAAGTGCAGATCTGACTCAGGGGCTCCTTACAAGTGGCAATTCAGAGTCCTTCTCGTAATTAGCATTTCTGCTGGCTAGCTCTAGGCAGCTTCCCACTCAGCACGGTAAACAACATTTTAAGAAACAAATACTCATCTCTCTATTGACTGCAGAAGGAGGGTAAGTGTTCTGACTCACACTGGGAGCACTGACACACTCCTTTTAGATGTCCTGATGCCAAAAGTGGGCATCTAAAGTAGGCAATGGCAAAGTCACCCTTAGTCATGAAGGGAACCTAGCTTCTTAAAAGTATTTACAATCTTCTTCAACGACCTTCCATTCTCCAAAGGCAATGGTAAAATTCCAGCTAACGACTTCAAATCTCAGTTAGTAAAATCAAATGAAAATCCACTTCTTGCCCTGATATGCCCTTACACCACCTAGTCTTGATTCTACTTTTCAGTTATTTGCTAAGAAGACAGGTTCTTCTAAGTGAAGAAAGCCCCCCAGGCTGATGGAATTAAGGCAAGACAGATTCAGCAGACTGCACCCCAAGCTAAACTGTTCCCACAAAGGAAATTTCGCTGATGCCAAGGCAAGAAAGGAGAGAACAATTGCTGGCATAAGAATAATAATAATGTTTACATGCTCTATTAGAATGACTTAGAGCAAGCTTTCCAAGACCTCCTCCCATGCTACTTCATTAGTTAAAGCAATTTGGAAATTTGTGAGACTGTGTGAGTCTTGGGGCCATCTAAAGCGCCAGACGGTCAATGTCTGGAGAACAGGTTGTCATAGTAGTTCCTTAACCATAGGCAGAACAGTTTAGTGGAAAAGCAGCATGACCATTCAAAGACATCTGGAATCCCCTGGAGCCTATTAGTTCCCTGGGAAGAATGCTGATAAATTGCTTGCAGGGAGAAAGAAAATATCTTTACAGTCTTTGAAGTCTCTGCCTTGTGTTAGATATGAAATTTATTCCAGATACACAGGGTAACAATGGTAACAATACTTTTGACATTATTCATAGAGTGTAGCCAAGGTCATGTGGACTATCTTTATGACTAGAAGTTAGAAAATTTGGTTGTCTAGGTATAATGAAAACACAGATTAGGCAATTATGCTGCACTTAAGCTCTATCATTGATGGAATACTGGTCATTCAGTGCTTTGAGTAGTTTTCTTTCTTGTTCTTTACAATGGACTATATAAATATCCCTTTAGTTCAGGAATATGGATGTTTTTGCTTGAAGTATGGCAATCTTCTTTGATAACAGTGTTATGCCACAGAATCTGCTTTTTGCTTTGTAAAGCGGATTCACTTGTTTGCAATCACTTCCATTACAGAAAGTACCTACTGCAATCTCCACACATCGGCGGCTTTCAAAGAATTCTTGCAATCCAGTTAGAGAGCTGGATCTCCAGCCAGATTGTGCTTATAATTCTGACATCTTTTTCATCAAAAAGCCTCTTTCAGCTTTGAAAAAGCAAGCCTGGAGGTCACTGCAGGTCAGGAAGAGAACTTCATCTCTCTCCCTCATTTTTCTTGCCTCTCGGTCATACTTAAGAAGCTAGCTTTTCATCAGACCCTCACGTGTTCTCCAGGTCCTATTACCTACCTTTCTTCAAGGTGCTTTCTTGGTTGCACCTATACTTCCCAGTCACCTGCATAACTTCTGCAAGGCAATTTACTTTGGGAAGTTCCGCCAGAGTTTTTCCAGCATCACTAACCTTCACCCTATGGATGCTTCCAGTTCTGCCAGTTCTTTTTGCGATGCTTGGATTTTTACAGGGGCGTAAATGACAAGTTTCTAGTGCTCTCTTCCACCATCAAAGGTGAATGAAAGCTAGATGCCTATCATTCTGGATCATTTAAAAAATCCCAAATGGTTCTTACAAACTGTTCTTTGACCGGCTTATAATACTAAATATTATACTTTTAATAATTAGTATAATTGCTTTCTTTGGAAATTTGAACTACCTTTCTGTACTGAAACTTGCAGTGCTAGATTTCATGCTTTAAAGTGACTTGTTCAGTACCATCCAAGCACCTTTTCTAAGCAGTAGGACAGAATTCTGGAGGGTTTTTTTTTTTGTGTGTACAGTGGAAATGCAAAGAATTTTACTCAAAGCCCATTCAAGTGAGTGGACATTCTGACATGTAACTAATTAGCATTAGATTGGGATATTTGAGTCGGGAGGCCCATTGGTAATATTCAGGTTACTGAGCATTGAAGCAGCACTAGTAGCTGTTGCTTGGCCACTATGCTCTGCCAGGGACGTGACTCACAATGACAAGAAGCATATTGTCTAAAGTACTGGTCTCATTTCATAGTATTCTGTGGTGAATGGTTGCTTGTCCATCCTACAGCTCATGTCATGTCTCTCCCAGGGGTCCTCCTGTACTCTCAGCCAGCTAAAAACTGCTAATGTTTTGATACAGACCTAGAAGATGTATTTACATGACGTAAGTGTTCTTCAGTATCCACCAAGCACAAGTGTAAACTTGGGGGAAAATCTGTTTTTACACATGAAAAACATAACAAGTCCCAAACACAATGCCATTATTAGGACAAAGAAAAGAAGGAATTTTCATTTCTGGAAACATAGCTAAAAGGTATGAATTCAAGAGCAAGTAAAAAATCACATCCTGATAGAGTAGAAAATCTGTGTCACTGTAGACGGCAGCTTTCTAGATTCATTCCAACTTTTTGATGTCACTCAAGCCAAATGATCTAATCACAACTTAAATCTTACACTTTTTGCTTAGGAAATATTGTGAAAGTTATTGGAATGGCAAAGTTAGCAAATAGTCCATGCAATGATAACACCTTGAGATATGCAAATAGGCCAGATCCCATCTGTTTCATCTAAGTGAGGTGCAACATCTCTATTCTGACTGTCCTACATTTAATTCAATGGAGTTCTCGTTCCTTTTCCCCGGCTACGCTGACTGTATCAACAACATGAAAATAAAAATCACAAACATTAACAGCGCCTTCACATCCTTGAAAGACCCCAATATGTGAGAGAACTGATGCACCACCAGATGTACTGAGTGGCAGCCTGGTGCCAGCCTGCTGTAAGGAATTACTAGCAGGATGCCATTTTTGGCATGGATCCTGGTGCAAAGAATAAAGCAGGACCCCTCGTCCAGCCAACCGTGAGTGCTTAGTCCTGCCCTCCCTCGTTTTTTTTTTTTGTTGTCCAAAATTTGCACTGTCTGCACTCGCACTGTCATTGAGAATGACTTTAACAAGCCACCCAGTTTCCTGAAGAAATAATTACAGCGATATAATGCCCTGCATATTTTTTAAATTGCCTTTACAATTTGGTAGTGCGAGTCCTGTTGAATCACTGCTTCTAAGAAGG
The DNA here is from genome assembly GCA_026413425.1 of Tringa solitaria. NCBI lineage: Eukaryota > Metazoa > Chordata > Aves > Charadriiformes > Scolopacidae > Tringa > Tringa solitaria. The sequence goes on from JAOXJM010000019.1 coordinate 74,530,506, forward strand.
TAAACACTTTAATTTTACAACAGCACTGTTTTCACCAAACATCTGCTTCTCACTGAAATGATACTAAGTTTTCTTTGGGTATTCGGTCACAGCGAATTAGCTGTGGGTGCCGCCAGATCAAAGCCATATGGGGATCACTTGTGAAAGCACAATTCTTTCAACATTTTTTTAATTGAATTAACCAGCAATCAACGGCAAAACATACCTTCTACTGAGATCAGTTATTCCAAAGAGGAGGAAGGTCTGGAGGTTAGGGCAAGAGTTCAGACTTTGGGGGACAGGAGTTCAACTCTGCCCTCTCTACCCTTCACGTGGGACTGTGGAAGGTGTGGAAATTGTGGGAAGGATTAGATTTCATTATCTTAGCTCAGTCTCTGTGACACGGTGTAATGGTATTTTCTGTTGGGCAGAGGGTATTGTGGAAGTGAATATATTTACAGTTAGAAGGAGGTCTCACATTGCTGCACTGCGACTTATCAGTATCTAGAACAGAAGGGGACTTCTTCATAAGGGAATGACCTACAAACACTACATGCTTTTACGTGCTGAAGCACGGTGTGATACCTGACCATACGTGCCCTGCAGACAGACATGCAGAAGTCTACTTGCACCGAGCTTCCCCCTGCTTTTCTTAAATGTCTTTTAATTACAATATCTTAAGCCTGAGAGCACTGGAAAAACACATGAGTCATATGGTTGTTTAGCTAACTTCTTGTTAGTTAAATTCTCTCAAAAACAGATAACAAATATTTTTAAGATTGTGGACCTTTGTAAGGCAATTTATCTACATAAAGGCAGCACTTCCAAACTCTATTGCTAAGCAGTGTCAGCTCAGTACTATGCATACACTTTTTTTTTTGTTTGGTTTACAAAACAACAATAGTGGGAATGCAACAAATGCAAACTATGGTCTGAAAGCTACTTTTTCTTTTGAGTCAAAAGAGTGCATGAACCACTCAACTGCTTGCAAAAAAAAATTCTTTGTGAATTTACACCAATGATAACAGAGACTTGCATGCACAGACATCCTTTGTCAGTCAGATTTGAGAAAGATGCCAAAAATTAGTTTATATTCAAAGGTCCAGGCTCCGCACATCTACCAGCTGGCCACTTTGACCTAAGTAAGTTAACAGCAACACTACAAAGAAATAGGAAAGTAATGCATTGGATTAAAGAGAAATAGATAATTTGAAAAATAAACTTGCAAACCGATGGTCCTGAAGAAATCCGTCTCGGAAGTTGCATTGTTTCTTTCTGATGAGTGAACAGTAAATGTAGTGCCAGTGAAGGGGAAAAGCCAGGTAGATCAGACCAGACTAGTTCTGTGTCTGGATAAGAACTTGATCAGATTATGCCATTTGTTTTCCAGGAAAGCAACAAAACATTGTCTGTGACTCAACAGGGGAACTTATTATTGAGGATGGAGAAGGAAGAGAGTAGTATAAGGAGGCAAGGACATTCAAAAGAAGGCAAATGACATTATAGTTGTGCCAAACCCCAAAATTTTGCTACTGCGCATCACTAAATGAGCCCAAAGAACAATCCCAAAAGCAGATTTCTTACATGGACTATTTTAATTAATGAGCTGGCACAACAAGTAGATACATACTAATTTAATCTGTGGATGAAAAATGTGGAAGGCATTGTCTGTATGGAACGGAAACAGTGCATGACAGGGGATTAAATGGATGGTTAGGTAGATGGCCTCCATATGTGCAGCCATAGAAATTGGAAGTTTTGGCAACAGAGCTGGCAGTGAGCCTTGCAGAGCGGTACTGACCCCTTTGTACCACCATCGCCCTGGCAATCTCTTTTCCAACTCCATACCACTGGCAACACCTTCAGACATAGTCCCTGCATCCCTGGTCTCATGGGACTGGGAGGTAGTAACTTAAAATGGGACTCATGCAGACAAGGGTTTATTGGGGCAACCAGAGGGAAGGAAAGCCTTTTTTTATAAAAGGAGACCAAAAGACCTTGTCTTGGCTAGTCTGGCAAAACACAGCTGAGCAAGGATATAATTGCCCTCTATAAATATATCACAGAGTATATGCCAGAGGAAAAAAAGAACATTTCAGCTAAAATTCAGTAACAGAACAAGTGGGGCCATAAATAAGTTTAAGCTGGAAATTAAATGATTTTTAAGCTGTAGAAAAACATTACAGTCTTCCTAAAGACATTTTTGCAGGGAGGAAAGAAACACAGCTAGTTTTAAATCAGAACTTGCTTGTTCTATGAAAAACTGCACGGAATGAAGGGAAACGTGGATAAGAGTGGGTTATGACACGGGATATGTTTTGTTTGTTCTCGTATACCTAACTTTTGGCAAAGTCCTCAATTTAACTAAGTTAATCAATTCCTATTTCGAGCAGAATTTTTTTCTTTCCTTTCATGGCAGGTCCAAACTCTTCTGGCTACTGCTATTATGATCCAATACACTTAGACAGGGCTTCCTATTGCTCCACGTACAGCTACAAACATGCTCTCAGTGATACTCAGCACTGGCAGCAAAATACCTTTCTCATCACTGCGACTTCTGATGAGAGATATCTCAAAGCAGCTTTTAATATTCTGACTGGGTATCTGACTCCTGCAATTTCCTAAGTAGACTCTACGCTTTACATAACAACGCTGTTGTCCCTGATACGGGCCATTAAATATCTGCAAATGAAATGGAGACACATGTGGCTGGCTTAATGGCCTGACTTTTGCAATGCTCAGTCATATGGAAGGTTTGGCTCTGCCTGCCGCAGTGCTTATGTGCAAAACGTGAAGAAGACAGCTCTTATGTTCCAGAAGTATGGTGGGGCAATGCAATCTTGCCACAACGCGTTTCAGTCGTGATGCTTTTGAGATTCAGGATAATGTGAAAAGAAAAAAGAAAACGTCAGTCCCATTTCCACTCTGAGCCACTAAGAAGAATGACTCAGGATATTAAGTTGAGAAAAGAAAGAGAATTTCAACACAGACTTGTAAATCAAAGACATAATGTGAAAAAGAATACAAGAGCTCCTCCCAACACACTATCATAGTTTAACATCTTCATAAGGAAATAGTATAATTGCTTGAGTAAATTTCAGAAAATGTAAACTATAGAATTAACTGAATAATTTGCAACTGTTTGACAAAATCATAATGCAGAACATATCACGGTAAATAAAACTCTTAATTTGTGTAAGCAAAACAGCTTGCAGAGCGTGCAGCTTAGTGCACAAGAGCAAAAGTACATTATATTTTATATTCAGATATATTCAGGTCTAGGAAGATGTGACTGAAGAATCTATATCCAGGAAACACATTCCGCATTACAAAATTAAGTAAACATATAAGCATATATTAAGAAAAAGAATGGGTGGAAAGCCACAGACAGTGCAGTGTTGAGTTTAGCATACACAAAGATAGGAGACTGTGAGAACAAAAGCCTAAGGACGAGTTTTAATTTGTCGAGGTATGACATGAAAACGAAGACATTTAAAAAAAAAATCAATGTAATTTTTAATTGAATCATTCTGACATTTATTTTGGCTGCCAGCAATATCTGCTGGCTTTTGGGTCAGTCCTTCAGGTAAAGTAAACCTGTGCAGGTTTCAGAAAAAAAACCCCATAGACACAAAAACAGGTATTCTTGACAATATCTGAACTGGGAAACTCAGTTAATAAGGAAATTGTATTGATTTGGATTATGTCAGACAAGGACATATCCTTGCTTAGTCAATAATAAGAATACCTGCATAAGAATACCTAAAGATAAAGATACCTAAGCAGGGTATCCAGTTTAAATAAATGGCAAACAGGTAGGATTCACCTTCTTTTTGCAAGTGCCGCTCAACGAAGTAAATTACAGGGATCAGCATTTCTACAGTCACCCAGAATAAATGCAAGGCTTTTGTTTGTGCTTTAACCTCCTCAGGATTATGCAGGCTGTTTCAGCTTCATAGGCATAATTCCCAGTTCTCTAATACCAGTTGTCAAGGTTTTGAACACCCTCCAGCCAGTGTTACCCAATCCACATCCTCACACCCGAAGTGAAACTGTGCTTGTGAAGCAGGGTTTGTCACACTGTGAAGGATGGTGGGAATCCCAGGAACAGTCATATGCCACAGGTAGGGATGTCTTACAAAGATATTGGCAACACAAGCCAGAGGAGGTCTGCACTATTCCTGCCCTTTTCCTTTGGAAAAGAATACATATAAAAATATATAAATATAATATATATATAAAATATGTACATATATATAAAATACATTATTTCCCTAAGCAATCACTGCAGGTGATCTTTGGACACCGCGCAAAGTTGACTTTTGCCCTGACACAGTGCCCTCCTCATGCTCTTCAGTTACCAAGCCTTCACTGATAATTTCACACCAAGTACCTGTCCCTGAGACTACACTGACAAACTGCTTGTGAAGACAACAGGAAAAATTCCACAGTAAGTTCCAGTCACCGCAAATAGGGGTGTTAAAACTGTGGCCTGGGGTGAAGAGCTGAGAAGCAACGGAAACAATGCTCCTTTCCTCTCCAAAATTGTCTGAGTGGAGACTCCCTGCCACAAAATGATGCTAGTAAAAGAAGGATTTGTTTCCCCTTTGGTGTGCTAATGGCAGGGGTTGTTGCGGTGAGCCTCCGCCTCCATTGCCCCACAGGGAAGAGGAGAAAACAGGAGGATCTACTAAGGATTGCCCTGGAAAGTTAGTATTTCTGCTCATTTCTTCTCAGATACTCCACTGCCTGTACTGTGGAATAATCACAATTTTTCTCCACACCACATGTAACATCACCTACCTTAAGCATTTCTCAGACCATGAGAGATCTGTGCCAAGCATCAGCAAGGTTTACCACTTCCTTATCACTTTTAGAAGTCAGGGCTGTGATTTTCAACTAGGACCATAAAGTACCAAATAAACTAACTGAGATACTGTCTTCTGCTTAAGCCAGCTTTCATCTCAGTGACTTGCAGAAATTTCCCAAGCTACATAAACTGCAGAGCACACAGGGCATGGGTCACTGTTCTAGGATCTCTCACTTACCAGTACTTTCAATCCTGGAGGGTCAGCTCAGTTTCTTTTCTTTCTCAGAGGCCAAATGCACAGATTCACTTACATCCAAGTGTCAGGGTTCACAGTCTAAATGCCATTCTCCAGGCTGTTTTGCTAGGGCACGGTTTTTAAAGCGTCAAATAGCAAGGGTTAAAAAACAAGCCCAAACCACCCAAACCTATCCCTGTGAAGACCTCCATAAATTAACCCTAGCAGAGCTCCACCCCCCAGCCTGAGGGCTGCCAAACAAGAGACTGGGAGCTGTGCTAATCCCTAATTAAATTTAATCTACCCTAGGAAAGGTTTGTTGATTTAGCTAGATAGGTAGAGTGATGCTGACACGTCAGTCCTAATGTAGGCACAGTTATATGAGGGAAAAAAAGCCTCCAAGAGCATAATTGACAGCAGTTGGTAAGCAAAGTAAACTTGATTATAGAAAGCTTGGATTTCTGACCCTTGTGCAACTGCATCATAATAGAGTACATTACTGGTACATAATAGAGTGGACCAGTGATCTGCGGAGCAGCTACAGACCCCTGTCCTGCTCTCCTGTGCCCATGGCTGCCTTGCAGAAAGTCAACGGACTGCAAGCTTGAACAAGCCCAGCCACTTGCCCCTGTTTTGGCCATGATGGGGTATCTACTGCTGCAGTAGCTTCTGTCACTGTGAACTGGAGGGCAGATGCTCTCTGAGCCAAAACAGGGAAAAAGCTGAAATCCATCTCAGGTCCCTATTGTACATAAAAAATATGTACATGTACAGGTATATGTATGTGTACAAATGCATGGATGACCATTCAAACTTTGGCTGTTGAACACACTCTGATAAAGCAAGATATGCTTTTAGCTGATGTGATTGCATCAGTAAAAGCTGGTAAGACAAACCAGCATTTAAGAATTTTGTCATCCTACCTTTAGAGATGTCTACTTCAGACAAGGAAATTACCAAACACAAAATCTGCAATAAAATAATTTGTCTCTTTTTATAACTCTTGAAACACCAAGACACTTTATTATCTGCTTTGAATAAAAGAATGACTACTTATGCAGTTATTATGGACGTCAGACAGAAAGTGAATACTTATTCACAAACTATTGATGTTCTCTGGGACTGGAAACTCACAGGATGGACCTGAGCAGGTCCCAGTTGCAATTTCCACACTCACCCCTCCTTCATACTTGTGTAATGGTTAATCTGTTTCTAAAATGGTTTACTCGTGTACAACAGCTATTTTAACATTCTCACAGGGCCTGCACATCCAGGGGAGAAGAGTTTGTAATTTTTTGTGCCATAGCTAGTACTATAGCAAAAAGTAGTAAAGAAAACGTCACTGAAGTTAGCAGATGACTTAACCACGTGGTTTAATTGGCTGACACATGATAATAATCTTATAAAATACCCTTTTGTCTTTTGGCCAATGTGAGGAATGGATTCTATTTTACAAGTACTTTCATGAGCCTCAAAATAAAAAAATCTGAAAAGCATAAATACAATAAATGAGCTTTTTAATAATCTAATCTCACTAGAAACACTGTAGACTGTAGAAATCTATTTCTAAAAAATCAGGTCATTGCTCTAATTAAATCTGACATAGACATAAAAGCATGTATATAAAGCCTGCATTTAATGAAGAACAATTTCGCACCTCTGACATGCCACTAAAAGATTACACTACATAGAATTATTGCCTTTGAACCCTGTTATTTTCATCTGCAATTTACATGACACATCTTTTGAGGTATAGTCATGGATCTGTTTTATATAACCGTAGAGTAAGGACCGTTTTCCTTGCACTTCTAGACTAACTTGTGGCATTTAGCTTTGATCTTTGTTGGTGTCAAGATGGAACAATTCCTGCCGTTAGATACCAGAGGCATTTCATTCTCAGGGAGTCACAGTGCCTCAGATGTGCTACAGGGAGAAACAATTAAAGAAATGTGATACTTTCTCTTCTATGGGAAAGGGAGAACAATTGCAGCAACAAAATGAGTTTTTTCTTCAAGAATGTAGGCAAGGAGCTGGGGGAGAGGAGAGGAACACTTTTTGGCCAAGCATCTCATTGAGACTTCAGTTCTAGGTGTGCTTTACATAGATCACCCAAGGGAAGACAGCTGTTCCACAGCTGTAGTGCAGCTCTAAAGGCGTAAATGCTATAGTAAGAAAAGCAGATTGTAGTCTAGACTGTGGCAGCAAGGGCAAAAGTACGACTGCAGACAGGACTGCAGGTTCCCTGCTGAACCAAGTCGGGGAACAGGAGTGGAGACAGAGTAAAGTCTAACATTCATGCCCACAAATCACCAATCAACAGACCATTCTGCATAAAGCGGAGGGTGGTTCCAACAGATTGCATCTCTTGGGAGCAAAGAGAGAGCAAAAGGGAAAAATCAAAACCAGAGAAAGAACTGAGAATGTGCCATGGCTGTGCACCATTCCTTACAGTTACTGTGTGGGCTAGTGGGTGACCTCTATTTTACAACTGGGACATCAAAGTCTGTAAAGCCAGATGCTATTTAAGAGCCGAGAAATTCCCTTCATTTATACTATAAAAGGACTGGCACACTTATTTTATGAAGGATTTCAAATTGGTTATAAGAGAAGAGAAAAAGCCCTTCAACACTAGTACTCTACTGCAAACACCTCTGTTTAAATGTCTCAAATTAGATTTTGTTGGAAAAAAGATACTGGCACACTCATAAGCTGACATACTTTCCATTATAAACTCATTTCTAGTGTAAACTCTGAACGTACAAGCTATAAATATCACCTTGACTACAACATAGACTTTCAATGTGTGCTCTGAATTCAGAAACAATATTTGGACTTTAGCTGATTTCTTTCTTTATAATTCTTCATCACTTCTACCATTTATTTAGTATTTCTTTACCTTTTAATAAAATTTTGTAAGAAACTTTTTCCATAATATTATTCGGACAGGAAATAAAAGATGTGTTTGCAGTGAAAAGCTTTACACTTGCTGCTCAGTGAGCAATACAGTGCAGTTCCTTGCTGTGCCATGGCACATAACAAGCAGTAAATCCAAGGAAGAAAGAATATCCAGGACTACCGTCCTTGTCCTTTGACTTAATATCGAAGCTCTCTATGCTCACTTCAAACTTTTGTGGCTATTAAGCACCTCCACTTTGTCAGTCAATTGTGATTTTATCCAAAGTTGGGTTTTCTTACCTTTCCTCAGAAGCCTTATTTCCCCTCATGAAAAGTTTTAACCATTTTCCACTCAGTTTCCACCTGTGTGTTCACTTCCAGCTTAAAAATTCTCCATTCTTGTGTTTCATAGTAAGAAAAAAAAAGAATAAAATCTAACTACCAAGCATGCCCTTGGACATCTAGAAATAGATCCTCTAGATGTTTGAAAACACCTAGAACAACACTGCTACCTGGAAAAAAAAAAGAAATACCTAGAAAAATGGACTAGTCAAACAAAAAAACCTAAGGTAAACTGTTCCAAATTGTATCAGGGTATTTGAGATTGCTGGTTTTTAATGTTTTACAAGGATAAAGAAAAAGACGGTATGTCTGTAGGCACAGCTTCCATTTTGCTGGCCATGAGGTAACAAGGAAAAGTGACTGTAGAGATTTAACTTCAGCCAGTAGCTAGAACCACACATCTGCTTGCTCACTGTCCCCAGTTTGGATGGGGGGAGAGAACTGGAAGAGTAAAAGTGAGAAAAAAACCCATGGGCTGAGACAAAAAAAGTTTAACAGGTAGAGCAAGCAAAGCAAACCCAGGAATTAATTCCCTGCTTCCCATCACAGGTAGGTGTTCAGCCATCCCCAGGAAAGCAGGGGTCCATCCCACCTAATGGTGACTTGGGAAGACAAATGCCGTAACTCCAAACACCCCCCCTCATCCTTCCCTCTTCTTCCCCAGCTTTATATACTGCCCATGGCTTCACATAGTATGGAATATCCCTTTGGTCCACTAGGGTCAGCTGTCCTGGCTGTGTCCCCTCCCAACATCTTGTGCACCCCCAGCCTGCTCACTGGTGGGGTGGTGTGAGGAACAGAAAAGGCCTTGAATTCGTAGCGACAACCCAAAACATCCGTGTTCTACCAACACTATTCTCATCCCAAATCCTGCTAGTAAGAAAGTCAACTTCATCCCAGCCGAAACCACCGCAGTGATCTAATTGTTTGGGGTTGGCAAAACAGAGTAGTGGATAGTGTTGAAGACAAATATTGTTTGTTTTT
>JAOXJM010000019.1:74539850-74578279 GCA_026413425.1 Tringa solitaria
AGGAGTGGTTTAAACAACACTCTCTATACTTTTCGAACACTGAAGCAAAGGTTATTAATTTCACAAGAGACATCCACAGCTTACTGCAGTGGAATGCTTAAATTCAGTAACCATTTTCAGCAGTGCAAGCTAGCTGAGGCAATATCCTGACCTGAAAATATTTTCTGGTGAAGTGTTCCTTGCTGGTCTGTTACATGAGTCTCACGGTGGCTCTACAATACCTCTGAGCAGCACACAGGATGCAGTCACTGCTTAGACACTGAAAATGGACTTTGTCACCATATGCACCTATTGGCTTATTTAGGATTCTCTGCATAATGTATGTGTACAAACAAGCAAAAGACACAAGATTTTTCTCTTTCCTTTGAAACTGCTAAATGTAGTCCAGAATGTAAGTTTTTATTAAAAAAAAAAAAAAAGGAAAAAAACTAACTTCACCTCTGCTTTTACCAAATGACTTAATGTTAGTTGCGATCTTTGTGATGCAGCTTAACATGTAGGGATGACAAGTAATTTGTAAGAACTATGTATTATTTTCATGGTTCTGAAGAAAACCTGCTGAACATGAAGTTGTGGCAAGCAGCTCCACGGTTCCTAGCTGAACCAGCAGTGTTCTACCAAAACCAGTACCTCTCAGAGGGGCCCTCCGCTCCTATTCGTTTCAAAGAAGTAAAACTATGTCAGAAGTATAGCAACTAGTATCTAAATAGAACCCAATTAATGCTTGCATGTGTAATAACTTTATCAGAAATACTCAGCTACTTTACCTACGTTTACCTATTGCTGCATTCCATCCAGTGGCCAGGGGACAGGTCTCTAAACCTCTCTCCCTCTGCTCTCTGTTCCAGCTCTGTCTGTCTCCCATCCTTTCCCTGTGGCAAAAGATGTTTGACCAAGAAGAGGCCTGAACCCTCCTCCTTGGAATGACAAAATTCAGTCTCTCCTTTCTGGTGGCAAACCTTCATGATGAAGATGCCAGGAACTAAAATGTGAACTTTACTTTGAGACGCCTTCATCAAGTGCACACCCTGAGTGAGAAATTTAGTAATGAAATCAGCACAGCAGGGACTGACATGCTGTCTGAGAGTCAGCCCGAGGGTCTGGACACGTGTTAGTTGGTCAGACCCACGGCACTGTTTGGCAGAGAGGTTCTGTGAAGGGAACACTGCTTAGGAGAAGACTGATGGCACAGTCCTGCCCAGGGCTACCACTCAGCCTGGGGTTTGCAGCCTGTCATTGCCCAAGAAGTGGCATGGCTAAATCAGGACTTACCAGTGCAATGGGAAGCTTGGCTTCCCAAGTTTAGCTTTCTTAAACTTGAATTAGCCATTGTCCAATGCCTTGACACAGAGATCACATACTCTGATACTGAGTCCTTCCTTCAGCACATGGAGGAATAAAACCTTTGCAACAGTAGTAAGAAATACCTGAAAGATTTCCCATTAAGTCTATGAAGTTATAAATTAACAATTTCAGAAGCCATATGTACTTTAAAGGGAGGATGAAGACAGAAAATCAAAAGGAATATTACTGGCCCCTGAGTCAATGAGCCAGGAGACATTAGCATATGCAATCTTTACTGTAATTATTTAACATTTTCAGGCTGCTGTATTAACCTTTGGAAAAACAAACAATCAAAAGTTACATGACTATTTTCAAAAAAGCATGAGCCAGAACTCCCTTTTTTGTCTTTGGAACAATAATCTCATTGCTCAAAGCATTTTGACCAGATTTTTATTCACCTTCTACTCATCTAGACATTTATACCTTCATAAAGTAAATGCATAGCATCGACATATATCCTAAACAAGGGAAATAATGGGAGTTCCCTTGCACTGAAAAAGGTGCACAAATTTCCATATACAATTTCTACTACTATATATATTTTTGTAGTTTTCACTTTGATCACTAAATTGTGTCTAGATCTAAGGTGATGAGCTGTATGAATTTTTGTAGGCTTTTTTGTGGTTGTTTCTACATCTCTGTGCAATTTGATGTATTCGAGAAACAAACTGAGAAGTTTCTGGGGCAAAAGATGTCTTTTTTTAAAACTATATAATTCCTAGTACTCTCAGGCTATCTATATTATTTTCTTTACCTACATTTCCACTACATCTCCATATTCTCTTGTAGCCTTTATCATGCAGCAATCTCCTCTTTATTTGAAATAATGAGTATTTGAGGTCCAATAGAAGATGACAGCCCCAAGCAATATGAGTGCTGAGACCTATTCCAGCTTCTAGAGGGATTGTTGTTTTGCGCTCAGTGGCTAGCTTGCTGTGATTTGGGGTTGCACTAAAGCTCATAAAGCCCTTTGAGACCATGACTTTAGCATAAAAACAATGTTGTGATATCAGCTGAGCATGATCGATGACACAGATGTACTCCCCATCCAGTTCTTCTGGACTTCCTTCATTATAATCCCTCCCAAAGCTACTGGAGATGGTCAAGATTAGATTGGCTTGCATGAAGTCAGATACACGCTGTCTGGGGCAATGTCACAAGAAGAAATTTATATGGCACTGAGCTGGAGCCACTAATACGCGTCACTTGACTGGGGTGGCACAGCCACATGTTATAGGTGGCTCAATACCACTACCAGACAAAGTGATGAGGTTGCCTAGATGAACAGCTGTGCCTTTTACCATCCCTGTGAAAAGGGCATTTATAATTTTTTATCATTTATCATTTATCCCTTTTTTATAGGTGGAGAAATGAAGGGCTAAGAGCTTCCAACTTATTCAAAGTTCAAACTTATTCCCTGAGCAGGGAACTAAAACTATGCTTCTCAAGCAACCGTGAAGTCTCTTTACAGTAAAATGTCTTAACTACTCACTAAGACTTTCTTCCGTATTGCAAGTAATACATAATTAAAAGATAACAATTAGTACCTATTTTCAGATGCCTGAATCTCAAACTGATATTGTGTTACATTCTCTCTGATAGTATAGCAACCACAGCTCTTCCCTTCAAAGAGCAAGGAGCTGAAGTGGCAATAAAGATTGCCTGTAAGTCCTCGGTGGGCATTCCACTCTCTCCACGAGAGATTCTGAGTCTTGGTGGCAGGGAGATACAGGCAGTAAGGTGCTGGTCTCTGGATTTTCAATAAAGTTGCCTGACTTGCAATCATACCAGAATTCCTGTGGCAGTGAAATGATAAACTGTATTAGAAGGATACAGCAAGCACTAACTTATCCCTAATAGTCTACTCTGTGCCTGTGGATCTTTGGCTATTCTCTGCTGTGATTTTATTACAGAAGGAGGAAAGCAAAGGTCAGAGTCATAGGCAAATCTCTTGCCTCATTCCTCACTGTCCAAGCAATACACTATATGGAACATATTTGAAGTAATTTTGAGATGAAAGATAACACTTCAAAAGGCCCTTCTAGCACTGAATCAGCCATGAAGTACCCAACGCTTCCTGAGTCAACCGAGACACGCCGATCAGTTTACTGCTGGAGAATTGCATTAAAGGTCAATTCCAAGAGCAATTAAGGGCTGCATGATAAAAAACTGAAGAGTCAATTGGGAAACGTAGTGTAAATGAGCCTCATGTTTTCTGTATGCTTTCTTTCTTTGCTTCCTTCTCTAGCTTCAGCTAAATGCATTTTTAAGAGGACTGTTCAACATTTGACAGCAGTAGCACACAGAAGGGGTGAGCTTCCTCCTCACACCTCTCTGTTCTTGTTTGAGGAAAGGCAATATTGCAATTTCAATATTTTTCATTCTTTCTTTCCCACTACTTTTGCCCTTCATCCTCTGTCCTTGCATGGCATTGAGAAATGCTGTCAGAGTGGAGGTATGTCATCATTTTTTGGTATATTGTCTTTTTTATTCTTGTGCTTTGTGTATCCAAGCTGCCAGGAAAGAACCCATAGCCCATTTTAGCTAAAATCAATGACTATTTCTCTTCAGTACCGTGAGTCTAGACGATACATGAGCAAATACGAATTTGGCTGTCAGAGACAAAGAATCACAGACTAGCTGAGTTTGGAAGAGGCCCCTGGAGACCATCTAGTCCAACCGCTCTGCTCACAAGCAGTGTCAGGTACAGCAGGTTGCTCAAGTCTGTGTTCTGTTGGAGATGCTTCCACCATCTCAGGGCAACCTGTTCTGGTGTTCAATCACCCTTACAGTTTTCTCTTATATTTAAACAGAATTTCTTGTATTTCTGTGTGGGCCCTTTGCCTAACACTGACATGAGAATTCCCTTTTAATTTCCACTGAACTCAGTGATACAGAGAATTGCTAGATCAAATCATCTAGTTAGCTCTTTCTAATTTACTTCTGCAGTTCACATATTCAAGCTTTCTACTGTAAGCATAAAGGCCAGAAAGGCTTTTCTTAGTGGGACTCAAGGTTCTTATCTGATATAACGACTTTAAAACTGATGACCTAATAAAACAAACCCACAAAATGTCATGAGAATTGCAAGAGTTGACTGTTATGCTTTCTAGGCCATCTGCCATACTTAAGCTTTCATGACAGAGAAATATGAATTAAATTCTTCTTGAGGTAAGCCCACATGTATTTCCTTTGGGCTTCACTGTCCTTACTGAAGTCTGGGAAGAGCTTATGTACTTACAGGGAACAAGAATTGCCTTTTATGTCTTTTTCAGATCTCCAAGATTTCCTAAAATGACAATATGCATTCTAAAAACATGGGAATAAAAAGTTACAGCTGTTGACGAGCAAAGTGTTTAATTTGTCCTTTTGTTCATATTTATTTGCACATTGCACAGTAACTGAACTTGCAAACCTTTAATTGCAAAAGAAGAGAATTCTTGCTTCTGTTTTTTCTCTAGACTACAAAGACTATCTATAAATTTGCCTGAAGAAGACACAATGGGACTGTGACTCTGTTGCTAAAAGAGCCATTGCTCATAGGTGGCATCTCTGTGGACAGAAAAGCTAAAACTGGCTTTGAACCAAGATCCTGGATTTCTAATGACTTTGGACCATAGTTTGGGGCATATTCAATCCTGATACAAAAAAATATGCTAAATTGGCTATTTGGTGTCAAAGAAACTCAAAAATAGTGTGCTAACCCCACAATGTAGACCCTCATCTCCCTTTCTTTAGATACATTTGTTAGGGTGAGCTCTTGTCCTCTGACATGTGGGTTCCATTACTGCAATACATCTGTAAGATTTTATTTAACTTTTATGTGAGAAACTTAATATGAACTGAACAGTTTGTACTAATATATATTAAAAAAAACCCAACCCAAATCTGTAAATCATACTTCCATGGCAGTTTCTGGAGTAATAAAAATAATAAATAAAAATGAATCAATGAATATCATTGTCTGCAGAAGGAGGGTTGTTTTCTGAGACGACTATTCTGCACGCTGCAAGTCACACAAATAAATATAGATTTTCTCAAACTCCTAATCATCTAGAAATAAAAAGTCACATTTCCCAGATACAATGTCAGAGAAGGCTGAAGTCCAAACAAACAAATTGCAGTCATTCAGTAATGGTGCAGTCCTGAACCAACATTCCTCAGATAAAGTAACAGAATCTGCATCAATCATCAAATGCACCAAAAATAAGTCACCCTCGCAATATGACTTCAGAGGAGCTGTGTCTCCTGGTCTGGAAATAAATGTTTGTGCTTCCCTTGACACTTAGAGTGTTTTCCATAAATGCAGTGGCTTTAATTTTCTGATAGACGACCATTATTGCTTGGCAATATTCAAGTGACATTATCTCATAATTCTCTGTGTATTTTTTCCTGCTTGATACTACTTGAAAAACCCTAAATCTAAAGGTTCTATCAAGTTGATACCTAAGATGAATCACTCAGTGCAGCGATGTGCATAGGTAAGGATGCTTCTTTCATCTCAGATTTGCAGTACATGATCAAAAATAAGTAAGTCTCAAGCTGCATATGAGATTTGAAGCCCAATTGGTCTCAACTTTATCTGCAAAGATCATGTATTTGAATTACTACATTCAAGAACCAAGAGTTATCTTCATAAGCCACAAACTGTGAGAACTCATTAACTTCTTTAGATTTTGTTAAATACTTTTCTGCTTGTTTATATGCCAAAGCAAGTCTTTATTTTCAAAAGTATTTCTCCCAAACAAAACTATCTAATTCATTAGAATTGTGGAAGAGTTGACCAACAGACATCCACAAGGAGTCAACACCTTCATCCTTCTATCTTTTTTATCCAACCTGGTATTCAAAACTGAAACACTGGGCCTTCACAGGCTTTCCCGGAAACCTAGGCCTGAGCTTTCTTCTCATCACTTAGAAATCTCTTTCTCCACTCTTTGTTCCCGCAATATACACCCAATACTTCTTTTCTCTGCTACAGACACAGGGAGTGGATGATTTACTTTATCTTTGTAGGAACTTTTTATGATTTATTATTATGCCTGTCCTTCAGAGTATTGATCTTTAGGCTAGGCTAGGTTAGGATTTTCAGTTGGTTCTTCCAACTCATGCTTTCTAAACTATCACTTATTGTTTTCCTTATGACTTTCTTTAGCTTGTCTTTACAGCTCTCAAAATGCAGTATCTGGCAATGGAACAAGCTCAAATAAGACCTTAAACCTTACCCATCTTTGTACATTGTTTTCTCTCTGCCTCAGTTCACCACATTCTATTTGTTGAAAAGATTTCTTCCAGATTTTTCTCCAGTTAGGCAAAAAACATTTTAACTTCAAAGCCCAGCTTCCAAAATAATTCACTTTTTTCCTATGTTGTGCTGTCTAAAAACTTAAGCATATTTTCTATTCCATTACCCAAGTAACTAACAAAAATATGAAGAGTACCGAAGCTGACTAGCCCTGGCAAAATCCTATTTGATATGTGCTTCTGTTTTCACAGTGAGCTATTGATTTCGTAACCAGTTTTGAAAATGTCACACTAGTTTTATCAAGACAGTATCTTCCTAGCTTGCTTATGAAGATGTTACACATGTCACTACCATTCTCCCATCATGGGGAATGCCCTATTGGATTGGAAAGCTTTTCTTATTGTCTGATTTGATTGGAGTGAAACATACATTAAAGTACAGATGCAATCAGATAAGGAGGTTGATTTGGAAAAATGTGATAGTTGCATACTTCTCTTAGCCTGCTCATGGAGGAAAACAGAATGAAATGCCTGGAAACTAGATGCAACAACCCATTCATTGGCTAAAAGACCAGATGTTGGTATTAAAAAGGACCATTCAGACACATTGACAAATGTTTTATTATTCTTTTGATCTACTCTGAGAGATTCTTGGTTAAAAGTCGCATTTTTTTCCTGCTGAAACATGTCATTGTTTATTTAATTGCACAGCACCTTTGCTCCTGTACAGACATTCTACATCTACCTGCTCTTTTCTGCTTTTTATATTTTATGTCGTCAGAATGGGACCAGCATGTCACACATCTGGAGTGCAACTGGTTTTTCTCTGGCACGTGGTGTACAGACTCAAAGGAGCTGTGTTGAAAGACATATAACCCTGCGGCAGCCAAGTGCTTCTATCTGTCTCCTAATACTTGCTCCCTTATGCATGGGGGGTAAGGCACCAGGTCACTTCAAACCAGTACAGGCAGCAGTCACACCAGTGTGCCACACCAGGCCCACTGGGTAACTGACTCTGAACGTGGTACCTCTTACCCTGGCACTCAAATGTGTTGATAGCCTACTTCTTTAGGAAAAGCCAAGGCTAGTCTATCGAATTCTGTGTCTTTTCTCATTTGCAACAGATCTGCAGTACAACCCTGGCCAGATTATAATCTAGCTCACACCAAGGCTTTTAATCAATTTTTAAGAGTAAAAAGATTGTAGTCTGTAATTATCTTTATCGATAATAAGAGCTGAATTACCATCCTCTCTATTCACTGTTTCAGCTGGGCAAAATCTGGAAAATGTTTAAGAGATCCATTGGTTCTTGGCTTACAGAGACAACCATTAAGTTCCCAAAGCACATCAAAACGGTATGGTATGATATACGTGACCAGACACACCACCACATGCGCAACCAAACAAATGCACACACACTGCATTAATACAGTTTTTAGAATCATTTAAGTTGGAAAAGACCTTTAAGATCATCAAGTCTGACCATAGTTTATCTCAGTAGAGCAGTGAAAATGTATTCTAACCAAACAAATCAAAGAATAAGCACAGCAACAACCAAAAAGAAACAAACAAAAAAAATCTGCCTGCCTGCTTGACTTGCTAATAAAAGACAAATCAGACCTTGTACACCTATTTTAAAACTATATTATCAAAACTATTAAAGAAATAAGTTACAAAGACTCAGCGAAACTTGACATCCTGCTTCAGCCATTTGGAAATCCTGAAACATAGTTTAACTGAGAATAACAGCATGCCCATTAATCTTTCAAGTTATACATGAAATTGAAAATGCAGAGCTTCACTACTGCATCTTGGGTGTTAGAAAATGGGAGCATATTACCTTAGGCAATAAGCAGTGCATATCAGAAGGTGGCAGCACCGTTATGGTCTGCTCCAGTTGCAACACACGTGTGTCACTGCAGTTTCAGCAAAAGAGCTACTGCACCTACTGTAACATTAATTTTCTCTGATATGCTTCTTATAAATCTCTTGGTTGGACCCAACACTATAAGTGCTTTCACAGTTACTACAAAACCGGAAAATTTGCAATGTGCTTTTCCCGTTTCTAGGCAGTATTTTTGTGTGTGACTCAGGGCTGGGTTTTCCTTTTGCTTGAAAATCTGTCTGTGGAAAGAAACAACCACTTCATAGATATTTTGGGGTGTAGCACGTATTTTCTCAAATATCAATAAATAGGTGAGTAGTCACTCAGTTTCAGTTGGAGGGTTTGGGAAGTTATTTTGGCAATGAAAGCTTTTTTCCTACATTAAACATCTACTTGTTCTACACAGAGATTCCATGGGTGCAGGTCTTGATTCCTCCAGTCTTTGTAAACATGCACTGTTTTGCTTAACACTTAGCTGACATCATTGAGGTGCTGATGTCTATAAAGCTAAACACATTTGCAGGTTAGGAGCTATATGTACTGCTTTTTGATCAGCCGTGTGTGATATTATGGATGCCAGTCTGCAAATAGATGAATAGTTTTATTCACCGAGCCCTGTCCAAGTTACTATTGATTTCACTGACTTACTACATTAGTAAGTAAAAGTTGCTTATATATCATTTTGCTGGATTGAAATCTCACAGTGCAGTGGTATTGTACCATGCCTTTTGTGTATATGATCTTCCAAAACGCAAGTGCCAAGCAGTGATAGCCACTAACTAGTGGAACAATGAATCAACAGTTTTAAAACAATAGAGGGTAATAGTCTGTATGCTAAAAACTACAGATCAACAGCAGCCTGCCATTCTCCACAATCGATTTTCAATCACCAGGCTCAAAAAAATAAATTACACATTTTAATAGGGCACGTGAGCATATACATATATTTATATACACATATGCATAGATGCACAAACTGTCTCTTTGCTATATTCCTAGGCATTCTTGTAGGAAAGAAATTCTAAATGTAAGGGAATATTCATGACAACAAATGTTGGCATACTTCACGTATAATACACTAATACTTATTGACACACTTTAGATGATGACTTACAATGTATCATGACATAAGCAGTAAATTAACATGGTATGACATGCACAAAAACCCCAAACAAACCCAAACTTAACACATCCACTTGCAAAATTACAGACCAAAAGTGATCAAACCCAAATTTGAACTACCTCTAAGTAACTTTCCCTTTTTTTTCCCCCAGAGTAGTTTGACACATTTGTTTTCTACTACTTAGATTTCTGCCAAACACATTTCTAATCTAACCTGTCTCCATTGCCCATATGTTCGTTGTAGGCTGCAAGCATTTAAAGCAATTAGAAGATATTATTAATGGAATGCTGTCTCAAGATAATAGTCTTCTGCTATTAGACAAATGCCAAGATGACATTTTTTGGAGCAAGAAGCATATATCCAGGAACATTCTTCTGGTCTCATGATTCTAGTCCTATTATGCCAGACAATTAACGATGCAGATTCTGCCGTAGTATCTTATGTGCCCTACTCTAGGAAACAGTGGTGACCCTGTGTGTCAGTGACTCCAGGGGACAGCTTTGTCCTGGGACATATTCTCTGGCCTTGCTAAGACTCTCATTAGCAGAGTTTGGGTCTGATTCCATTAGCAGCTCTTGTGACTTGCAGTAACAAGGCCAGGCAGAGCTAAAAAGAAAGGTAGCCACCTATGAAGCATAGCATCGAGTCCACTAGCCCATTTGCTGCTGTAGTAGTTTACCGTCCCAGATTTTAATGTGTAAACTTTGCCTGACTAATGGAAAGACCGATTTCCTTCTCACTTTAGCCATTAACTTGTGCATCATGTTAACAACCTCCTATGATAATATTTCATCTAACTCTTGAGAAAAGTTTTTGAAGTAGTCAGTGCAGAGTACTGCTCTGTGACTTCTTAATGCATGTTTTAAATGTTTGTTTTCAGAGCCATTGATCATGGTCAAGATTTCCATTCTGTTGTACTAATTAAAATGAAACAAAAAAATGTGAATGAGAAAACACAGACATTTTTTATTCTGTTAAGTGTGATGTTGCCATTTGATTTACTGTTGAGTGATGAAAATCAGGAGGAAGCAAAGCAGGGAGCTTGACTTTGCCAAGTATTTTAATACTTCTTTGCTCCAGTAGCCATTGCAGCATTTATTTGAAAATGTAGTCTCGGAACCATAGATTCATTGCCTGATTTAGGTGCCTAGGAGATGGCTGCAGTAGGACCTGTGATTATGGTGAAATTTTAAAAAAGTCTAGGAAGTGAAAGGACATAAGATGGTCACATAGCATAAAACGAGTCACAAAGTATATCCAGATTGATGTAAATCTGCTTAAAAACCTTGTAATTTCACAAGATCCTTTAGAGCTATGAGAATTGACAGCACCTGAATATCTACTACTGAATAAACAATCCAGTAGACCAAAAGGCAATTTTCCTTTCCCCAGTAAATAGAAAGAACAGTCCAAGAGATAAGCGCGTGTGAGGTGTGAGGAAGGTGGAGACAAATGACATGCATGCAAAGAGAAGATGGAGAGGGTTTATGACCTTTTATTACCATCAGAAATAATTCAAAATTTTCTTTGTCTATGCCTCTCAGTGACAAAATATTCAGCAATAAAACAAAAGGGGCTTTAACAAAAGCACATCCTACATGATAAAGGAGTTTTGGAAGGAGATTTGAAATCCTTACTGCTGAACATAGCTTCTCCTGCCACAATATTTGTACAGAAATCTCTTCACTTCTGCAGTAACAGTGCAGTATGTCAAACTAAGTGTTAATATGTGGCTGTTCCTGAATGACTTAATAAGTCTTTGGAAATAGAAACTACCAGCAAATTGCATTAAATAAAAACTAAATTGATTTTTAGCAGATCTAATAGACACTTAAAAAGTGGGAAAAATCCTCCCTTAAAAATCTGGGGAGAAAAAAAAGATAGCTGATCTAACCACTTACAGTTAAGTTGCACCTGGATTAGTTACAGATGTTCTCCATAAAAGAAAAATCTTCTGAAAGACTCTTTGCAATATCCACTAGGTGGCATACAGTGACCACGTTTAGGTCGTCTTATCTCCACAAAACCTCCCATTCATACAGCAGATAAAGAGCTGCATTATTAATTTATACCACTGCATCCACTCTACACCTAATATTTGTTTAGCCAGCTGTTTCCTCTAATCCTCCTTAAACACCATTGATTGAAATCCTAAGTATATTCAGACGGTTTTTTTACCCCAAAGAACATTTTGTTGCCTACAAGTTACAAGCTACCTTTTCAAGTGCAGTACTGTATGCTACAGTTACTAACAGTGGAGACAGAATGTCTAATACTTCCTCACAAGCAACAGAAGCAGCTTGTCATATGAAAATAAATTTTTTTCCAAAACTTTTCATTTTCAGGGAGTTTTAAGTAATGAAATACACTGTCAGGTTTACAACGAAACAGAAATGCAAAACATTTCAACTTCCAAGGATAGCTTAACTACCGCTTCAATGAAAAGGCAAATGAAAAGCAGAAAATAATAATTTCAGTTCTCACACTTTAATCCTTGCAGTGAACCTTTGAATATATTTAAACATAAGCAATTGTGAAGTCACTCGTCACCTGAAGATCTCAAAACATTTTTTAAAGGTTGGTCAAGATTATTTCCAGATTTTTACTGAGGCGCACAAGAAGTGACTTGATTAAGTAAGTATTGATAACAGTTCTTTTGGCTCCAGACTGCGACCAATAGTGGACAAAAGTATTTATTTTAGTCACATATCAGCATAAAATCAGAGAGGCTGGGGACCTGCAGTAGAAAATGCTCTTCTCATCCTTTTACAAACTGTACAAACAAAGGTGCACTGCACCATGCCACAGAAACCCTTCACCTTTTCCTGAAACCTCTCCGCTCCCCCACCAGCCCCAAGCCTTTGTACTACTTTAGGGTTTTTTTAGTAGCTGACAATTGTTTTAACCATACCTACTGAAAATGAGAGGAAACTAAACCCACTAGGTTTATAATGAAAGGATGCTTTGCTGTGAATTACAGTCAGTCATGTCTCTGAAGAAGAGGACACTGCTGTAGATAATACTTTTCTTCATAATGACACAGTGGGTTTTTTTCTCTTTCTTATTGGAATCTGCTTATACATTCAGGAATCCTATTAGGAAGACAGGCCTTTCGGCACAATTTCAGTGCAGACCAGCAGTGTCTTCATTGTTACACTGATTTTTTTTTTTTTTATTTAACTTGAAAAAGCTGCTCTGTACAAAATTATTCCCTTTTTAACTGTTATGTTGAGAAGTATCATAAATTAATTTTTTTTTCTTCATTTTTTCTGTTCCTTACTGCATTCTTCCTTCTTCCCTTTCCCATTGTCAGTTAATGTAATACAGGTAAGTACAAATGGGTTAGAGTCTCAGACAATGTATTCGGAGCAACTTCACTGTGCTTTACAGCAGTTGAAGACCTGCCTCCATTAGATATAAAAAAACAAAGAAGCATGAGCTGTCTCTTTGTAGCATAAGGATTTGGCATTCTGCGTGACACGTTTTGGCATCAGACTCCCGGGTTCCCTCTCCATAGGAGCTGATAATAATTCCCCTGTTTATGATACATTTCTCCACGTGCTGAAAATACTGTCTCTAGAAACAGTGTTTATGGAGAGGGTGTGTATCCATAGTTACACAGCCTCACTGCAACCACCTTTTCAACTACCACATCATACATATTCCTAACAATGTTTTCCTAACAAAACAATAGGAATCTTTCCAGATTGCTTCTTTGCACATTTAGGCACTAAAACAGTCTTGCTAGTCATTAATACAAACTCATTACTGTTAACAATCTACACGATTCTCTTGTACACATTGCCAGGTTCCCAGAGTCTCCTGAAGGTGTTCTATCAGCTACATGACATCACCCAGAAACACATACGGCAACATTTTTCTCCCCTGAAAGATCCTATCAGTAATGAATCCCCTTTCTAATGATATACAAATATCAATAAACCCTCTTAATTCGAACATTCAAATGCTTTCCAACTCTTTACATCTAAACCTACCACACAAGCAATTTTGCCATGAAAAACATTCTGAATGACACCTTTACATGTATGACTCCAAACCACAAATTATCAGCCCGTAAGACGATACAGCTATCATAGTCATGGACCAGCTAATGTGCAGCAAAACATTCAAAATGCTGTGGCATCCTAACTTTCTTGGTGAGTGGAAACAATACAGAAACCTGTGCCAAACATTATTCAGGCTTTCTCTGATGATAAATAGCCAAAAATGACAACTATATGCAATTTATCACATCTTATCAAAATCTTTTCCCTTCTAACTGGATGGTCAGTACTTTATGCAAATCTACTTCCAGCCCTTGAAATTCTTGCTCACTCTACTGTCCTCTTTTTCCTTCGTCCTAAAAACATCTAAAATCATCTGACTGGATGGAGAAATCCCTCAAGAAAGACAAATCTCTGTGAAATGCATAATCCCACAGGAGGAAGTCACAGAGCAGAAGTATACAACTTTTTGTCTTTCAGACGGAATCTGCAGTTGCAATATGATCTCTCCTTTGGTAACAGAGAGCGCTTAAAGTCAAACACATTGAAGTTAGCCAGTTTCAATCCGTCTTTCGCCTTCGCCCCCCGCCCCAGCTGCCAAATTAGATCGCTTGAAAAATTACTTCAGTGCAGCCCTGGAGCTGATGCCACAGACATTGCTTACTGGATCCCCATCCGACTTAAGAGAAAAAAAGGAGTAAAAAGACCTTTCCCAAAAGTTTATTTTTTTTTTACCTTGCGCAGAGCTCCCGAGTTGAGATGCTCTCAGAACTCTCCAGCAGTTTGAAACAGACAGAGGACAGCGAAGTGCGGAGGAAGTTTTTGGTGCTCACCTTAAGTCAGTGCGTGCGTGTGTGTGCCTATGTCCCGAACGTCTCTTTGTGGCTCTGGGTGGCAGAGGACCTGATTCAGGGAAGAGAGAGCCACTTTCTCACCGAGAGGAAAAGAAAAGCAACACGTCATGAGTTAAGTACGCCTCCAAGATGTCTTAATTACAGCTCAACGTGCTTTCCATTCAGACCCCAGGAATGAGAGGAAAAAATAAACCCACACACGCGGTTTCTCTCTCACACCCACTCACACCCACCCACCCCGTCCCAAGCACGCTGCCCTGTCCCTCCAGGTCCCTGTCCTCGCCCCGCAGGTCCTGCCCTCCCTCCCAGATCCGCACCTAAAAAAGCCTCTTGCACCGCACACACAAGCCCCGAGCTAAAAACTTACACAGGGCTAAAAAAAAAAAAAAAAAACCAACTAAAAAAATTTAGTACTGTTCCTCATGAAGAGAACATTGAATTGAGGGGTTTAGGGTGTGTAACACCCTGAGAAACATGATACTTCTGACCACTCACCTCTCCTCACTCCCAGCCCCCGCTCCTTATTTACCCCCCACCCTACCATTAACTCTGAGGGTGGGAACGTGCTTTTAGATGGGGAGAAAGTGATGCATGAGAGGCAGGGGGCATGTAGTGGGATGGAAGCAGCTGGACCTAACAGGATCCCATTGTGTTTTTGTTTTACCCCCAACTTCCAACTGAATTATTAATCCAGGAAACAAGCCCAGCTTCTCTTATTACACCCCAAATACTGAACATGCCTTGCTCACAGCACTGGCATTGCAAAATCCTCAAGTCAGGCAACTCTTGGCCCCAAGTCTTTATGCGATTTTTAAACGCCACCTCGGGCCAAAGTGCTCCTCCACCATCAAAAATCTCTGGATTACGATGCATTTCACATCAGGAGACACAGAACCCCAAAGGGGTCTACTAAAATCCGCACAGTACATGGCTTTAACCCCCTAAATCTCATGGCAAAGGAAACATGCAGATTAAATCTCACCTCTTACAGCTGCAAACAAAAGGTGCTGCCATTGCTGTACCTCTAAATGTGTCTGTTATTTAAAACAAACAACAACAGAAGAAGGGAGAAACGAAAGGAAAACCCCAAGGTTTTATGATGGTACTACAGATTGGCAAACTGGGGCCCAAATATTGTTATTTGAATTTAAAGCAGGTGTAGTTGCTCTTCCTTCACGCGAAAAAAAATAAGGTTGTTGATGTCTGATCTCCCAACAGCAGTAGCAAATATATGCCTGAATTCTCAACCTCTAAATTCTGCTAGATTAGAAAATGCAGGTAACCCAGGCAACTTAGGTTTTACGGATGCATTTTATCCCTTTTTTCCCCCCTTTGTCCAACACGAGAGAGAAGAACGTAACTGTTTCACATCCACTGCAGCGCTCCAACATCATTTTTCAGCCTGGGCCCTGCTACGCTTTTATCATTGTGGGTGTCAAAACTCTCAGCCTGCACCATCCAAAGAGGCTGCAGCTCATCAATCCTACTTGATCAGGAAACGCCAGAGCCTAACACATCCAAAACCACATCAGTTTTTACCAGAGTCACCAGGCAGGGGTCAGCCACTGCTGTGCCTCATCAGCTACTTCACAACAGATCCCACTGAAAGAAAATAAATAAATAACCAACCAAACAGCACCCTGCCTAGGGTTATCACCAGACGTGCAAAAAAGAGGTTCTGTGCGTTTCTCCGATGTACAATAATGGCGCACAGGTGGCCACAAGGGGTGCATTTCGGGCGCCAAGGATGAGGCTGGGTCCCCTGCGGGGTCTGGCCCAGGCCCAGGCCCAGGCCCACCCCCGAGGCCGGACCCAAGCCGGGACCCCCGCCCGCTGCCCCACCGGGGAGGCGGCGCCCAAGGCCGGCACCACCCGCGCTCCCTTCGCTCTGGGGGACCGCAGACGCCGGGCCGGGGCCGCCCGCACCCCTCGGAGCCGTGGCCAACACAACACGAAGGGGTGTCTCGGAGACCCCTGTGAGGTGGGCCAGGGGTGCCGCGGCCTGAGGCGGGCCCGGCCCCGCCCGCCCGAACAAAGAGAGGTTTCTTCACGGCAAGCGGGCGACCGTACCGCCCCGCCGATCCCCGCCTCCCGCCAGCGGCCTCCGCCGGGGAGGAAGCGGCCTCATATTTCAATAACAGAAGGGGCTTTGATGGGGCACGGCGGCGGGAGGAGAGCGGCGGGGCGCGGGGGCCCCGGGCCAGGCCTCCGCCTTTCCCGCCCGGGCCGCGCCTTAGGGCGGAGGGATACAGGAACCGCTGTGTGGCGCGGAGGTATTCGGCGTACAGCGGCTCTCCTCAGGCGGCGCGGCAGGAGTGGGGCGGGCGGCGGTCGGGGGTGGTTGCCCATTTTGGGGCCCTTCTCAAGCCGGTTTCTTCACCATCCGTCTCTCCCTGCCCTGGCGTGGACCCGGGTCTGTGGGGCCTCCCAACCCAGCTCTGCTGCTCCTTGGCGGGCCGTCAGGCGAGGCGCAGGCCCTCGATACCCCACCCCGGGCACTGCTGCGAAGGTGACCCGAAACGGGCATTTCACCGAGTTTTTCCACCGCCGTTATTTTTCAAGATGTTTCCTTCCCCACCCCTCTCTTTCAACTCGGTTGTTAAATTTCTTGTGGTGCATATTATTGGCGGTTGTGGGGGTTGTTTTTGTATGCAGGAGAAAAGCCCTTTTTATCGTTTTCCTTTTTTTTTTTTTTTTTTTTTATCCCTGCAGAATAGTCAAAATAGTTCAAAAGCTGCAAAGGGTGATGCTGGCTGTAGCACTGGAACAGAACCCGAGACACTGTAAGGTCTGGGTAAAGAAAGCTGCTGCAATTAGTTGGGGTTGGCTGTGGGGAGGTGATTGGCTTTGGCTAATTTGCAGCAATGCTGCCCTGATCTAATGCCTGTGTTGAGGGGTTTATGTCAGTCTTTCAGGGCCCCATTTTTGGTTTATGAGACAGTAGTAAACCAAAAGAAACAACAGAAGTGTCCCAGCATATGAACCTGTGTGGATTTTCACTGGTTTTTTCAATTGTAAATGGGTGGAGGTGAGTGAGGAATGAAACGCCACGAAGCCTTAACATAAAACCTTCTAGTATATCTTAAAAGGTAATACTGACACAATATATCATTTGAAGAGTTGCTAATAGAACTATGGTAAGTACTATCAGTGCAGTGTGTGTTTTTGCAAATTGCATACACTGTAAGCTGTTCTTGTGCTGACTCTGGGCCGAGTGGGGCTGAAATGCTCTATGCATCCAAATGCATATTAAAAAAAATGCCGGTAAAGTCCACCAGCAGCATGAGTGCAATACCTATTCCTTCTTTTGTTAATGAGTGGGAGAGTAGACAGCAAGCAGTGGCATGTGGAAATACCTCTCAGCACCGCTGTTAGGGTAGTCCATAGCACTCCCTGAGTGGGTACAAAATTAAAGTAGCCTTTTTTTTTTTTCCTTTTTACCCTGATCTTTGATGAAGAAGTATCAGCTCAATACATATATTTGAAACAAATAGAAGTGAAGGTGAATTAGCTCATAAAATTCCATTGTATTGTTTCATTTTACGCCATTTTTTTAAATTTGGTAATCCACATGCAATGCTACGCTGGATTTCGGGGCTTTATAAGCACAGCTAGATGTATAGCTGAAGGTCTAGTTCAGAGTATTCACTCAGAATCAATCTGTGGATGAGAAAGCCCCTGGATACCACGGGGATATATCAGTGGAAGGCTCATTTTTTCCTTGCTGTCTTTTTCATGCCCCCACTACTAGATGCTGCTGAATGAGATGTTGCACTAGATGAACATTGGTTTGAGGCTACATGAATGTTGTCATGTATTAAGGTCTAGCAAGATGTTGTCATCTTGTGGAGCAAAGACATAGGTTCAAAATAAGCATACTGTTATTTATAAGCGTCTCTTAAGAAGACTGTCATGCTATTGCAGGAGTCTAGGGTTAAAAAAAATAATCTCTGCGTAACACAATATGAGCTCTAGAACACTGCTTCAAAGGTACGTGCGTGATTAGCACTTGACGAAGGTAAAAAAACCGAACTAATTTCATATTGTTCTGCCACATTTGGAGGGCTAATCTGCATATCTTGATAGTGATGTTTCTGTATAAATACCATAGAGGGCTTTAGAGAGATGTTAACTCCAGCTGAATAGCAGTTCCACATGCAGATCACTACTGTATGCACATTCATCATCTTCGGGAAGCATAAGTAACCACACGTTCATATCTGTAATAGTGATGAGGGATGTTGCATTGCCTTTCTTCCAGGCATAGTTTAGGGTTTTTTTTCCCTTAGTATCTGACCATGAAAGCATGCAGAATGAAAGCTGTTTGCTGAAACTCAGCCCAGATAAGATGAACGGATATGATGTTTGCTTTTACCTAGGAGTGCTGTCATGACGGGCAACTTCATAGGCCTGCTGATTATTATTCTTAGCACCTCAGACCATGGCAACAGCTCAGAAAATGAGTGCTCAGTATCATTGTACCAGAGATTTTGAATTTTCAGTATGGATACAAAGCTGGCGTTTTCTGCAACAGCGAATATTGTGATTCCTGCTGCATTGGACTACTTCTGAAAAATGAATTTGGAAATTGCCGTTGGTACCAATTAAAATTGGCTATTTTTCAGGATTGGAGGAGAAGCGTATTGGGAAAACAGCAGCTAAAAAACGGGCTTCCTGATAAGCCAAGAGAGTAAGAGAGGAATGCGTTTCAGGGTTTTGTTTTGCTTTGGTTTGGTTTTAACAGGTTTATCACTTCTTAAGCTTACTTGATTTTGGGTTGATCAGTTCTTGAGTTAACCAGCTTTTAGAGCGTGTAAAAGTTTTGTCGTCTTAAAATTCTTCTTTGAAGTTTTCCAGTCACAGTAGTTGGTGCCTTTCTGTTTCTTGCGGGGGAGGGAGAGTGGGTTGCAACCATAAACATACACAGCTGGTATAAAAATTAAGAGTTCCTCAGTGTTGTAGTGGAGTCCATGTGTCAGGTGTTAGCAAACAGTGCCAGGCACATCTTCCTGCAAGAAGATTGTTGTCCTGTGAGAAATGTATAGCCCATTCTTCTTACACAACTGTTTTTTGTTCTTAGTGTTCCTTTATTCACAGTCTCCTTCAAATTTCAGTATCGTTCTTTTTACATCTGTCTTCCTGATCAGTAATGGATCTGCTAAATGACACTGGTCCCAAAGGCACCGCAGACACCGCCACCTTCAGACGCTCCCTCAGTTCTGTTTACTGACACTCCCCATGATTTTCATTTTCAGTCATTCACTCACCTTCCAGTTCATGTGACAGTGATCTTCTTTTGCTAGGCAGTCTTAATAACTGTGAATCATTCCCCTAAAAGAATAATAAACAGCTAGCTGAAACTCCAGGGCTCTGGCAACTAATCCTATGCTACAGCACTCAGTGGAGTAACCTGACAAGATTTATGTATCTTTGTGTGCTTAAAAAAATTTTGTGTTTACCTTAGCTGTTGTCCTCAGTTCTCATTGAGTTCAAAGCTAGCTGTTGTAGCTGTGCAGATTTAGCTTTACAGTCATTATCTTTTGATAATATATTCACATACAGTACGATGTTCAGTCTTAACCCAGAAAAGGAGAAAGCTCCTAAAGAATCTGCTTGACAGCAAAAATGAAGCACACTTGATCTTACTGAGGAGAAAACATAAGGTAAAAGCTAATAACATGGTGAAAAATATGGGATATGCACTTCCTCTGTTTGGAAAATTCAGCAGGGTGGACACTGTGACTCACTGGTATAGAGCTACAGAAATCTACAGGAAAAAAACCAGCAGAATATACTAATTTTGTAACAAATTTTATATATTCATAAAAATTTATTACTGAAAAAAATAAAAAGAAATACAAGCCCGGGGAGAAATCAAGCAACATCTGTATGAATTAAAAATGTAATCAAAAGGCAATATATTAAAACATTATAATGTTTTCCAAACTGACTGAAAACATAGGAAATTATTTTATGCCAGCTGAACGGCCAGCTTTCCGTTTGAGATTATTTATAGTTTCTCAGACTACAGTGTTATGTCTTTCTTTTCACAAGTTGGACTTTACAGAGTGAGGTTGTTTTCTTCAGATTGATTGTCAGATTTTAGTGAGACTGGGGTTTGGACATTCACAGCTGTTTAATAAACCTGGCTACATAATCTTTTCCAACATTCTTGTTTTTTTTACAGTATTCTTGTTTCTACTGCTTAAGAAATGGAGCACCAGAAAAAGTTAATGGAAAAAATTACGGATTATATCACTTTTAACATCAGTTTCTCTGGAGATAGATGTATGGGCTCCATAAAAGGAATTTGCATGGTCTTCTTTTTGTCCGATAATATCGGGAGAATCATTTTCATATAAATACACTTTTGACTTAGCACTTCATCACACAATCTTTAAACATTTCCCTCCAGAATATGCATTGATTTTGTCTTCTGATCTATGCTATCTTTGCCTTGGAATTTGATTGGACTTATTATAAACTTGGGCCTGTTCCAGGCTTTTCTGAGAACTCTTTTAATGTTAATAGTGTATTCTGCAAGTAGTTGTGCCTCTTCAACACACCAGACCAGTAACGTTTTCTTCTTCTCATCTTCTGTAAGCTCTGTGCGTTTTGTTCTTAATTATGTTTCTCTTTTCCTGGGAGACCCTGAAGATGTATTGGTGAGATGGAAGCGGAGTATGATCAAGAAAAGAAGGCGGCAGAAAGGAAAGAAGGAAGACAAGAAAAAAGACTTTTTAATGTCATGTATAAGCAGAAGCAGGAAACTCTATCAGCATGCAAATTAGCGAAATACTTTGCGTTTACACTATACCTCTTGCACATCTCAAAGGTCTCATGAGTGCTTATGCACCACAAACACCACAAATAAGCAGGTTTTGTTCCATTAGACAGACCAAAACCAACCCTTGAAATGTATCTT
Organism: Tringa solitaria; assembly: GCA_026413425.1. Lineage (NCBI taxonomy): Eukaryota > Metazoa > Chordata > Aves > Charadriiformes > Scolopacidae > Tringa > Tringa solitaria. The sequence goes on from JAOXJM010000019.1 coordinate 74,561,230, forward strand.
AGAAAGTGATAAGGAAAATATTGGAGGTAATATTTGAACTGCAAGTTCAGTAGCAAATAGAATACTTGTTAAGCTACTGACTTCAGTTGTCTTAAATACTGACTTTTTGGATGACCGTTAAGATGAAAGAAATCAGTTCCTGTACATTACTTGATTTGCTTTTGCCACACTTATTTGTTAAAAGTAGTACATATTACTGCAGTCTCAATTGACTCAGAAATAGTCGATGAATGTCCACTGTGACTTTTTCAATCTGTATGAATATGACTGATCTTCAGTACTTGACATCAGCAAAACATGATTTCAGGCAATCGTGGTGTTCTCAAAACTAAAAGAAGCGAGTCCATGGAGTGGCCTTCTCACATGGAAAACTAAGTCAGTTTGTTGGACCAATATCAACAATATGTTGCTGAACTGAAGCACCATTCCTGATTGTGCTGTCATCTTTCAAGCCATTCAGACAGGAAAAAAACACTTTTTATTAGTGAACTACTAGGCAGTCCAAGCCACTAGGAAAAGTTTTTTTCGCTTGCTGTTGCATGTCCTCCCAAATTATCAGTATCGAAGTGGTGAAGAGAAGGTTTTGACCAGTCTCCAAAATGTCCACTGAGCAATCTCAGTACAGCTTTTAAACAGCTGGTGGTACTGATACAAAAAGAGACAGTTTAGCTTTCCAGTGGTGTCTTTTCAAGTGCCTGTTTTTGCAGGAAGAGGGCACGCTAGTGAGCTTGGATAACTGGCGTCTAGCCCTGACTTCTTGTGACCAGCTGTGTATGTCCAGGCTAGGACTGGAGTTGCAACTTTGCAGTGCATTTGTCTGGTGTTTAGTGTTTTTGGAGGCATTTAGAAATGTGGGAAATTGTACTTAACTTCTAATAATAGTGCCTTGAAGTGTTCGGATCGTGAAGTCCATGCAGGAGCCAGCAGCCGTAGCTGCTTGGCTGTCAAAGAGACGACGGCTGCAGCACACTGCGTTTGCCTGCGGACACCTGGGCAAAAGCCCAGCTGCTATCCAGAGGCAGAGAGCTAAGCCTTCAAGCTAGCTAGCTCACAGTCTGAGGCCAACTGGCCTAGAAATATGTATGACTGAAACTGTGTTGCACAGTTTTGGGTCGCTTTTTATTTGCACATATCATTGCCTGGATTTGCAGATGCAGTCTGAGGTTTGGAAGTGTGCGTGTTTTTGTCATCCAAAACTGCACAGGCTCAGACATTTGCATTTGCAAGTTGCTGTCAGTAACTGACCCAAAGAGCCCTTCTTTAAAGAATGTATGGCAGCTTATTTTACAGCTTCCATGCTATAAGAGTTATTGTATTACACTCAAATCTTAAAATACCCCGTTCCTTCTGCGTCTGGATGAAGATATGGTGTACCACTTACTCTGGGAAATTACTAACACTTGCTCAGATCAGTAGTTCCATTGAAGTGAGGTGTCTATTGTGAGTAAAGGACTGTACTATCTAGTCCCAATTATTATTGCTATTTTAGCTGAATATTTCATGTAGGTAGATGAGGTAGTATGAACTCTAAGGCTGTCAGTGTGTGACTGGTACACCTCTTACATCTCTGAGCAAGGCAATTCATTATTTTTGCTTCCCAGGGGTTGTGAACAAAATTAAAATTTCTGTAAGAACAGATTCCCTGAAGGTCCAGGGTGACCTCTTTTCTCATTTTGCATGATAGGACCTTAAATCAAATGCAACAGTTTTCAGGTAATAGATTTCATTTGCTGACAGCATGACATTGTTGGTATTTAGGCTTAAATTCATATTCTGTCAAATCTCATTAGTTTATTTTAATAAGGATCCTCTTGATTGTAGCTCCCTGGCTTCAATAATAGCTAAGATACCTTTTAGTAACCACGCAAAGCTCTGATATCATGTCCTTATTTCTTTAAGTAATGCTTTGTGGTTTCTTATGGGACATCCCCCCCTCAAATGAGAGGTGTTAATATTTGAAAAATACTTTATGAGAGATAAAGCTATTTGAGAGGTTTCACCATTTTCATAGTTTAAAAGGCTCTACTTCTGATTATTGTCTTGAAGCCTACTAATGTTTTTATGTCCTAGCTATCAAGGAGTATTTTCTCCAAACAGTTTGATGGATTGTCACAAGCTGGTGAAAGAGAAAAACATGACAGCCATTTGTTTCTCTGTTTTAAAGAATTGTCTTGGGGCAGTTTGTATAGGCAACGGTTCTGGGGTAATAGTATAACAATGACTTGTTGAGCTTTTCAGGCAATTCAGTATCAGCTGTCATGCACAGTGGTCCATGGAAGTTATTTGTGGTGCTATTGGAAAGTTATGGATTGCATTTTTCTCTAAAAAGAAAGTACTCACTTTGTCTTTTGAGTCTATTAAAGCATTTTCTATAGGAAGTTTTCAGTCCTGCTCTTTTGTTGTAACAGAATACTCCTTTTTGATAGTATTTTTACCTGTATGTATGGCTTTCATGGTATGTTTTTTGAAAGTGCTAAAATTAATACGTATTATTTCAATAAGCATATGCCCACACCAAATTTTACTAGCAATCTATGCAGGGCTTCGTGAGTGTAGCTATACCTACAAACACAAGAGGGAAATCTGAATGCAGTTTTTCTCATTTCCTCTTTGCTTATCCTTGGAGAAATTGCCATGAGGGACAAAACCCTTGTGACAAGGTCCTGCAAATCATTTACGATACTGTCTTTTTATTCTTATCTTGGTGGAGCATTTTGAAGCATTTACACTCTGTCAGTGTAAGTGTATTACACATATAATCACATAAGATACAGCTGCCAAGAACATAATTTTAAATATTTAGAAGTGCAGTATTTGTACATTGGAGTGTATTCTCAACCTGATTCTAAATGTTATAGACTGTTATTTTTCATTTGTTGTGTGATTCAGTGTGGAAAATATTAATCAGGTTAAAAAATATGTTGACTTTGATAATTCTTTTTTTCTTTTCAGGAGGTCTTAAAATCTCTGCAGTTACAGTAAGTGGAAAATCAATATAATAAGAAAACGTTGATTTAACTTTTCATATGGAAATATGTCTTCTGAGCATAGTTAGAGTCTTAAAGAGACCATATTCAAATATTTTTTCTTTTTAAATGAGGATGGTTATTTAAGAAAAAACAATTTAAATGGGAGAAAAATCTTACTCACCAGGGTTGAAATTAACTTCACCTGCATAAATTCTCAGTAATAATCTATGAAACCATTCATACAAGAAGGAGACCTAAATGTTTTTGGAATGCTGAAGTTTTATAGTTGTCAGGTATGCCACATTACTAAAAATCGAGCCCCACATAACAGTCTTTCAGTGTAACCCAGCTTTGCCTGTACTTTTGCAACAAATACAAATATATCCTTAGCGACATGAGAATACATCTGATTTAAAAGGTACATCACTGCTCTTGCTAGAGGAGGTAGAAGAAAGGAAGCAGAAGTAAAGACATGAAAAATGGAAAAAGAAAATAATTTGATGAAGCCTTGCTGACCAAAAGACAAAATGAATAGCGAGTTTCTACCATTTATAGAGGATTTAAACTGAAATAGCAATTCAGGTTGTAACCCTGCAGAACTCCAGTCACAGGGACCCTTACACTGATTTGTAAAGCAGATCAGAGTATTTTGAAAAGGGGTTCCTATCTTCAGAGCCTTTCCTCTTTTCAAGCTTAACCACTAACCATTCACCACAAGCGGTAGGCAAATAACTGGCTTAACTGGCCAGCTAGGATAAGCTATAATAACTGCTTAGATTTAAAAAAAATGGTTTTATACTATTTTGTGTTGAAAAGTGCAGTCAATAATCACAGTGATGTTTTCATAGCTTCACAAATATTTTGCACTCCTAAAATACCTAAAAGGGCATTTTTTGTTTTTGTTTCACTTGTCCTTTTAAAAGTAATTACTGTGTGTAATGTATACATGTATGCATATCTTTTTTTTTTTTTAAATCTGACAGTATTTCTGTCATCACCAATTAAGAATTCTCTCAAACATGCCATAGTCAATAAAAGAAACTTCTTTAGTGCTTTGCTGTGTCATATACTATTTTTCAGATGAAGTTAATATCTTTTTGTCCAGTTTTTCGTGTATGATTTTATTGGATAATACCAACAGAGATAAAATAATGTGTTTTTCAGTCCTCTGAACATTTTCTGTGGGCACCCTTGCAACAGGAGGGCATTATGGAATTAGATTGTGAAAGGAAATATCTTCTTTCCAGCAGTGAAAAAATTGCACAGTCACAGTAAACTCTAGGAGAATGCTGAACAATGAGGACAACATTATTTTATTTCTACGTTTTTTGTGAATGTCATTTAAATTATGTTATTTCCTTCATATCAGCAGACTTTTGAGCATCTGTGCAATCCACTGGACAGAAACTTAGTTTGAAGGTTTCTGGATATTGAATTTTGGAATCTCCACATTTCTTTAATATAACAATAAAATAAATGTATTTTTATTTTAGGCAGTATAGACAGAATACTTACTGGTCTCAGTGGCAGCTTTCCAATATTACGATCTACAAGGAAAGAACCTCAATGAAAAAAAATTCCTAGGTTACAAAGGAAGTTGTTTATTTCCATTTTAGACAACCAGAAAATTATATTGTATAGCAAAGAGGCGTTTATGAGGTATTGGGTGCAGCAGGATTATTAAAGTTTATAGGCACAACACAAGTAGTGAAAAGACCCAGTATTTTTACACACATGATCTAAATTTTTTGCATTTTCTGCAGATTTTGATAACTATTTCTTCATTAAAAATATTTATACTTGTGAAGGCCCTTAACTTCTTTTACAGTGTACTTAGAAAGGTATAACATAGAATATATCAGAAATTATACCTATCTATTCATAGTTTGGTGCTTATTCACAGTAAAGTGAGAGGTGGCTGTTTCTGCTGCCAGGTAGAAACCTGAGAATGTACAACTAGTGAAATCAACCCTAAATAGATGTAATGATACGTTATGTGGTGTGATCCAGAGAGGCATCCTTCAGCTTACTTAAATTAGGTAACAGAAAGTCAGATTGAAGGTACTGGCATGAGCCCGGTGGTATGAGAAAGTAGAATTAGGCATCTAGGACATCTGGTTTTGAATTTAGCTACCTACATTTAACCTGTATTTTATTTTTGGATTCCAGTATTGATCTGGATCTTGCCTTTACTATCTAATCCTGGATAAAGTATCCCTTATTCATATGGTGGGTTGTTTTTTTTTTTAAGGTGATGGGCAAACTGCTGTTGTTATTTTTAAATATCTGATAAATACTGTGCAACTTAAGTTTGTAAAAATCTTGCAATTTTGATGCAGGCTTTCAAAAAAGCAATTGGTACAGGATGGCAAAGATTAGACTGGTATTCATATTTTTTGGTATGATCTACCTTTCTAGCTGGATACGTTTCACATTCTGAAAATTGTATTGGTGCAAAAAGACCTTATTTCACAGGAAAAGGAATTTAGTGGCTTCACAGAATAAGACAAACTTGGTCTGAATAAAGTTTCCAATGTGTGGCCTTAATAGTTGCATGCACTTGAAAAAAAATTACAAAATTTACACATTGGTTAAAAAAAATGATATGTAATATCTCTGCATAGCAGAAAATATTTGTCCTACTGAAATTACCTGGGCTTGACCATGTGCCACGAAAAAGTTATGGGCTATTGTTAAGAATTTAAGAGTTCCTTGATTTAAACAAAAAAAAAAGGATCGAAAGAGGGCTGGATGCTACAGATGAAAGACAGTACAGACTTCCTAGCAGGTGTGATATTTTCTCAACAGGTAAAGTCTAACTGAAGATGAATTTTTTTAGTCAATGGTGACGTATTCCTATCTTGAAGCGGAATTTCCTGTTGCATTTCAGCTCCATGATTTTCTTTTGATGGATGTCAGTGGAGATAATTCTTATGAAGTGATGCATTGCAAAATATTCAAGAGGAAGCATGAAGCAAATGAGTATCTCTCACTGAAAGCTGGAGGTCTGCATTTTCAAGATGTAAAATTAAGTAGTGTTTAATTTTGTATTGTGCCTAATTTTGTATTAAACACTTAATTTTGTGATTACTGCTTAATGAACTTGTGGGCATCAGTGGATATGAAGGTGTAGTCACACGGCAGGACTGTGGGAAGTTCATTAAGTTCATTGAGCTGGTCTCCTTCTAAGTAGTCATTGTTAGTTGAACTAGCTGAAAATTGTTAACTAGCAAAATGCTATCGACGTAATCTCTACATTGTGGAGGTAATTATACTTTGGAGGGAACTCTCTGTTTAGGCTTCTTCCAGCATCTGAGCGAGTGCGTTCTGAGACTGTGCAGATAGAGCAGCATTGCACATCCCTCAGTGGCGTGGGTGTGTACTGTGAGTGGACAATATTTGCGAGGATGTGAGGGTGAGCAAGACACGTAATTTCCCTGTAACAAGTATGTAATACCAGAGCCTGAAATGCCTCTGTGTCCTGTGAGAAATTCCAAGCTGCAGTTAAGCTCCTGCTTTGTGTTAAATAGCAAACTTCAATGTTTAAGGCTTTTCCAAGTTTGGGAGCTGTCTTAGTTTCATCCTGAAAGGCATGATGAGACCTATTAGTGAGCAATCTGATGCATCTCACTATTGATCAGAATGATGTTCCTGCCATTTCCTTTTCTCTGTTTTCTTTCCTCAAGTTGTTAGTCCTCTTCCTCTTAGCACATAAGTTCACTTAAAATATATGTAAGGTCTCTGTGGATCACCAGTCTTAATCTTTCCTGGTCACTTTCCCAGGCCATTTCTCACTGTGCGGATTTCCCTTCAAAGTAATAAAGTCCTGTTTTGATACAGTGTTGAAGTTTTACAGAAATACATGACATTTTTTTCAGGCTCAGTATTACTGGAATTACTGCACACACACACATTCTCTGCCCCTCTACTAACATTTTGTGTCCAAATTGAACAGAAGGAGCACTTCTTGTAGTTAAAAAGTAGTATTTAATGTTTGCATACTTTGTGACTTTTCACAGGCATTATCCATAGCCTTTTCTGGAGTTCCTGGGTTTCTGCTTTGCAGTTAGTTGGAATGGTTTGCACACTGGCTGCACTTTTTTCCCCTTATTTTGTCAGCTGAACATTGACTGATTGCCCTGTGTTGTTCATCTGTAGATAACATGAAGTCTGAAAAATGTCATATTTGGCTACCCTGTATCAACTAAAAATTATTTGTTTGTTTGTCAATTGTATTCCAGATACATTAGCAGATTTTAATTTTAACTAATAAATCTGAAGCCAGTTTTACTAGTTTAATGGGGGAGGGTGGAAGAGGAATGAGCAGTGTCAGGGTTAAATTTGACCTCTGAGCTGGATATCTGAGCAAAAAATAACTAATGGTGAATGAAACCAATAATTTATCCCATTTTTTCCTAGAGAAAACAGCTTCACCCTCCCAAAATAATTTTATTCAGTGCAAACAGTACTTACAAAAATAAGAAAAGAAATGAAATGTGGGTTAAAGTCAACAGGTGGAGATGCTAATTTTTACCCAAGTGCTGCTGGGTTAGAGCAACTGCTTAAATGGAGTTCTTATTTTCCGAAGGACATGAACATGCTTTTCTGTAATGAAGGATGCTTTGGAGAGGGAAGAGGCAGGAGAAGAGTCTTCTCAGGTCACCCATTGAAACTCTACTGCTTTGAATAAATAATTAAGCTTTCACACCTCTCAGGCAAGTGTTCTCACCACTCCTGAAAGTCTCTTGTCTGTTCTCACTAACTGTTTTAAGTATTTTATGGAAAACTGAAGCATCACAACAAACAGCAGTGACAAAACCATTGTTGCGCTGGTGCACACAGCACAAGAGAAAACTTGTCTAACGCACCTAGTATTTGGGCGAAACATCTGAGTGCCGGTGTTTGTCCTGGTGGACGTTTAATTATTTATGCAAGATGGAATGCACAGGGCAAGAAGGACAGAGCTCCAGTTACGGCACAGCGGTTCATCTCTCACAGGCAGAGAAGGAAGCGGAATTGTTCTAACCTGTAGCTTAGACGAAAGCACCAGCCGCTGAGCTGTGGAGTGGAAACTCTCCAAATTGAGGACACGTTTTTTGACGGGACACTATGTGCTTGTTCAGCTTTCCCTGAGCACTGATCTCCACCTCTTTCCCCACTACACAGGATGCACTAAATCTGTCAGACAAGAAATCCTGTCCCAGTCTGCTGAGCTGTCCCGGGAGAGCCTGCTGCTGCCTGCCTGTTGTCTCCCGTCTTCCAGACTCTGGATTTGGTGTCGCACACGCTCATCGGCTCTCCCAAAACCATTTCTGCGAGTCCTTCTTCCATATACTGATTCGAGAAACACAGTCATTTTTTAATACAAAGCTAAGAACAGTTATCATGTCATTTTTGAAAATGAAACGCTTTGAGACAGCTGTCTGTTTTCATAAAGGTGACTCTGTATTTCATAAATACATCTTTTTTCCTTCATGAATCTAGAAGAATCCTGTGTGGCACCATATGGCTCGTGCTATAGTTTCTAGTATTTTTTGTGATAGCTGGACTTCAATAAATCCGTGATTGATTACTTTGTTTTCTTTCTTCAAAATGGCTTAAAATTCAGTTGCAGAGCTGTCAGCACTTTAGGTGGCTCAGTTTTAGTTTCTCACACTGGATAGGTACTGAAGTGACATCAGTTTAGTAATAGATTGAACAGATCCTATGGGAGAATAACTGACCTTGAGAAATTAAAAAAGCAAAATGTAAGTCTATGTAATTAGACCAGCAAAGTGTAAGCTTGCTTCTCTAGTGAGGGCAAATGGCATATACGAAAATATTAAACAGCTGCTGGCAGCTGGGTACTGAAATATCAGATAATCCCAGTTCTGATCTCAGATGAATTCCAAAGGCGTTGCTCCTGGAAGCTCTCTTATCACTGGGAGGAACCATCTGAATTTTTCATATACCTTGATGGGTTATAAATTAGCTGTAATCACTCTGGAGAAAGACCTGTGCCTCACAGGGGAAAGCTCAATAAGAACATCTGCTCAATGTGCCATGGTGGTCAAAGAAGCAAAGAAGATAGCAGGTTACATTAGGGAAAATATGTAGAATGATACTGGGGATGCAGTATTACTTTACATGTATAGATGCATTATCTTTATTTCTGTGCTTAATGCTTCAGGAATTTTAATGCTTCAGGAATTCTAATGCTTAAGGAATTCCAGTGTTTCAGGAATTATAGGTATACAAGCTTGGTATTGACTATCTTTTGGTTGGTTTTAAGGTTAGAGATGACAGATAGTTTTATTTTTATTTATACCCTTCTCTTTATTGCTTAAAAATAGTGCTTAAAGCTTGAGCAAGTATTAACTCCCGTAGCACTATCATAAATAAAAGTGAGAGAAAATCTATATATTAAGGTCATCCTGTCTTAAATAAAGATTCAAGTACAAAGCACATTATTTGAGATGTAAGAGGATTTTTCTTATGAAGAAAGCTTGAAACAATGGGAAAAATTTGCATGATGGAATGTGCAGTATCGAATGTGCCCATAGTTACAAAAAAAAAACAGAAGATGGAGCAATGGAGCAACTCTTGTAGGAGAACTGAGGGATGCTCAGTGAAGTGGAAAGACGACAAACACCAAAGTGATACAATAAGTCCTTTAACACCCCCTCCCCATCCTTCTGACCTTTGGAACTCACCTGCCACAGTGTTGGCACATGGTGGTGAGGTGGCACTTGTGGCAGTCAAGGTGCTCCTCCAGGTTTTTGTGAAGAGCCTGCAGAAAAGCTAAAGATGTTGACGCTGTTACGCTGATGCCTGCCCAGGGCTCCATGATTCCTCTCCTGGTGGTGTCAGGAGATCTTGGTGCATGGGGCTGCTGGAGTGAACGTAGCCTGGAGTACTCCAAAAGGGCATCTGCTCATGAGTCACTCTTCTCTTTTTTTTTTTCTTCTTTTTTTTTTTTTCTTTTTTTAATTAAGGGGAAAAGAGTTTATGTAATGCACATGGGAAGATAAACTAACGAAAACTGAAACAGCCAGTGTTTGCCTAAAATGAAAGAAGAGCTTTTTCTTGGTAAATGCCTTGCTTTCCTTGGAGCAGGGACATCAGAGTGACCAGACATTTGACTGATGACATTGTTGTCCACGTGAAAGGGAGAGAGTCGGCTCCCTTTGTGCTAAAATCTCCCTCTGCTGTCTCGTTTCATGTAACTCCACACACACTGTTTAGACTTCCAGGGAATATAGTTGCCCTCCTGCTGTTTTTAATGTGTTGGATGTCTCAGAAAAAGCAGAGGAGATTCAACTTAGTAAGGCTGTTACCACTAGTAAAAAGTAATGTCAAACCTAGGGATAATGAGAAATATTTATACTGCCCTTCAGAGTGGTTGTGGGGATTATCAATCCGCAGCCATAACAAGGCTGAATGATACAGTATTTAGGTATACAGTGCATGGTGTTTTCCATGGTACCAATTACTGAGTGCTTGTTTTGGGGCTATTTCTTAGTATACATTTTTAAGTCTGTATTTTAATGTATATTTTGTTGTTAGCATATTACCTGGAATATTGGCAAGTTACTTAAGGGGGTGATTTAAGCAAAGACTCTTCTGCTGCTCAAACCTGCATCACACTAAAAGGTGTATTTCTACACCCATTTAATTCCTTGGAAAACATTCACCTGTGTTATCAAGAGTTGGTTGTTAAATACTTCACTCTGGGGCCTGCGCTAGCAAGGGGAGGAAGAGTAATGTTGCAGAGAACAAGTGTGGCAGAATTGTGTAGTCACATGCTGAGAATAAAAGCTAAATTTGTAAGTAATGGTTTCCCAATACAGAGAGAAAAGTGTAAAATATTCCCTTCAGTATTATTCAGGAGCAGCCCCTCATGGTGGGGATGACTTTCTATGATTGTGAGTGTTTTTCATCTGGCCAGGGAGAGCTTTTTTCTTTCCTTTGAATTTGTCCATCTCTGCTGTCTCAATAGGCGGGAGGTGGAAACTGCAGGGGATGAGAAGATGCAAGGATGAGAGGTGGAAACTGCACTTATGGGAACTGAGGCCACCTCAGCTGGTTGTAGCTTTGGACTAGCTCTGTCTTCACTGCAGAAGGAACCAAAAGCCAGATATCCAGTGCTGCTTACATTTCTGGCACACTTCATCTTACACAAATTCCTTCCATTGCCCTTATCTTTGTGAGGTGGAGAGGGAGAGAAGGTTGCTTTCTGCTGTTTCTCTGAATCTGGTGATTTTGAGTGACCTGTTCTTGTGAAGATAATATGCTCTCCTTCTGAAAGACTTCTGACTAATATGCAGCTGAGGTTCTTCCGTGGTCTCGGTTTCTTAAGCGAAAAAGGATTAGACGTTCCAGTTTTGTTTTGTGTCATCACAATGTACTTGATACTCTTTAGAAGACCTCATAGAGCAGTGGCAATGTATCTTTTCTTGCCAGTGCTGTCAGAAACCAAAGAGATCCTAATGAAGAAAACAGCCAAAGACGTGGGGTCAGGGAGGAGGTCAGGAAGGGACAAGAACATGTCAGTTCTGTAGAACAGGTGGCACATGCTAGAGGCAAAATGTTTCTTTGATGTTTCAAAATGACTAAAGAAATCAACGTTAGGTGATCACGTTGAGACAAGTTTGTTATACCTTTATATATTTTAAAGAAGCAGTTTTGTGCCCTTGACAAAGGAAGGACGGAATTAGTATTTATAAATGTTTATTGGATTGTACATGGTATGTTGGGCATGGAAGGCAGTCATATCAATAGTAAGATGCAACTACCGTAATCTGAAGATCAGAAGCTCTCTTGGGCAGATAAGATAGTGCTGTCACATCATGGCAAATGTGGTATCGTGCTGTCAGTTGCAACAAATTCAATTACTTTGAATTTGTCATGCCAGCGTGACATTAAAAGTAGTGCTATCCTGTAAGTCTGCAAGTATTTACAACACTGAAAAAATGATATTCAAAAAATATTATTCATTCAAGTGATACAAAATGAAGTCACTAAGCTCCTTTGTATAAGAAAGCTGATTTTGCATGAAAAAGTGTTGTTTTCAGTTTATAAAAGGCACATTGCAAATTAGGAGGGGTTAAGTTTTACAGTGGAATAAACTAAATGAGAGTGGAAAAACTACTTATGTACTATTTCAAAGGCAAAAGAAGTGTATTTAAAAATTGAATCAATGAAAAAAAGTCATACATGCTGTAAATTAACTGTCTCAAACTAGCTAAAAAAAGTATGATATTCATACTAAGGTGAAAGCTAAAGCTTACTCTGGCTTCACGAGTTAGGAAAAAAGGTGAAAGATTGCAAATAGTCAGCATGGCTGAACTTTTACAGGAAGAGAAAAGTTCAGGAATTGCAAGTAACAATTGATGAATGCTGGGTTTTGCATTAGCAAAGGAATCTAATTGATACGTTCTCTTCAAGACACCCCCCACCCCCCACCCCCCCCGATTTTGGCTGCTCATTATTCAGTCAAGATTTGAACAGAAAGGCCAAAACTCTGCAGACCTGCGGAAGGTTCCAGCTCCAGCACGTCGGAGAGGCGCACTCCAGACGTGCTGCATAAAGTATGCCTTTAATTTGGGTCAGGACTGACTGATTGCTCAGCTTCGCCTGGAGCAGCCCAGCTGTCTGTCAAGCGCACGGGCAGATCACTGAAGTCAGCTCAGGAATAATCCTGGCTCGCTCGGCCGGACCAGGCATCAGCTGCGTTCTGAAGTGAGAAGTTTAATAAAGTGGTTTCAGTGGCACCTGGAGCAGCGCTTTTGGTGCGTGCGGATTCGGTGGGTGCTGCCGGGCGCAGGCAGCATTCGCTCCACAGTGCAGCCATCGCAGCTCAGCGAGCGTGTGACAAAGGCACAAGGACAATAGTGAAGGAGTATCTTCCCAGAGGCTGCAAAATACAGAAACCTGAAGAAAAGAATTGGTCGGGGTTTATTCACATCTTCATCTTCTCCATTTCTTGGTTTCAGTGGTATGTTTGTACCCTTAAAGTATGTATACTTCTAATAAAGAGACTAGCATGCTTCCATGCCAAAATCAGTGTTTCCTTAATTAAGAAATATTTTAATTATTATTACTCTCTGGTTCTGAGGGAGGGAGAAATAAACTTGCTGTGGTCCCATTTGTCCTGTAGCTAAGTTATTGATACTGTGATTAAGATGTTAATTGGTTTGATGTGACAGCAGACACAGAAGGCTGAGGTGCTAGATGCTGCCTTTGCCTTGGTTCTCCCCAGCCAGGCCTCTGTTCATGGAGGGACAAGCCAAGGAGAGAAATAACCAACAGCATATGAGCGTCAAGCTGAGATGGCTGGAGGCAACCTCACCATGGGCCAATGGGACGGGACAGGGTGCACCTGAGGGTGCTGAGAGGGGGCCAGTGTCCTTACAGGGGGAGACATCTATAACCTCTCCCAGTCATGGAGATCTGGGGAGGTCCCCATTGAGTAAAGAAAAGCAAATGTTGCATCCATCTTCCAAAAAGACAGTAAGGATGATCTGGGAGACTGCGCTGGTCAGTCTTGCTTCAGACCCTGGGAAAACTGTGGAACCTGTTTGTGGGGATATGGAGGAGAAGGTGATAGGGAGCTGGCAGCGTGGATTTACTGGGGGTAAACCACACCTCATCCACCTAGTGGCCTTCTGGGAAGAAATGACTGGTGTGTTGATGGGGGGAGAACGATGGATGTCGGGTACCTGGGCTAGAGCAAGGTTCTTGGCATTCTCCCTGTTCTTACATCCAAGTTGGGACAGGGTGGTTTGGATGGATAGACAGCGAGACAGGTAAAAAAAATGGTTGGATGAGACTCAGAGGGCTGTAGTTGATGCGTCATATTGGCCCGGTGACAAGCGGGGCATCCCAGACAATCGGGTTTGTCTGGGACCTCTCTTGTTTAGCATCTGCCATGGTTTAAGCCTGGCCAGCAGCTCAGGCACAACCCAACTACTCACTCACTTCACTAATGGGATGGTGAGAGAATTGGAGGGCAAAAGTGAGAAAGCTTGTGAGCTGAGCTAGGGACAGTTTGATAGGTGAAGCAAAAACTGCATCTGCAAGCGAAGCAAAACAAGGAATTCCTTCACTAATTCCCATGGGCAGGCAAGTGTTCATCCATCTCCAGGAAAGCAGGGCTCCATCACACGTAGCAGTTACTTGGGCAGACAAATGTCATAACTCTGAGAATTCCCCCTTCCTCATTCTTCCTTCCAGTTTTTATTGCTGATTATGATATCATATGGTCTGGGACATCTGTTGGTCAGTTGGAGTCAGCTGTCCCACCTGTGTACCCTCACAACTTCTTACGCACCTCCAGCCTGCTTGCTGCTGTGGCAGTATGAGAAATGGAGAAGGCCTTGACAACGTGTAAGCATGTTCATCACTATCTAAAACATCCCTGTGTTATCAACAATGTCTTTGTCACAAATCCAAAACATAAGCTACGAGCATAAGCTACTAAACCATACAAGGTACTGTGAAGAAAATTAACTGTATCCCAGCTGAAACCAGTACACATATTTATCAGTGGCCTGGAGAAGATCACAGGATCCTCGGCCATCAAGTTTTCAGATAGCACCAAACAGGGCGGGGTGAGGTGATACAAAGTCCACGAGTCCCTAAAATAAAAATCAAGATCCCAACTAAAAAGTTTTTTTCTCCCTTTTTTTTGAACTGTGCTAGTATAACTGAGGTATTTGATACACTGGACTTGATGTGTTTTTCCTGGGTAGACATTTGAGTTTATATACAGGTCATCTACCACTAATTCCAAATGGAAGCAGAGATGAAAAAACCCTCTGTGAGTTGTTCTTCACAGAAAACTTAGGAAGTAAGCTTAAGCCCCATCTCTACTTTGAAATTCTTAATTAAAAAAAGAAAAAAACCCACAAAATCAAAGCAAGGCTATCTTTTGTAGCTGATAATTTCCTCTTTGAGCCAGAGATCAATGCCCCAACATGATGGCAAATGACCCTGTGTCATTAGAAGTATCATCTTTTTCTTATTATCAGGCCAGTTCCTGTCAGAATAGAGAGAAGGTTTTATTTCATGTGCGTGTTCTACTATAGCAACAGATGCTGTATATGCACTTCCAATACTTAGTTGTGGGTTTCAGCTAAGTGCTGAATTGTGCGCTTTCTAACCTGAATGATGCTTTATGTTTTTCAAAGCTTGCCATCTTTCATTCAGTCACGTTTAAGAAATGGGTGACAAGGGCATAACTGGGAGTCTGATCAGCCTGTCTGATGGGAATAGACTTCGTGAACATTGGTGCACCAGGGCCAAATATTTAAATCTTAATCTATAAGGAATATATGAAATAATCTGTTGGTCTTTTCAGGATCTCATTACCTTTTTTCTGCCTTTTACTTTGGGATAGTTTCATTGTGCATAACCATCTCAGTGGGAAATTTGCAGGATTCTGCATTTTCTCTTCTCTTTCCTCTTTGATTCTACTTTGAAAATATGTACAGATCTCCGTAGCTGGGATACCGAAGGCAAACTCAGTTTGTTAAAATGCCAGTAAAGGTGATTAAAATGCCTGTAGGTTGCACAAAGCACCATAAATGGGGCAATCTCTTGGATCCTCTAGCACTGAAAAATCTTGGATGAGCTATTTATCTGTCAAACCGAAATCTTCTGAATAGATCTTCATTTGGCAAATCATCCAGAACTGGTACCAGCTCGTGAGTGGGAGCACCGATGTCGTATTTCATCCTGACCTAAACACCTGCCAAACTGCATTGTGCTGGCCTCTCAGGCACCAACATATCATGACCCTGCTAGGAGCACACTGGGATGTTTTAATGTACTTTTTATAGCTGTAAAATGGTTAATGACTTCAGTATATAAGAGATAAGGTTTTGTTGGGTTTTTTTTTTTTTTTTTGAGTTGGCAGATTGCCGTCTTCCCCTTTGGCTCTGTGATTCTGCATTTGAAGCATGTTCCTTCCAAAACGGATACCCTATCAAAAAAGCGAGTAGGCATCTAGATAATCGGAGCACAAAGGGTCATTGTCTGTAACTAGGAGGCTATGATTCATCTCACATCATTGTTTTAAAACTATAATTTGACAGTCGTAGTGTGTAACAAGCAAACTAAACTGAACGTTTCGAGACTCACATCAAGATAATCTTTCATTTTAAAGGCAGGGCAGTCTAATGACTACATCAGAGGGTTAGGACTTCAGAGAATCAGTTTCAAGTTCTCACTCTGAAATAGGCTGAACACCTGAGCTTGGGCAGTTCACATAGGTCAGGATTTTCTAAGGGCATAACCCAACTGAAAACACTGGGAGTTAAGCTTCTGTGTATCTCTGAGGATTTGGGTCCAAGTGCCCCAGAAATCCTAAACACTCTTTAAGCAGAAAAGTTGTGTGATCTGTCCATTGTTTCCACTGAAGAGACCAGTAGGGCAGGGACTGAATCCATGTCTTGATAAAAAAACTTTAATTCATCCCTTTTAGCTAGTAGCAGGCAACGTCATGAGCGAGGCAAGAGACAGCAAGGCCAAGCAAGCAGTGTGCTAACAACCAAGGACCCACCGTATCCATACAGACTGGTCTGTGGCCAGTCCAAGATGATGGTGGGAAGTCTGGTGAGCAAGGTGAGGATGTGGGGCAGAAGGCTGGGCACTGCCATGCCTACATCACAGTTCTAGCAAGGACCAAATGCATAGGTCTGAGCTGGAATGCAGCTCCTGCCAAGGGTGGTGGCCCCAGATGGGGTGTCCCAGAGGACTTTCTGGTGGCACAGCTGTTTTCATTGCAGCCTGATCCCAGGTTATGCAGCTGTTCCCTGTTGGAGCCAATTTGAACATAGACAGCTAAGACCCCAGGAAATGATGTGGGGGAAGAGATTGCTTTCAGGCCCTCTATTAAAAAATGGGTCTTAATCGTTCTGTGTCTCTAGACCCTCAAAAGCATGTAATATCTTCAGTAGTGTTAGGAAGGTAAGGATATTAAATACAATTTGGGGAGTTGTATGGATGATAGTTAATGAGATTCACATTAATAGTCACTGGCAGTTTTGTGTACCTCTCTGTTATTTATTATTAGGATGGGTCTCGATCATAGAATCATA
>JAOXJM010000019.1:74591580-74602508 GCA_026413425.1 Tringa solitaria
ATCCACATCCCTGCTCAAGAGACAAGTTTTGAGCAGCAGGTTGACTCGATGACTAGGTTATTCCTTTGTGAATGATAAAGGAGAAGCAGAGCTGAACCTGGGTGGAGGCATGTGTATGTGAACCTGTGAGAGGAGTGACTCCCAGGAGGATAAAGTAAAGCCAAAAAAAAAAAGCTAAATCACAAGTAGACAAGCTATTGTGACATCCCCAGGAAAAAGAAGCCCCTTGTCCAGGGTTTTGGGCACAGCCTTTGATTCTAGAAATAATTAAGGGAATGATAATTTGTAGATCCTTGATAAATAAATGCTTTATAGGTGTCATACTCAGGTCCATCTGTTTATCCCTTCCTCTAGGAGACAAAACTTAAAAATCCTAACTATTTTGTTCAAAGAGGCATTGGAGAATGTGAATTTATTTTGTGGCTAGGGATAAAGTTAGAGCAGCTATTGCAGTGAGTGGAAGCTCAGTACAGGCTACTGCAGAAATGTCCTTTAGTATAATTCCCAGGTAATCAATTAAATCAAAATTCATCAAAGAAATGAAACAAGATGTATCATCAGGCTCTCCAGCCTTAACATACTACGTAGCTACAGTTAAGCCAATCTCTGACAGTAAGAGTCTTAAAATTCAGCTGCTGATGAAATGACAAAACCAGTTTGGGTCAGTCCCTGCTGTTGTTTTTAACATCACTTCCTTCATCACTCCTGGAGTATGTCCTTCTGCTCAGTTTTGGCCTCCATTCACCTTAGCGCTAACTTGGGCATTAGTTTTGATTTCCTAGCTTGTTGTGGAATAGAATTTCTTTCTTGGTTCCTAAAGTCCAGAAAATTAATGAGTGGCATCTTTGTCAGCTCACAAATGACCTATCTCTTGGTGCATAACACCCCATTGGATTTTCCTGACGTTTCTGTTGTTTGCATGATCTAAACCTTATTTTTGCCCTCAAAAGATGGTAAGACATTTACTTTTCTTATTCCAAGATTGATTTTCACTACTACTGGCATCTCCTATATGTTCACCATTGTTGCTACCACAAGAAAGCTGTTACCCAATCTATGCGGGCTGTCAGCGTGAGTTCCTGGTCCACCCTCATACAATATTCATTCACTTTTTACCTAAAAGCATCACACAGCTGTTAAAGAGGTGACTGTCGAGCACCTTGGGAAGAATGTTGCAGTATTCTTGTGAGATGTTAGTAGAAGGAAATAGCTAAGACAGGGGGGCAGAAAGCACACACAGCAATTTGCTGTGCATTTGGTGTGCTTTGAGTGAGGACAGAGTATGTTGTCATCTACTGATTTTGCATGATGATCATTTCCAGCATCCCAGTTTCGGGAGTGGGCTAGCACTGTGATAGGGATTGCCACAGTCTCCCTCCTGCTGGGAATAGCAATGTATTTTAATAATGAATATTTGATTGCATATGGTGCAGTGATGCTGGGAAATGGCAAACTTCATCATAGGAGCCTCAACAATAGAATACCGAGCCTAAACTGCAGGGTATTAGGCACGTCCTTTTGATGAGCTCAGGCTTTGAGATTGATTTATCCCTGCATCCTGTCTTTGGGGTTACATCACTGCAAATCTGTGTAATGATAACACAATCACTAAGGGAGCAATAAGATCTCCAGATATTTAGGAATTTGTCTTTGAATCTTATCCTGGCAGCTTTTGTTACCTCTTTATACTCAGGTCTTTGTCATGGCTGGTGAATTACCCCTCAGACTCTTGCAGCTTCCACAGAAGGCTCAGTTGTAGGAAATGTCAGCCTTTGCCTTTCTGTATTTTCTGTAAAAAGCATTTGACAAAAGTAGAAGAATGCTGCAGATAATAAAACAACAGAGACCATTTCTGGGCTTACCTGCTGTCTCACCGGCTCCATAACCTCGCCTGTCTTGTGAGTGTGACTGATTAGTTCCTGCAAACTGCCCCAGGGCTGTCCTATACACTCAGTTCCCAACCCAAATCTTTCTGCTTCTTTTATTAAAGGTGGCTACTGGTGCTGGTGCACTCCATCTCTGGCTGTTTCTCTACACCAGAATGAAACGACAAAGGTATTTATTGTCTCCTAGTAAGAGTTCAGCTTCCTAATTTCTTAGGCTCTGGTATGCAGCAGAATCAATATAAACAATGTCCTCTTTGCTCCATGTCTTTCATTTCTGCTCCTGTCCAACTGCTTGCCTAGTCATGTGGTGAGCAGTCAGCAAAATTTATTTTGGGATAAATAATTTTGCAGATCAGGAAGTTCCGTATTCCTGACTTGCTCAGATGTACAAGCAGATGTGCAGGTGCAGCAGAGGAGATGACGCCAAAGGTGCAGATGGGTGTCAAAGAAGCAGGCAGAGAGACTAATGCAGAATTGCTGCCACAGCCTTATGTCCATTGAATTAGGTAGTTTCCTTCTTGCTTCCTAAGAGGCTTAAGAACTTTCAATTAGCGTTTCTACTACACACCTTAATTACTGCATTCCTGGCTTCAGGCTCTTTTCCTTAATATATGATAGTTTAATTTTATAAACATGTAATTTACATATTCAGTGCATAGCCTCTCTTTAAGGTGTAAAAGGTGTAAACTTGTGAGCTTTTCTTGGAGTCCATTTGTATAACTTGAAAGCACATAGAAAATCACTGATCTGAGTATGAGGTGACCCTTTGTACTTTTATAAGAATTAGGACCCTCAAATTATAGGTGTTGAGCTGGGCACGTAGCCCAGATAATTAGTAGTATTTAAATAAGTGATTAGACAAAGACAGGTTTTAACCTATTATCACTTAAAGCTTCCTTTGAAGTGCAGAATTGTTCACTTGTGCTTATCGCAGCTTCTTACCAAAATTGGAGGCAGTCACATTCCTCTATGGTCCCCTTTAAATGACTATGCATTTTTCTTTTTGAGGGTGGGGGAGGATGAAACGAATTCTAATTCTCTGTATTTCTTTCACACCTATGATGTAACCTTAATGTAACTTCAACCTGCAGAAATGTGCAAAGGTGTCTTGATTTTCTAGAGGAATTTGTGTTACAGGATTGTCTTCTTTTTCTAGGTCTTCTTATAGGAAAATAAACAAAACATCCTAGTGGCAACAGAATTACTGCTTTCTGATAATTCCACTCTCATTTGGGCTTCTTTGTCTTTATCCAATTTTGTAGTCCTGACTTTGAAAAATTCCACAGTGATCCAGGAAATCTATTTCTCTTTTCTTCCTGGCACATTGATGCTTCTGCTTTAGGAAGGCATTAACAATGCATTAAATAGGAGTCATTACTCATAAGTAAGAGAAATGCTTGTTACAAGTGGAATGTGTCAGTTTTAAATGTGTTTTATATCATTGTTTATAAGATCCTTTCTTAATTGTCTGCCACCAACAAAACAATCTATAGAATAGTTTTAGCATTTGCAAAACCTGCTTCACTCCTAGAAATAGCAAAAACTGTCTATGAAATGTCTATTTACTGATAAGACTGTAATATGGGTTTGAATTGCCAAGAACAGATTGCTGAATACATTAAGCAATGAAAGACAACTTGCAGCTGACCAGGTTTGCTAATAGATACCTCTGCAGTCTATGGGAATAACTGGAGGTCCAAACAGGCATAAACATTAAGAAAAAAACCTTTTTGAAAGACAAAGAAGGTTAATGAGTTAGCCTTCCATTTTCTGGCTACAAAGCAAAGTAATTAAAAGGTATGTAAGTGAGTATTATGAGTTGATGTTCATTCCAAAGATAGAGAGATGATGTCAGCTACTGAATGGTACATTAGTATAGATGTGACCTGCTACTCTAATCAATTATCTTTTCTCCACAAACATGGGAAAAACATATTGATTTAATCTTGTGATTTTGTTTCTATATACACAGACTAAATTGCTTTTGGCAGCTTGAACATGAGAGTAATTTACTCTGCTAATACTATATTTTTGTGGTCTCAGATGGATTTGAATACTGCAGTTTCCTCTTTCTAAGCTTAAGCTTCCACCAAAAAAAAAATTAATGCTTTTGCTGGTTACATTTTTGGTCTCTGAAGAATCACCTTGTAGCTTTTGCATGTTAGAAAGTGATTAAGTTTTAGAAAGAATATTTATTCCGCCTCTGCACTCTATATACTGTAATTTGTGAAGTTTATATCATAAATCTAGCCAGTAATCAGCATAACAGCATGACATTTTACATATCTCTTTCTTGAATTACCACACAGCTTTTGTCTTACCATTTGCTCTTGAATGCAAGCTGGACTATTAAGATTCCTTGCATGAAAAATACTTCCTGAAGCTCTCATTAACTTTCCTTTCTTTTTAATTTTCCTGTGTGTTTCCTTGTCTTTTTATCAGTGCCACGCTGAAACAAATGACTTTGTTCTGACGTTCTCTGTTACAGTTAACATCACGTTAATTCTTTTTGGTTTTGCCACCTTTACTTCCAAACAATATTACTTTATGCCATTTGAACCTATCTTTATCTCTTGTAATTTTAGTTAGGGATCACAATAGTCTTTTTCTACATCTATCTGTCTATCTCATCCACATTCACATGTTATAGCCAGAACTTTAAAAAAATGTTACTGACATCAAGGTACTTTTAAAGTTCTCCCGTGTTTTAAGCAGATCTAAATCTATTTAATTTCAGAAATGTTCTTCCTCTTATTGACGCACCACGTTTCACAGTTCTCAGTTGGGAAACCAAGTGAAATGTCTGTGATCATTTATCAGCTACGGATGGAAAAGAATTCAGTATGTGAGGTAAGAATACTGGGATACATAGCTCTCCACTGCTCTCTTTGAAACGTTAACAGAAGCCTCAAATTGAGGTAAAATGCACATTGCCTAAGGTGAGGTCTCCTGTGAAGCTTTGTCCCATGGGCTGCACATACTGCAAGATGCATGGAAATGAGGCAGCCTTTCTCTATGCACCTGGTATCAATAGAAGGGAATGTCATGACATCCTCTTTCTTTCTCTGCACATCTAATTTTCTATGTGTGTTTGCTTAAAATTACCTTCCTGTTTTATGCATATTACAAAGGTGGTACCACTGCCCATGTAAGTGTATTTATTCTGTTTACACACAATGTGTCCTTCCATATGTTTTTATCAAAGCAATTTTTTTGGTGAGCCTGAACAAAAAATTATTGGACTGTGATTGTGCTCAAATGCATCTTATACATGCACTAGAGGAAAACCTGAATCGATTAGTAGATAATGGAGTAGATCCAAGTAGACCTAGCATTTATTTCTGACTCTGATCTCCTATAGTTTCCTTTGTGGTGGAACTTATGATCAAGATAAGGATAACTAACAAATATTGTCAAGATGGTCCAATGGCTGAAGTCCTTCAGTGGGCTGGGGCTAATCACTGAGTCAT
Organism: Tringa solitaria; assembly: GCA_026413425.1. Lineage (NCBI taxonomy): Eukaryota > Metazoa > Chordata > Aves > Charadriiformes > Scolopacidae > Tringa > Tringa solitaria. The sequence continues at coordinate 74,596,937 of JAOXJM010000019.1, forward strand.
GGATGGCTCAGCAGAAAGGAGGTTGTGATCATGGTTGCAGGACCAAGCCATAGAACTCAACATAGGTTTCCGTGATCTTTGAAATGACAGCTCTGTGTTGAAGATCAATGCTTGCTTTAAGAAAATAATGGAAATCTTTGATCTGATAGGCCTTTTCAAATACCTGCGAATCTCATGGATCAACTTTATCTACAAATAGGTACTAGGAATGGTGCCTTTTTTTTTTCTTATTTCTGTCTGTGCAATTGGAGTTTGTTTATTTATATTTAAATTATCCAAATTCTTTACCCTTTTATATATGAAATATATGAATAAGTGTAAGACATTAGAACAATGGTCTGTCTATCCCATATCCATTTCTTGACAGTGGTCTCTAGCAGCTGCTCAAATCAGAGAATCCAGCAAGAAGAGGACGTGATGAGGAGGCCACTTTTGCACAATGCTGTTGAAATTTTAGACACTCTCTCAGAGTATTATTCACTTTTTATCACCACAGTTATCTTACATTTCACATTTCTGGAAGTCACTTTGCTCATTTGTTTCTTCCATTGCTTTGGGAAATCTCCACAGTGTCCCTGCTGGATAGATATTTTTTGGGGGAACATTTTGGGAATTTTTTTTTTTGGGGGGGGAAGGTTTTTGCTTACCACACTGGGACCTCATCTGAGAGAACTTCAGAGCTCCTTATCATTTTTCATTGTACAGTTTCATTTCACTCCCCCACACACAGAGAGACACACATCAATACATTTATGAAGCTTAGGTATTTCTATACGTTTTCAAGAAAAATGATATTCAAAAGCCTCCCAATGATTTTTTGATAAATGGTTCATGCAGAAACTTGCTTGACAGCCAACAGGAATGAATAAGCTTATTCCAATAAAATCACCACCATGTCTGATTACAATATTTTTCAATGGCCAGTTTTGTGCAGAGAAAGAGATCCCTACGGGGAGGTCATTTGTCAGCCTAAGTCAAAGCTTTAATGTTACTCTGAAATAGCTTAGTTGAAGTTGGGTGAAAGTTTCTCTTTTTCCTTTCAGGAAAAAAAACAGGTATGAAGTAAGTAGGAAAAAAATAGGGAGAATCACAGCACTTATATAAATCAGGACACAGCTGCCGTGTGATTTCATGTAAGCTTCTGGTGCCAATACATTCATTTTGAGTTCTAATGGAGCACTTATTTGTTTTACTTTTACATTTTTCTACATCTACATTTTCTTTAAATCTATTGCAGTTTATTTTGCCAGGGTCTGCTTGAGCACATTTTAATCATAAGATTATCAGAGTCATATTTATCAGTGCAGTGGCTACAATAATATGCACTCTATCCCTAGGAATTAGTTTTGCTCTCAGCTCTTCTCATAATTATTTTTAACTAAACAATAAACCCGATGTCTGAAGCAGCTTCTGCACTAAACATTTGTTCCGGTGGGATATAAAATTTAAATGGCAATAATTCTACTTGCTTTACTCCACAGTTGTCAGCCAAATAAGATTTTTTGAATAAAGTGTGCATTCTCTTGTTGTATTAACCATTTAAACAGCAGTGTGAATCTGCTGTCCTCATTTAACAAGATCTCGATTTTAGTGGAGTTACTGGCTGAAGAGTGAAGGAAAGCTTTTGTGTCAGGGTGTTTAGCAAATGCTAGCTGATACAGTGAAGAACAAAAACTGTAGATTCAAAATAAATCTTAAAATGGGAAGGTTTGATCTTCATTTTTCCTTGCAGCTGTGTGGTTTGATACATAACTGGAACTACAAATTTTCATTGTTATTTGAGATAAAGTTTGAACCATATTGGATGTGCATGCATGTTCAGCTACACTTCTAGCATCTAGCAAGGCAATAATGTTTGGTGTCCTTTTGCTTCCCAAATAGTACAATGAAATTTAATTTCTAGCAGCAACCACCCTTTTGCTCGCTTGTTCTGGGAAGGGTAGGTATTGCATGTAAAATTAAAAAAATTGTTCCTAAAAAGGATTCAGGTACTGCGGTGCTGTGTGTGTTGCCACATGTCATTTTTGTGTGGCTTCTGTCTTGGGTGAAATCCTAAGTGACTGAGTTCCTGGAGCTGTTCATGAGACAATGTCAGGAAAAAATGCAAACCAGACAGACTGCTAAGCAGGAAACTGGATGGACCTCACCAGCGGTACATGGGGTCAGGTCAGGTCTGAAACCTGACTGTTCCTCAGATGTTGGTGCTACTCAAGCGCAGCTCATCTCCATGTGGGCTGGGAGGTTAGTCCTCTCCTTCAGGACAGAGTAGAGGGGTGGTATCTCTCCTTGACCAGAGGTATATTAGAAGAAGCTGGTGGCTCTCTGAACATCAATGAGGAGTAGGAATGTGTGAATGCCATAAGCTGATATTTGAACATGAAAATTTACCTTCCTTCTTCCTTTGCTGCTGCCTTACTGGAGGACACAACAAAGGGAATTTCCTGTCTCCCATTTAAGACTCATAATCATCACCTCCTATCAAGCCCTTGCAGCTTAGTAGAACAGGACTTCTTGACACTGAGTACCAGAACCTGGGAGAGACACACTGGCCACAGGTCTGTATTTTGCCTTCAATTAAGTCACTGTGAACATAACATGAGATTTTGATGGAAAACAAAATGAATTTTAAACTACTAAAGGGCAAAGTCAACAACATAGTTGCTAGATTTGGAAAGCGAATGTAAAGAAACAAGGCAATTACATACCTTATTAGCCAGCTGTACTTGGCTTGGTTTCCTGCCACCACTCTACTTGTTTGCCCAAGAGCTGACAGGATGGATTCGTAGCTCATTAGAGCTAGGACCAAGTTCCTCTAACATGCCACATCCATCTGGCATCATCTCTCCTGAGTTGGAGCCTCTGACTTAGGATGGAACGTGTCTTTAATGAACTGCTTTACTTACCAAGGCTTCTACAGAGTGTAAACATACCCCCGGGGGATTGCCAATAACCCACAGTCTTGATAGTTAATTTGATTGCTATTGGAATTTATGAGCCTTCTGCTAATGTAAATCTGTCTGATGTAATATTAGCTGCTGATACACAGACATGTTTTTGAAATACAACTTCAAACTGAGTTGCCCAGATAGTGTTATCACTTTCTTCATCAGCAGATGATGCATTAATACCGTATAAATGGTGCTTTTCTTAATACACAGGTGGACGAATATACATTGACTCATCTGAGCTTGTAAGAGTTTAAGTAAGTAACTTTACTAGCACATCAGAACTATTTATAATCAAAACAATTCAGGGATAACAAAAATGTAGATGAAACACTGGGGAACAAAGGAAAACAAAGAGTACAATGTAGATGGTTTGTTATTTGAGAAAAACTTAAAAAACAAATAATGAGTTTTTCAAATTTTGCAAATGGATCAAAACCTTGAGAAAACTTCCATATTGGCAAAGCAAAACAAGTGTTTTTCAGCTTTTTGGTAAACCAAGTAACACAAAACCAAAAACTAAGTTAGCCTGAAATATGTTGTTCAATAGAAAAAGAAGTATTGTTTTCCTTTTGTGTTATGTAACCTTTTATTTTTCTTATGTATAGTTCAAATTTTAATAAAAAAATAATGGTTTCAAAATGAAAAGTCACAAATGGTGAAATTTTTTAAATAAATATATTTTACCATGAGATTTTGGAAAGCTCAAAAAATCTGTATTTTATTTCATCATTATATTGACTTCTTTCAAACAAAACTGATAGCAAAATTCACCTTAGTTGTACTGGGAAAGTTTTCTTTCTGGGTGTTCTCCTGTCTCACACCCTGCATTGCCTTAAGTCACAGGTGAGACTGAAGAAGATGCTGAGCATCTGCAATCTAATTGTGGGTGGTTGTTGCATCTTAATTGTGTCCAACATGACCAACGTTAGGTTTTTTCAAGATAATTAGAGGTAAGCTGGGTATTCAGGATTTGAGTTTTAGAGCTCAAATTATGCACAAATTTCCTTTTGGATCATTTGTTTAATCTTGCCCAGGACAACAGGGAATCTTTCATTACTATGTGTTTAGTCTTTCAGACTTGGAATAAGTGGGAGTTTTCTTTTTTGCCTTTAGTTCAAAAGCACCTGGTACAAAGTGAGATTTAGGTAAAAACACAAGACCTAGCACCAGCTTTACTGAAAGCATCTTACTTTGCTAGGGAACCTCAAATCCTTAAAAGGGTCCCACTTGCAGCATATTTGTGTCTAATTCATCAATTTCTGGTGGCAATTGTGTCCTACCACTTGTTATACTCTTCCAGTTAAAATGTAGTTGTGGGTTTTATAGTGCTAAAACCACTTTTCCAAAATAAATAATTAGACCTTCTAATATATATTTCTCCTCCCTTCTCCTGCCACCCCCCCCAGGATTAGCTGTCATTATCTACACATTCACCAACTTGAAAATGGTGTATGCATTTTGCAAATGAATTAACGTAGTCCTTGAAAGCAGTCCAAGGCTGGCAGCCTTGAAAATTGAAGTGGTCTCTCTACAGACTGGCTGCTGTGATGGAGCCCACTACTTTATTTCCCATGTCAGGTGCTGTTGGGATGCAGAGCTCTGTTTTGGACACTCATTTCTTTGTTGTGGAGTAGCTGTGATGTTCTGTACAGCCTTTGGTAACGCAAAATGTTTTGAACCAAAAATATAGACACTTAAGGGTTGCTTTACTTATTGCACAGTAATTAACACTTACAAGTGCATTAAGACATTAGGGCATTTGTTTACAACTTACCTGTAGCTCTGTGGCCCACTAAGTACAGTACTGTCGTGATTATTAATATGCCACAGGTGCTGCAGTGAGTTTGCAAGACCTCAAGACTGAGGCTTCCTAAACCAATTCTGTCTGAACCTTTCTTGGACTGCCTGGAGCTTTGTTTTTCATAGTTAACCTTCAGCAGCATTTTTTTCTAAAAACCAGATCACTATACCTAATTTATTTTACTTTTGCTTATCTGTGTAGTCCAACCATAGTTTTTATGTTCATAGCTGTAACAAGTCATTATTCAGTGTAGAATGAAATATTTATGACTCAGGTGGTGACGTAGCATAGAGGAATACGGCCCTGATATGATAGCAGAGCCCTTGAGAAGTGTGGGTGAAGGATGTTTAGTAGAGGAGCAGTCAAGGGGTGATAAGAGGCAAGGCACAGGCCAGCACTGGAGATCCTACAGCTGTAAACAACTCATCACTGATCAGTTAAACAAATGCAGACCTGGAGTGGGGTAAAGTTAGCTTTTTAGGGGTAGAAAAGGGAATAAAATATCTAATGTAAAAGACCCTATCTATATTATAAATTTGTGGGCTCAATGGACCAATGAAGAATCACAGACTCACAGAATCTTCATGGTTGGAAGGGATCTTTGAGATCATTGAGTCCAGCCATAGACACACAAAACAAACAAACAAACAAACCCCAAAAATCCAACCCAACATTCTCGGGCACTAGAGCATGCCCTGAAGTGCCACGTCTGCACATTTCTTAAATACCTCCAGGGATGGTGACTACACCACCTCCCTGGGCAGGCCATTCCAGTGCCTGACCACCCTCTCAGTAAAGTAATTCTTCCCAATATCTAATCTAA
>JAOXJM010000019.1:74668752-74681614 GCA_026413425.1 Tringa solitaria
ACAGCAGATGAAATGTAACGAACCTGGAGAAATACAGAACTAACCTTTTTGAGAAGAAAGCGCTGAACTAAAATTAATGAAATGGGACTTGCCAGTATTTTATGTACTACCTAATGTAGAGCTCTGCAATATGTATTTTTATCTGCACTAACTCCTGGAAGAGCTAAGTCTTTTCTAAACAAATCAACAAGAAGGCATACAACATATATTTTTCTCTCCCTAAATGCTGATAATTTTACCTCCACCAAATTCTACCCCAATTGTTCTAAGGATGTCTCTGCACACATGCAAAGAAAATTCACAGCTATGTACACAGTCCAACATATGTTGCCAGAACATCCTAAGGAATTATTCTTTCATCTATAGCAAAGTAAAAAAAAAAAATCTAAACTGTATGTATGCCAACTGTGCTTAAGTTTGTCTCCTTCCTACAAGCTCATGCAGGAAACAGTGAGACACGAACCTTCTTCTGCCTTTTGCAGGTGTGATCTTGGATTAGTGTAGTTTTCATGGGCTCCAGAGGGGAATATGTCGTGTCTCACTCTCAGTTCCCAGAAGCAGAGATGAGCCTTGCACAGCTCTTCTTCCTCTGCCCCAGTCTGACACAATGCCGGGAGCTGCTGTAGCAGCTACAACACCGGTGACAGGCACAAAATAAAGGTTCAGCTCCCACAGCTGCTCAATTAGGAGTATTCTTGTCAGACTGTCTATTTGTTTCATAATTTGTTTCCAAAATAATTTTACCAATGAAAGGTACCAATGTAAAAGCCTAGTCCTCTTTGTGCATATTGCAATCTGCCTGATTACGTTAAATATTAAACTCTGTGTTTTTTTCTCCACTGGGAAGTAAAACCAGCTGCATTCTTCTTAAAAGGAGAGTATTTAAAAAGTGATATTTCCTATTTTTCACATATCAGTTAAAATGTGTTACTCATAACAAGCTCACCAGCATAAACCATCCTGCAGAGATCTGATTATTACTGCACTCACTTGCACGTAAATACAGATTAGAAACATGTTAACATAACCAGGGATTAAATACCTATAAAGCATTTGATCATTAAGGTAACAAGCTTAGATGCACTAAAATAGAAATCAGTTCTGATGTAGTATGCCGTTAATTCCCTGATATTGAACTGATTGTCTGAGAATCAAATCTTTTTGCCTCAAGTTACCTGTGTTGAATAAGTGAATACTCAGACTCCTTTAGTTTTATAATTTTGCCCCTCTTTTGATGTGTAAGCATTAGATGCACATTGATGCAGAATATTTACAGTGTATGCAGTATGTCTGATTTGAAATCTTGGCCTCTCACTGCTTTGTGATTGTATAAATGCAAAAAGAGACGGAACCTTGCAGGTTGTTTGGCTAGCTGCAGTGACAAATACCAATTAGCAGTAGATGGCTCCACTGCCAGGGATGCCTTGAGCACTCTTTTCAAACTACCATGCTCAAGACATTGTACCTGCCTGATTAATGCAGCAACTCTTATTACTAAAATGAAATATTTTCTCTCTACTTTCAGTAAGTAGGTGCCCATGATCTTCATGAATCATCATGGAAGGAGAAGGAAGGACTTGGTAATTGCTGCTGTAGGGCATTGACACCATCAAACCATCAGATATCATTCTAGAAAAGAGATGTCCAGCAGCAACGTGGTGGTCTCCGCGTAGGGTTGCCAACCACAGGCAGAGGCATATGGAGAGGAGGCGGCAGATGGCCAACCTCCTGCCTTCATGGCTTCCAGCTTGGCCGCTTGTGCAGGCTTTGACCAACTCAACGATTAGGAGCCTACACTGAATGTTGGCATGGCTCAGACGGATGGAAGGACAGGGGGCAAGAGGACAGGTGGCAAAGATATGTAAATGCAAACCTTTGCTTATTTTAAGGGGATGAAATATCCACAAGAAAACTATAGTGGGATGTTGGCTACATGGCTCAGGCTGCTCCTGTTTCAAGGCAGACTAGTTATCTTAACGTGAATTATTTTTCAGGGTAGGTTGGTTGTATTGAATTTTTCTGCAGTAAGAGTGACAACTTTTAACATGAGTCTGGCACCTGTGTTACTTTTCACTGGTAAAATGTTTAAAAGATTCTGCCCTCTTTTGTCTTGGAAGTGACATACTTACATTATAAAATCAATATGCACCTCAGGATGCCCTTATCTGCCTGCTAAATCCCACAATTTTGGCATGGTAGACAGAAGTGCAAAGGTGTGGATTACAGCTACTGAGCAAAATCTCCCCACAAATTTGAAAAGAAATACAGACACTGTTAATGACAACACTTTTTTCCACCTCAGACATGTAATTCTGATTTAATTTCTATTCTAGCAGCGTGACCAGTGCATGACTGCAATGTATCATCCAATCTAACGCGATGCATCAGATCAATGAATTCGAACATCATGTAAGGCTTTTGATGTATTCTGCAAAAACAACAGTCACCACTTCACCTCTTGTGATGCAGCTAATCACGAACACCTTACCAGGTCTCGTAACATGTTCCTGTTTCCCAGAGGAAGCCAGCAGCAGCCGCAGTCACTTGGAGCTTCTGAATGGAAATTCAGACCCTGCTAACTTAACTCTCTAGCCAGGAAAACAGGCAAGCCACTTTTATTGCAGAGGGCTTGTGAACAGAATGAGAAAAGACTTCAGTCTGCAAAGGTAATGAAAAGTAGGTGACAGGACTTCTGCTGAGAACTCTGAGCACCTCGCCAGGTCGTTATGCATGAATCTCAATTTCCAGCCAGTAGCCTCTTCAGGCTCAGGTGCTCTCAGAGAGGCAGAGCTGCCTGAAATACTCTAGAGAGCACTTGGAGCTTGTTTGTGAGCACATATGCTCAAACAAAAACAAAAGAAAGCTGAGTCACTGCTAGACATTATTAACTATGTGGGATGGACAACGCAATAGTTGTTAAGTGTGTGTAAAACTCAGTAAAAATAAAATGCAAAGGCATTGATATTATTACGAAAGATTAAATATTTTTATAAATATTTCTATATTTGTTGAAATCTGTAAAAATGTATATTTGCACAAATATGTACAAGGGACAGTCAAGGGACTGAAGCATCATCTAATTGAGGAAAGACAGAGCCACCTGGGTCTGTTTAGCAAGGAGAAGAGAAGACTGAGAGGAGATCTCATCATTGCTTGTCAATATCTAAAGGGCAGGTGTCAAGACGATGGGGCCAGACCCCTTTCGGTGGTGCCCGGTGACAGGACAAGGGGCATCGGGCACAAACTGGAACACGGGAAATTCCATCTCAACACGAGGAAAAACTTCTGTACTTTGAGGGTGCCAGAGCACTGGAACATCTTAGCCTAAATCACACGTTATTACTGTGAGCTTCAGCTAACACAATGAGCTTTAACCTTGATCGGTGTGAAACAGCAGAGTGAAAAATCTTTCAGCTTCCCTATAAGCAAGGGTTTCCTATGAGTTCTTACCAAAAAATTGAAGCTCTTGTTACATGAAGTTACTTAAGTACACATTACAGTGCTCACTCATCTAAATTCATGCAGCTATGCTTCCTGTGATATTTGTAGTCCAACAATAATTCTGAATGTCATCCTTATTTGTATAGTGTCTTCTGACGATGACATTTTACAAATACTATTAAAGCAGGTGCATTTTACAATGGTCATTTTGATACTAAGAAAGTAATGCAAATTTGAATAATCAGATTATAAAATCTCTATCTTTTTCCCCTGCTAACATTTATAGTGGACACAGCTAATTAGTTTCTATGTCTTGATTACTTACTCATCAATTTGCCACAAACACTGGAGGTTGCAGTAAATTAATCCTTTTCTACATAGCTCGCTATCAGCATCTCGCCTATTCTCCAATCATTTATTTAACTAGGATGAAAAATATTGTCATTTATACAAATCAAAGCTCCTGTCAGTACATTTAAAATTTGATTGACCATCAGTAACATCTCAATATTCTGCTATGGAAACCCATCTTTTGTCCATTTACACAACAGTTCTTCTATTCCTCTATGAATTATAAACTTTGCTGTGCAATTTTAGTTGATAACAATAAAGTGAAGATCACTTGACACTGTCTCACATAATGGTAATTTAAGAGTTTAGAAATATTTATAATGAAACAATTAGGTAATAACATAAAGTGTGTTGTTCTCCTGGCTACTTGCTTAATTGCTTATTTAGGTAATTCATTCTATGGTGAAGGTATTTCAGCTATATAATGCAAAATACAGCACAGTGCTTGAGATAAAATATATAAAAATCGAAAGAGGAAGAGATACATATAGAGGATTTATAGGATATAAGGAAGCCCCTTGACAGACCTCAGGTGCTTTTAATCCTGTTCTAATGCAGTGCTTTTTGTCCACCTGATGGTGCTTTAGGGACCTTTTCATTCCAGTGTTGTGGATGAAACCAATAGATTTCCTAAAACCAGATTCAAGTACTTTGTATCATCTGTCCATACATCTGATTGCCCCGATTGTCAGTCCCACAAACTTAGTCCACTTCCTGGTGGCTAACTGGAAAAGGCATGTGTTAATTTCAGGGGACAGCATGCTGGCACAATACCATTCTTAGCACTGAAATTATTGTGTAGGAATGTATTTCAGATTAGGACCCTAATAATATTGAAATAAAATCAGTAATTATATTAAAATATATAATATATCTTATATATTAATATTAATAATATTAATATTATAACAATATATAATATTATTAAAATTACTTCAATTCAAAATAATGAGTGACAAGTTGGGGTAGACAATCTCGATGAACCTGCTTTTTTCTGAAAGGCAGACTCCTACCAAAGCTAGCCATGTCAACTCAGAAGAGTGAATGGGGAGTCAATGAAGAGAAGTGATTCCTCCAGAGGGCTGTTTGTTCTGTATCTTCTAGATAGGAATCTCAGGAAAGCAGTAATTGCTCTTTGCCTTCCTTTAAGAGGGACTGGAGAGATGGAGTGCCAATGACTTGCTTAGATTTGGCTGAATAGATTAAGGAAAAAATACAGACACAGCTGTGCACAGTATGGAATCCTAATGAAATTATTTTTTTAACAGGATTATAAACCGGGAAAAGTCCTATTGTAAACTAGAGCAAAACTTGCAGGATATGATTCTGCAGAAATAAGCTGGAAAGTTCTACAAAATTAGAGTAGCCTCCATAAATTAGTCTTTAGACATTATTCCTGAGTCAATCAGATTATGCAGGCTCAGTGGAGAAAACTATTTCGATTCTTAGACTGCAGAAACACGTGCACCATATTTTGTCTGAAGCACTGAGCATTTACTTCCAACTAAATAAAACAGGAATTTTTGAAAACAGTTTTCCTAATGAACAGATTACACAGAAATCTGATAATAATAATGATAAAGAATACTGTATTAATGAAACATTGTTATGCTGTCCCAGCCTTCTTGTTGAGTTAATTTTTCTCTTTCTTTGACTCTAGTATCTTTGCTTGTATGGCAAATATCTCTGCAGAAGACCAATAAAAGTGGACAAGCTGTACTGGTGCAAACTGAGGGCCCAGTAGTTGGCTTCCAAAAGTGGCCAAAAGCAGACACAAAAGGCAAATATATACACATATGTTGGCCTAATACACCTGAAGGGTCCATTAAATTTCAGGTAAGGAAATTTCTTGAGCATCATGTGTTTTGTCTATTTAGTAATTTCGACTGTGTTTCTTCCTGTAAGAATGGAATGAGTTCATGTCCAGTCTCCCCTTGCATTCAAATCAACTTTGCACAGCCACAAAATCATTTGTCAGAATTTCTCTGGTCTATCATGCATTGTGTAAAACCACCTCCTACAAATTGACCTCTACTGTTGATGTCCTTTAGCTATTGTCATACATACCGCCCTTATTCATGCACAACAACCAGTATCTTGTTATCCACTTAAGGGCAGTACAGAGAAGAAACAGGGATGCAGAAAGCATGAAATTCCTAAATCCTCAGTTCATAGAGTCTACAGATGGCTAGTGATATGGACGGCCACTACTATAATGAGTTCAGTTTTAGCTTTTAATACATAACTTTCCTTTTATTTGTGTAAACCTGCCACTTGGTAACCTTTTGTGACCCCACTTAATTCTTATATTGTGAAATATTGCATTCCCAACCCACTTTCTCCATACTCTTTTCTGATTTTTTTGTTATGTTAACATATAGAGAACTTTAAAGGTTCAGCTCAAAGTTTAAAAAAATCCACACAACGCAAAAAGAAATTGGTAAAAGTCTGTCCAGTACTTTAGGCAACTCAGTTAGAAATCTTATACAGGATGCTATGGACAACAAATCCTGCACTTAACAAGAGTGATTTCTCTAGTAAGGTAGAGGTGTATGAGTAGGGGTTACAGTGCATGACACTGTTTACTCCCATTCATTACCATACGTTCTGCGGCACAAATATACTGAAAGAAATAACATTTACACTGACTTTACTATATTCTGGATCAAAGTTCTGATACTGATTTTTGAAACATCATAGCACCTATTATTAACTCGAACTCAAAGAGTGAAGGTTAGCATGCTGCCACTCATATCTGAACATACACTATCTGACATCTTTTACTTTTACTACTGCTTCAAGTAGGCATTGTTTGCCTTGGATATTAATGTTTCTGTAAAAAAACCCCCAAAACCCCCAACATCAAACTCCACATTTTACATTACTGTAATACGTTAGTTAATGGCAGTTCCTGAGCCGTAAAAATCTTTCCAAATATTTCCTACAGTCTTTTGTGAGCTATGTGGTCTTAAAGTTGGTGTGATAAACTAATTTCTATAATAAAATAGCAGAACTGCCTGCCTTGATTTTATCCCTGGTACATGATGGTTAAAATCAAGTTCAGTGAAGAGATCTGTATTTTATAAACAATGGCTTTTTAGAATCATGGCATTGAGTTTCTTTTTATGCATTTCCCTTTAATCTGTGAAATAATGGAGTGATACAATGCAAAGTGACAGATGATCAAATTGCCTAGAAAGCTCCTCATACTGAGTCTCTATTCCAGTTTTAAAGACCACGTTGCCTAAATGGCTGAAGTGCAATGCTCATATGAGATTTACGGTTCTCTGTAAAACTGAGGAACAGATTAAATTTGAATAATTAATTTTAATGTTTTCATTTATTTTCTTGTGCATTAAAGTTTAACTTGCTTATATCTTTTAATGCAAGAAATAAAATCTAATTCCCAGAGTTCAGTTCTTGTTTCAGTCAAAATGAAATGGAAAGTCTCATGCAATGTGGGAAGACTGCAATGTAAATTGATTAGCCACAATTTCCACCTTCCAAGTGAGTTTCCATAATAGCTGACAGACTTTTTTAAATCACAGAGTTAGATGTTACTGAACATGACAACATTTATTTCCAATTGCTCCATTTTTTCCCAGTGTGCTATTATTCCATTTGAAGTTTGACTTTTCAGAGGGTCAAAAAATACAACACTTGGGGTCCTTTGATACCTATGCTCTCTTGCTCTGATTGTGTGTGTCATTATTGTTTCATCAGAACTAAAACCATTTAACATTTTATGACATTTTATGATAAAAGTGGAATCCGATCAGAAAAATTAAACAAATTATAGTGGAAAAGGAGAAAGATTGCACCCTCCTCATATGCAGCTGCAGAGATATAAAGCAACTCAGACACACAAAATTCTCAAAAGATCCTTCCTTCATTCTCTTGTGTTTTATTTATGATGTACATTTTAAATGGAAAATTATCTTAGAATTACAAGTATTTTTCTTATATATAGAAAGTCAGATTGCCAAAGCAGCATAAAATTACATACAGTAGGATGGGGAATAAAGAAAATAAAAGGAACCATGTCAAAACTCTCTGATAAAATCCCCCAAATAACCCTTAAATTCTCATAAAACAGAGATTTAATTTTTAATATCAAAAGACTTTCTAGGACTATGAATTATTGCTGTGAACCTTGGAAAACAAGACTTCTAAGCTCCTCTCAAATAAAAACAACTCCTCTGATGTATTTCGGAACAGAAAGCAAATCCTACTGGGGTCCTGCCATTTATATCGATGTATATTTGGGGGAAGTGAATAGAATAAACAGTTTGGTGGCAGACGCTGTGAAAAACGGTCAACCACTAATAACTAAACTGGCAGCTGTTTTAAAGCAACTCTGAGGTTTATTTTGAGTAAAGCAGTCCTCCCAGTGGAGGCAGATTTGCAGGCAGGAAACAGGCAAGCTTGTCTAAAAGCAAAATGAATGTATCATTGGCTCTTTAGTCACCAGGCAGTTCTCTGCTGATGGTCAAGCTATCACTGCCATTAGCTCATTTGGATTTGGCTCACGTTCTCCTTATGTGCGATCCATCACTTGTGATGTCCACATGCTTTGACTGAGGTTCACCACATTCATTGTACGTGTATTAGCATGCAACATGTGTTTACATAAGGAAGAAAAACATATTATTTGCAGAGATTCTCTTGAAGTGGATGAAGAACTTTCATAGGTTCCATGAGAGACACTGAAAACAATAAATTTTCTTCTTAAACAAAAAGTTTTCTTTTCTGGTGGACTTGTGTGCCGCTCTCAACCATGCGACTACCGTGCTCTGAGGCTCTTATTGAGTGGGGAGGCATCTATGCTTTGCCAAATTAATTGGTTACTGAGTTTTATAGTCTCAGCATTGCCATGTAAGTTAGCTAGTGAGTCAATAAACCGCGTTCTAAAAATCTCTTACTTTTATTCTTTGGCTTCATGGAACAACATCAGCTGAGGCAGTCTGGTACTTCTCCAAAAAAGTTAGTCTTAGCTACTCCTCCAAAGTCCTGTTGAGGTTTCTAAAAGCTCAGGATGCTTGGCATTATGTAGGAAAATACAAAAAAAATTTCTATGTAGGAAAATACATAAAAACTGAATCACAGAATGATATGGGATCAGGAGAGACCTCAGGAGATCATCTAGTCCAACAACTCCCAGTATTTGTGTACATGGTATATAGCAGCAGTGTTTGAGTTCAATGTAACTGAAATATAAATAAATATAAATAAGAGAATCTGAGGGACATCCCAAAGTCAAGTCAATAAAAATAAATTCAGATAAAGGAACACACAGTGTGTGTCTGTTCCTATATTCGTAAATACTGTTATCATGTTTTTGTAGTATTTCTAATGTTGTCAAAGGGAGATCACTAACTATCTGCAGTAAGGCCTCTAAAAAAATTCTGATAGTTTTCTTCTTAATAATTCTAAGCTGAAAACAGTATTGGTGCATTCTATTTCTCGTTATCTCTTAAAAAAGATGACCCATTAAAATAGATCTGAATATTTTCCCTTTTGCCATTAGAAATAACATATCCGTATATTTTACAGAGGTGTCTTCCTTTTAGTAGCTATATATAGAATTAACTTCTAATTGTGAAAATATTTTTCTGCTTAATTATACAACAAAGAAAGGCTGTGTTGAAATACGATTAATATATCTTGTGGTTAATTAAACATGAAGCTTCTAAGGAGACCACTCCAACAACAAAAGCAATTAAGACTTGGTTATGTATAGGGCATAATTAGGCAGGAAGTTCTTGTAATCCCAAGGACTAACTTTTAAAGTATGCATTCCTTTAAAACAACCTTTTATCTGACTTATTTTAGAGAAAACTATCAAACGTGAGCACAAGCACTGTGAACTCAGATACCATCTCAGCTCTGTCCTGATGTCAAAGATGAATTATAGATTAAAAAACATGGCTCTGTTCTGAGAAAATTTGCCACTATTTCTATCTTTAAGACTGTTGAGTAAGTCTCAGCACCTGTGAGTAAACCTACACACAGACTCAAGCTCAAAATTAGTTGGAAATTCCCACAAGAGCGTGTTCTGATACTCCATATTACAAGTCTCAAGGTGATCTTGAACAAGACCCAGATAATTGAAGAAGTGTTTAGTTGCAGTATTTTTGTGTCTACTGTGATTTCCCTTTTAAATTCTCCTTCTCTCTTTCTCACCTTTTCTGCTAAGGTTTTTCTCTTATGTCATGTTTTCTGACAGGAAAACTGCTCTTGCGTTTCTTGAGGATCAAGCAGGATGAATGTTATTAAGCAGAGTGGAAAGAGGGCCTTGCACAATACATTGCTATATAGACACACCTGAGTTAACATGGAAACTAAAATCAAAAAAGCCAAGTTATTAAGTATTCTGCTGAGACCAACACTAAACTATGATCGGGATGTTATTAGGGAAAAACACATGATGAAACCAATGAATGGTCTCTGATTCAGAAACAGCAAGGGAAATATCCATGTGTACTTTATGTGACGCTTTAACATGCTGAGGTATGACTTTTATTTTTCTGCTCACTGTTAGGTAAATGTCAGCCTGGTGAGGCACATTTCCTCGTCCTCTGGAGAAGGCTGGAAGGTAGTTTGTTGCCTTCTGATTTAGATTAATTTGAGGTTCCTTGGCCCCCACTACTTCTTTGTGGTTTTGTGTCAATTCCACTATTTACTTAGCAAAAGAGATATGAGCTCTTCACCATTTGCCAAGCTAGGAACCAATCTGTCCCTATCCACTATATATAAGGAACACAATAAGAAAACGAATAACAGATTTTGAACAAACATGTTCTGAAGTCAGTCAGAATCTTGTAATACATTTTTAAAGTGGCATAAAGACTAAAATCATATGAATATAAAATTGAGAGGCCTAGTCAGTGAAGAATAGCTTTTCAAGACCTTTGTAAATTTTAGTCATAAGATCTTGACAGGTACACGAAGAAAATATAAATGTCTTGCTTAGTCAAGAAGGAACACTTGCGAACAAACGTGCAGGGCTAATAAAAACAGCACACTCCAGTTAATAAAGCATTGACTATCAGAAAACAGAACTAGACTCAGTTCCACTCTGTTCTTTTGCTTTCAGCCTGCACTGGCTTTTGTCTCATCTATTTTTACAGGAGGTATTTTTTGATGCTTAAAGACACTTGACCTCATCAAGGTGGCTTCATTTCTCTCCATCATCTGTATTTTCTTTGTCATCCTTTTGTCTTGTCGACACTGAAAGTGCTGTGAGGTGACAACTGTGTCCAATTGTGCTTGAGTCTAAAACTAATTCAGATGTAGCTATGAAAACAATTAACAGCTTTATTAGGAAAAAGTGGATTCTGTTTTGAAGCACTGCCATGGAAGAAGAAGGCAGGAATAAGGAACACGTTTGCATCCTTTCCATCTCTATTCCTATCTAGCCAATTTTGCAGCCATTCTGTTAATTTAAGAGAGGGCAAAGAAAATACAGTTTTGTTTCACAGAGACAAAACATTATTTCAAATCAATGGAAAAGATAGTTAGGTAAAGCAGGCAGAAATTTAAAACAATGAAAACCTAACATATCTCATTAAAATTTAATGCATACCATTTTCAGAAGGTGCTGCTATTGGCATCCAGTAAGAGCAAAATTTTCACTGTAAATACACAGTAACAAAAAATACTTCAGACTCAAATCCTATGTATATCAAAATTCAGAACAACCAGGGAGTTTTTGCTTACACTCCTAGATTTTTTAAAGCAAGATCAAAACCTGTTATTGTAATAGGAAATGGGTCATTATTCAATTTAACTTTCATCTGCAGGGAAGTGATACACCAAGAAAAACTACAAGTCAATAAGGGAACTGACAGTACTCTCTTGCAATGCTTTAGAGCTAGACATGATTGAACTGTTTATGGAAACTTCACAAGTAATTTTTGTTGGTGATGATGACTTTGTTACATTTCAAAGATAGCTCTGGAATGCTGAGTTAACCCCTCATTTTTTACTGAAGGCATAACAAGAGAGTAGGGAATATAATTCACTGAACAGGGTAGGACTCTGTGCAATGAAACATTTTTCTCCTGTAAAGTCTTAACCTATAGCTATTTTTCAGTTCAGATGGACTCTTTCTTCTGTATCTATTTATGAAGGTGTTAGCATGCCAATTTTTATCACAGGAAATAATCATGCTGTATCTATTTGTTACCTATTTCCTAGACACCTTGCAGCAAAGAGCTTCTCTGCCTGTCCTTCTAACAATCGCTTTGTATTTGGCCAGAGTTAAAATTGATGATTCTACTAAGGCTTTAAACTTCACTACCCATATGATGAAATAGACTCTAAATACTGAATTGAAAAGGCAAAATAAACTAAGATTTTATGCTGCCTTATTTAATTTCAAGGCTTAAATTCAATTACTACTATAAACATTTCTGTAAAATGAATTGCAGAAAAAAGCTTTGCAAAGTCAAAAGCAATTTAGGAAGGGTAAGGCTGAAATGCACAATTTAGTAACATTATTAATGTGAATAATGCATTTAACATGAAATGATTTTGGGGAAAAACTGGGTTAGAGAGTGACCTCTGCAATGGCAATCAAATATTTGCTGGCAGGTGACTGCTACTAGGAAATCAAGGCATACCTTTTAATAGCATTTCTCTAAACTATATGTCTGTTAGTAGTGCTAAAAAAGCACTGGCAACATATGGAGAGATCAGAGTTAAAAAGAAAAGAATGAAAAAGAAAAAGCGCTTGTTCTTCATCTCGAGCTACACAGTTTCCTAAAATAAAACTTAAGTCTGTGATTTATGGGCAAGTGAAGAAGTCATTAAAGTGACCTGTTTGGCATTCTAGCCCAGGCAGTGCAAAATCGGTAAATTCAACAGTGTACAATTTAGAAGGGGGTCCCTCTCTTTACCTGCCTTTGTCTTTGACTAAATCACTCAGAACTGTTTGTGCATTACTACCTTATTCTACACTGTCTTCTTTTTACAGGGAAATTTATCTATAGCAATTTTCTTGGAAAGTATGGGAAAGGAAACAACCGTATTAATAATTTAATCACAACCTGTCCTGTTATGTTGCTGC
>JAOXJM010000019.1:74686651-74701197 GCA_026413425.1 Tringa solitaria
AAAATTATAAAACATACACCACATAAGGCATGTGGAGAAAATTCAAAAGGCATAGAAAGTGAACACAGTGAAATATCATATTAGTAGGCCAGCTACTTTAGAAAAATCCAGAAATCTATGTTTTTAAGCCTGTTTTAGAGTACCATGGAATCACTATTGGGATAATTCCTTGTAATACGCAATTGCTGAGGGAAAAAGGCATACAGATAAGCTTGTTTTCACAAGCTTTTTCTGCCAAATGTGTTTTGACTAAGTTCTACGGAAGCAGCATGATTAAATTGCAGTCAGTGTGTTAAAAAGTTGCAATACAATACTCTGCATTTTAAGGGAAAAACACAACTACTAACAACGAACACACAAACTTAAATGACAGGCATGTCTGTCTTACAGAATCGTTACCTAGACTTGAAGTATGTGAGTCCATCTCTACTCACAGACCGAACTCAGAATAATCAACCTATAGCAGAAGTTAACAAGCAACTTAGCACTGAAAAAACAAGTGGGTTTGATGCCTCCTGGTTTTTGATTTTATTTGTTTCTTTTTCAAACAAGAAATATTACGATACTCTTTTGGAGAAATATTTTAAGTATAATAACTTCCAGGTAAGGGTAAATTGCTTACATTCTTGTGAAGATTCCCACATTCCTACATTCAGTAGAACTCACACCATAGCCATATGATAAATGAACTAAAAGACAAAAATTTCTTCATAGCTTTCTTTTCACCAGATTGAAACAAATATCTCTGATAATTCAAGGACTTACAGAGACTATGCAAGTGGTCAGATTAAATTTGCAGGTTCAGGTAGGTTCAAACAGAAAGACTTAGAATAGAATGGAAAGGTTTAGGATATGAGAATTAACTCTGCAGCCTCTTGGCTTCTGTAGTTAAATAAAAATCCACTGTCACCCATAGGAGGAATAGCACACCACAGGATATTTCTGCAAAGTATCTGCACACCCTTAGTTTCGTGGTATCATTAATGGGGCTAAAACTGGCTGTGCTACACCTGCCTTTCTTTTACATGAAGAAAAATTTTCGTCTGCTTCTCCACCATAAAACACAGCAATAAAATTTTCCTCCTCTCCAGAAGTTACTATCTCCTATTTCAAAAAGCTGCTCTAAAACATTTTCAGCAAATCCCAGGATCTTCAGTTATTCAAAAGCTAAATAGATAAGGCGACTGTTCCTTCCTTTTAGAACGTGTGTAAACTTGGGAGAAAAGATGTAATCGTATTGCTAAATTGCTTAGCAACTGTAGGTAAAGAAGCTAATATGTCATAATTTATATGCGAAAAGATTGCAGCTGGTTAGTAGCCACATCTAGTGCTACGGAGGCTTCCCACTGAGAACTGCACTGCAACTGGCAGCTGACTCAAAACACTGCTGTTTTCAACAGTTCAGAAAATGTAAATGTGTCAGCGACTGGTCAAATAGTCTTCCATACCAGTGATTTATTGCAATCTTTCATGTTAGTGCACTACTGATTTGTATAAATCACTCCTAGGCTGAAAAGAACCCCTGTGCACAGCTTTATAATGAATTCATGCACTGAATCACTATTGCTAGCTTCAGAGCAATGTTGGAACGTAGTTTTGAACAGTCTCAATTAGACAAAGTTAATTTCTATGGGCCACACCTGCTAATGTGCATGAAGCTGAAGTAGATATGCTTTTCCAGGGAGCTTTAGAAGGAAAGAAGGGGGAAAAAAATTAACAAAAGGGGAGAAACCAGAATAACAGACTTGCAATTACCATTTGTGTTCATTAAAAAAGGAAAATTCATGGGTGCTGCACAACTTGTAAGATTTGGCTAATAGAGGTGAAGGTTTCCCAGAGGAGGGTCTGCAACTGAGGTACCAAAGACATGAAGATCTGTGTGGGCTTTCATAGCTTCATCATCTACAGGTGGCAGAGCTAGGGTGGCTACACTCAGAAACTGAAGAATATGAATATAATCCTAGACCAGTCAACCATCCCACACCTGAAACACAAAAAAGATAAACATTTGGGAAAACATATGTGAAACTTTACCTGCAACCACTGTGACTGGTCATTGTGGCCTGAGGTCCAGGCATTAACTTTGCCTTGCTTGTCCAGCCGGGCTTTCCTGGGCTCCCAAGTGAACATGTCCATGTTGAGTGTACGGAAAACACTGGAGGCAGTAATTTGGTAGTCCTGTATATGTCCTGATTTCATCCCCAGGGGTTCAGAGCAACCTGGAACAGCAAAAGAAGATCTATGGCACCACCTACTTATCTCTGTCAATGGTTTACCTTTTCTGTTATGGAAAATAAAACTAGCAATTCTCAAAGAAAAGGCTTTAATCACTGCTGTTGTTAAAGAAACTTGCAACCAAACAAATGAAAAATAGGCAGTTCAAGGCACTTTATCTCAACACTACCTAGGAAGAATCAAAAGCAAGATAGAGATTTCAACATATATTATCCTGGCATAAATATGTGAAGGCAAACAAACAGAAAGGTTGACTTTCATCTCTTTTTACCTTGGTCTTATTTTCCTGTCCAGCAGATTGTTATTGTTTCCCTTATTAAGTTCAATTTGATCATGTTTTTATGCCATGTCACATTAACCATGTGCTTGCCTACTGAGGAAACATTTATTTTCCTTAAAGCCACTGCTGAAGTAAAATGTTAACAAGCATTTTTTAATTGCTTGACATCTAGCCAAAAACTTAGAAAGCCCCAACGCCAATTGACAGAATGAAAGACTACAGAAAAACAACTGTGAAGGAAGGAGAATAGTTGGAGATAATCGCTTAGGAGAAATAGAGAGTTAATGGCTTATTTGTTTAAACCAGGTGGATGTCCCTTATTATTGAATCATTTTGATTGTCGCAAAAGATATATCTTGGGCTTGTTCTTTCTGTGCTGAGTGTCCATGAAAAAAGAATAAAAATAAAAATTAATAAGTGACTCTACGTTCCTCTGCCTTGCTATTGTACATAGGGGAGAACATAGAAGGTACATTTGGACCCAGAAGAGGGAAGAAGACACCCTTCAACCTTATTGCTCTCTACAACTACCTGAAAGGGCGTGTAGAGAGGTGGGGGTTGGTCTCTTCTCCTAAGTCACAGGCAATAAGACAAGAAGAAACGGCCTCAAGTTGTGCCAGGGGAGGTTCAGACTGGCTGTTAGGAAAAATTGTTACACTGAAAGAGTTATTAAGCCTTGGAATGGGCTGCCCAGGGAAGTGGTTGAGGCACCATCCCTGGAGGTATTTAAAAGATGGGTTGACCTAGTGCTTAGTGACAGGGTTTAGTGATGGTTTTCATCAGAGTTAGGTTGGTGGTTGAACTAGATGATCTTAAAGGTCCCTTCCAACCTAGACAATTATATGATTCTATGACAGCAGCGCTGTAACAACAGTACTGGAACCCAAGAGAGGTGGATGAGCCGCATAGTTTTAAGATTAAAAAAAATAAGGAAAAGAGTGGCAAGTCAAGTGACTGAGACCAAGAGGGCTACTAAGACATCCGGAAAGGTGGATGAAAGGCTGGGTGGAGTAATGTTTGATGTATGTTTAAGGAAAAGGTGGCAGATGGAGATGGCAACATAAAAAGACTCATTTTTCTCATTTCCTTCCTCCCCGAGTTGTCAAAAATCTGAACATGTGCAGTTGTCCCAAAGTTTTCACTTCACAAATTTGGTAATCCTGCTTAGTTCAGTGGCTGACTTGACACAGTTAAATTCCAAAAGATATTTTAGCATTCTCTATCTCATTGAGTGAGAATGTGCCCAGGAGCAAAAAATATGTTTTTTCAAGGAATGCATCATCACTGCAGGTGCACAGAACCTTGATGCTATGTATAACTAGAAAGACAGAGGTTTTCCACCCAAGACTCACATCCCACATCACTGGGCTGGCTGCTCTCAGGAAATCATTTGCTGAGTCACCAGCTGTGTTTCTTAAAGCACACATGTAAGCTGTGAGGGCTTCTCCTGCTGGGACCATGACTCTACTCAGCTGGTGTCTCTTGATAGAGCCACAGCACTGTGTGACCACTTAAAACACCTTAAAAGTTTTTATTTTGTTTTTCACTTTATTTGAACTAGATATCAAAGCTGGTTGTTTTTATCTTAGAAGTCCATTTCCTCCACAGTATGTTTACCCAGATCTTTAAGACCTGATTCTTTTTTCAGTTTCTTTGATATTATTAGCAAAGATCTTTCAGTTGGATTTTACTTTCTATTTCTCCTGTAGCTTTAACACACAGAATTAACTGGAATTATTAGGAATTCAAATCAAGGTAAGAACAGGCCCTTCGTAGGGGGTCTAGCAGCAGGAGCTAATATGTATTACCGGAGACAGATAATAATAATATGCTCTTCAGTGTAGTAACAACTGTATTTAAAATTTGAAATACTGACAGGTTTCATATTCAATTAAAAAATAAATAGAAAATGGAGTTAATTTTTGAAAAAAAAACCACCCAACATTTCAGAACTGATTCTCAGTGCACAAATGGAAATCGCACAGCCTTGTCTGTAGACTGAGCTACCTAGATCAAAACAACAACAAAACAATCTTCCTGGGAGTAGGAGGGAGCAATTGATAGCACAAATGAGAGAGATTCATCTGTTGCTTTCAAGAAGGACTTCGCTTATTATTCAATTCTGAAGTATCACTCCAGGATCACAAGGGCTGTCAGCAGGAATGTTTCATCTGAGGAATCTGAAGGAGGTTCCTGACACAAAAATATGGGTTGTCAAAACTGTTTTTCAGTGTTGGTCCAATCCATCAAAAATAGTTATATCTTTTCTGAGTATTATTATTGATTTATGAAATAACAGATGTGTCTGCTTGTGTGTCTGTGTGTGCGTGTGTGCATGCACTGATAGGATTTTACACTCGCCTGCCTTCTCCACTGCCCCGAAGGGAGGAGGAAGACAGTTGTTAAAGGTAACAGGAGAAGGTGAAAAGAACAATGAGAACCAGAAGAGACGAACATGACGCACAGGGGTGGCAGAACAACGTCTTAGTGCTGTGTCATAGAGCGCAACAGCAGACCCAGTGGCTTCCTAGCTCCTACAACACCCTGCTGCAATGACAAACGATAATGATGGTTTATTTTGATAGGCAAGCTACAACCTAGAGCGCAAAGGACAGAATTATCAAACTAGTACATAGCTTTGTGTCCGTACATAGTCATCCCTCATAGAAGTGCATGTGTAACAATGCTCATGACTCCCTGGGACATCTCCTCTTCACTGCACTGTCTCTTCTTTAAATCTGCTTTGCAAAGTCCATGTGAAAGGGTTCAATCTCACTTCCCATTTTTACAACCTGTTAGTGAGAGCTAGAGTATATGTAAATATACTTACAGCTATGCTCAGTGGAGCGTCTTAGGTCAAAATGTTGGAGATGCTTTGGATTTCACCACCTGTGATAAGCGATATCTGGTAACTGTGTACGTGTACACCTAAGTATAAGTTTGCAGCTACTTCTTATGTAGTCTAACTCAGTGAAATTATGAGGAACCCACAGTTTGGGAAAGGGTAGATCAGCATCTGAAAACTGAAAGAAGAGGTTATTCTGTTGTCTCTTCTGAGGGCACAATATTTTACTCTTCAGTCTGTGTCCTGTACCATGCCCCTCATCTACCTCTTCTTTCAAGAAAACTTAAACCCCTGAAGGAAATACTAAATATGTGATGCTGTAGAGGCAAAACTACAAACGGATCTGCATAAACAGGTCTACTTGTGTCTTGTCTTGGGCCAGGATTCATGCAGTATTGGCAAAAACAGCATAGATCTATTATTTGAGGGCGAAGGTGATTTCTTTTAATTATTAATAGTATGATACTTTTCTTTTCTGAAAATTAAAGAGATTTAAAATATTTCCTTCATATTAATTAACATAGGATTCCTTTCCAGATTAGATTAATTTACTGAATTGGTACAAGGCCACCAACACACACTAGCATCAACAAAGTATGACTGGGACCACATGTAAGAAGGCAGAGCCTGCCATATGCAGATGTTTGGACATGTGAGAGAACTGCATGAGTAAGTGACTGTGTTGTGCGAACAGTTATCTGTTTTTAAAAACAACAGCTTGATGCTACTATTAATAACAGCTTAATGAATAAAGGCATTCTAATAAACAATATCTGTGATCTGATTCTCTCCCCAAATCAATACTCTATGAAGGGAAAGGAATTTACAACACAGAGATGTGCAAAACACAAGTCTGGCAGGAACACAAGGCTACGAAAATTAATGCCTGATTTATTGACGGCCAACTCCACAAGCATTGATCATGGTTTTCAATAAGGCCTGACCATGGGGCTTGGTAAGTAAAGCTATTTATTGCACATTTTGCTGAAGTTCATTCTAGGAAAGGATTAGTTTTTATGATGATCTGTGGCTGCAACAGTCTCCCTCCCTTCAGTAGTGACTGTCTTCTCTATCACCAGGATTTGTTAGGGAAGCCAAACGTCTCAAAGTACTTTTCTGCCTAAGACAGACCACCTGGAATTAGAACAAATTAGTCTGTCGTTTTGTATAATTATACTCTACTTTCAGTAAGACTGAAATTGTTCTGCTGAGCCTTGGCTGCCTGCAGTTCTTAGAAATTATGACCTTGAAACTGTTAGGAGACCACTGAAATGAATTCACTTCAGTAGCTTTCACAGTTCTTTGAGCAAAACAATTCCTGGTCATTCTGGCAAGGACTTACTCTAAATTGTGGTTCCAGAAATGGAAGACATAAAAAAAATATCTAATAGATTAAAGCAGCTAGACAGGATTTTCTATTTACTCTCAAACCTATCTATACTGAAAAAGGGCTACAGCAAGATTAATGCATTAACTTTTCATTTCTGAACCTGGTTTTGATTCCACTAGAGGACTGAGAATTATTTAACTCCAGCTGTTTTGATGTATCATTTGTGAGCTGGATCACTATTGTTTGTACAGTAAGCAGGCAGCCACATAAAATCATTCTTAAATGAATTCAGTGGAGTGCTCCCACCGGTAAAGGTTGATCTCTTGAAAAAGATAAAAAATTTACATGCTTTACTGAATTTGTAAGGGAACATGGTTCTTGCAGAGAGTGGCTAGAGGTCAGGCTTTACATTTTTTGAGCTATAACTTCTGCTACTACATACCTTAAAGGGGTTTATTCTGGCTCCACTTGGTCATTTACTTTTTGCTACAAGACTCAATCCCTGCTTCTGCTGGAAATCCACAAGACAAATCTAAACTGAAATCTTGACTAAAGCAGCTCAGCAAAATATAACTTACTGCACTTTGAGTGGTCCTCAATGGCATCTGAAGCACCCTAGTCCCTCTGAGGCTGCCACACAGCACATCGGTCAGGAGAAACACCCAGCAGCTAGGAGAAATTACTCAGATTGGATTCGATGCTGGCTTCTGGCGTGACTCTGCTGTGCAGCATGGCACAAACCACTTTAGCTCTCAGAAACTGTTCCTAGCGCTTTGTTTAGGCTGTGCTGAGTGTAACGAGGCTCTCTGTCTCACAGTCTGCTTAGTGTGTAACATAACAGGTCCTGATAGCTCTTGATACTTATTAAAACTGCTATAAATGACCTTTTCTAGGTCGCATGTAATAGGAGGCCAATGTGCATGGAAACATTTACGAAGGGTTATTAGGCTGCTTCCACATTACCCTACTACTATTACCACCCTACTGCAAGCAACTATTGTCACTTACATCATTTAGGTAAGTGTGGCTGCCTATATCATTTACATAAAAAGGGATAAGTAATTGTCTGGATAAACTCAGCCCTGGCAACTGCATCTCACCAGGAATAAATTGCACGCGGTCCTGACCCTGGGCACAAAACCATGCTCTTTGATGGCTGACTTCTGAGATGCAGTGGTTGCAGAAAACCCACCTGACAGTTCACAGCCAAGAAGCTCCATTCTCAACGTGCAGTGTCTTCTGCACACCTGAGGATACAGACGTATGTACTGCGACTTAATTGGAGGGGTGAAGGAGTTAGCATACGGGGTGTTGTTGTCCACGTTTCCACGAAACACCTGTGGTAAAGGATATACTCATAAGAACGTGCCAGGAGGATTACTGGAGGTTCAGTTCATTTCCACATCTCAAAAATATCTGCGTTGTTCTTCTGACCGTCCCTGCACATTTCTCTGCAAACCTTTCCCAAATAGAGGCTGTTTTATCATTTCTGGTGCCCAACATACAAATTTTTAAACAAAACTGACTGCCATTGGCTTGCATCAGCATGTATTTGCCACCTGTGATGAATCAGGACCTCTCTCTTGTCATTCCTAGAAACTGAAGCTACTAATGCAACTAAATTATGTCTTCTTTTCTAATTAGTGTATTAAATAGTCCCAATTCAATTTAGCTTAAAATTATTTATTCCGATTGACGTTTATTTATTTTTTCCCCTCTACTTCAAGAACCTGATCCAACTCCCAGCGAAGTGCACTGTAACCCTCCCACTGTTCACAGGGGGAGCTGAATTAAACCTATAAGCATTCTTCTAATCACTCCTCTCTCTAACCAGATATGCTTGTACTTTACTTTGTTTTCTTCCCTCGTTATATACCTCTTCACACAGATTTTTAATTTCCTAATAGAGACACTATGCCTACTGCTGCAAAGTGCCTTAGCTCTATCTTAACTTCCACAGTAAAGGGATTTTTCCTGCTTTGTATGCACAACTCTATAAAAACTAAGTGATAAACTGTAAACACATACTTCCCACTGGATGATACTGTTTGTGCCATACAGAGATTAGCATTGATGAATGGGTTCTATGCTTTGAAGGGTTAACACTAATCTGCCAATGTAATAAAACTAAATTGAAAACGGAGTAATGAGTAATTACTGGTAAACTAATTAAAATGAAAATCAGTTAAGTGTAATAAACAGGATTATTCCAGCCTTGGGACACAGTATTTATATAACCATCTATTAAAGTATAAGAAATTCTTAGAAGACAGAAAGTGCAAATTTATTGATTTTTTTTTTCAGAGAAAAATAATAACAAGGCAACCTATATCATATCATCAGTCAATTATGCTTATCTACTAGAGATACCTCATACCTCTAAAGGCAACTAAACCATAAGATATACTCATATACAGATGACTTAAGCTTACCATATCTTCATTTGTGCCTTTTACTTTATACATTGTCCATGACTTCCCATCATTACTGTATGCAATTTTGTAAGATTTTACATATTCTGGACTTCCAATCCTCTTGGCACCTTGAGTTATAACTCCAGTGACTCGCATCTTCTTCTGCAGGTTTATCTGGAAAAACAATACAATGTTATCACTAACCATCTGAGGCACACAATTCTGATTCTAGATCCCTTTGATTCCTTTAATTATTTTTTTAATAAATGACAGAAAGGAAAAAAAATGTAGCTGTAGTATTTAAAATACTATCACTATACACTTGCATTAATCCCTTTTACTTTTCATTCATTTCATGTACTTATGCACATAAATAAATGAAAAAAAAATGAACTAAGAGCCTATGCTATGCTTATTTCTTCATGTGTAAGTGTACACACACACATTATATAGGCTATTACTGGTGTACTACTGGGTTATAGCATATTACTGGTATGTAGGATTACTGCTATATATTTTCTTCCTAAAAAGGAAATGCAGAAGTGTGGTAATTTACCAAAGTTTGAATCTTCTGTTCTATTACAAGCCAATTTGTAATCCCAAAGACAGGAGCCTATATTAACTTCAGGGTAAATTTCTTTGTGAAAGTAAAAACACATGGATGTTACACAAAGGAAACAAATAGACCTTTCCTTGACTCTCACTGAAAATTCATATATCTAAAGGTCACGGTTGAAATGCTAATCCCAAAACAGTCAATAACAAAATATCAATGGCTATCAATGGGCATGAACATTCCCTCTGTACTCGTTTGGTTGACCTCAACACCTTGAAGCACAAAAGAAGATGTGTTCAACAAGATTCAGACAACCTTAATTTTGCCTTCTCTATAGTTGGAAAGCCAACTATATTCTCTCAAAATTCAGAATGTGGTATTCAAATCAAACAATGCAGGCATCGTCAGGCTTATCGCTGCAAAGAAGTCAATCACGAAGCAATCTGTGCTAATTACACTCCCACCCTCTTGCTGGTAGGCAGCTGAAGTCTGTAACTTTTGCATCAAGTGAAGCTTAGCAAAGAGCTGTCATACTGTGAGAATTGCGTGAAGGGGCAGACAGATGTGTGAGAAAAGGAGACAAATGAAAATACTAGAGAGTAAACAACTGGGACAATGTAAATAATACATTAACTACATTAGCATTCCCTTCCTCAAAATGAATCTAATCTCTTCTCCCCAGTTAGTGGAGCTGACCCAGTGAGCTCCCTACTATTTGGGGTAGCAGCCCTAGTACAGGAATGTGGGGAATCAGAGACAGATCAGGTATCTGCTGTCCAAATACCTTAATCCCTTTATTCTTTACAGTGTGGTCTTGAGATTTTCTTTCATTTGGCAGTGTAATATAGCCTCCATTAAGGATGTAAGATAATCAAACTTCAGTGTTTCAATATCTTACTGTGTACACAATAGGAAAGTAGGAAAATAATTTTATTGCCTTTTTTTTTTTTAGAGAGTCTAGCTGTTCCTCCGCTACTTGTCTGAAATAATCAGGCTTCTGATTTTTCTTTTTGAGGCAAAAGAAATTTCAGCATAGTTTTACCATAGTTCTCCCTACAAGAAATTAATAAACAATCATGCACCATTAAAATAAAAACGGGAATTCTAGAGGTTTAGACCCATTGACAGAGGAGAAGCTGCCAATAAACAATCAGATTTCTTACAAGATCTTTCTCACAGAAAAACTCAAAAACATTTGCAATTGCAATGGGGAGAATCGACTCACACCAGGTATAAATTAGAAGGGATTCAAGCCTTCTTACAGTCTTGGAAAACTTTTTTTTTTTCCCTTCATTCCAGGTTTTCCAGAAAAAAAAAAAGAAAAAAAAAAAGAAACATTATCTTTGTAAGAGGACAGTTTCAGAGACTACTGTCAGCCCCCTAACTCTATTTAAAAATGTAGTTGACATAGAACAGTAACCAGTCAGACATAAAGTTTCTGGAATTCTCTTATGCAGATTTCACTCTCTATATGGAATTTAAGAATATTAATAAACAGTCAAGTAAAACAATTTTTCATATATTTAAAAAATTTTTAATAAATAACTGAACACTATCTCCAAAAACAAATTAGAAAGCATAGTCAAAAAGTAACCAATCATTGCTTATTTACCTTTTATGTATACTAAGTATCTTCACATTTCACTGTTTGGGAAAATTAAGATATAATGCAAGAGCAAATAATTTTTCTTTGATCCAGTTATGCATATACCTAATATTCTTTCAGCTTCATTCCCAATTTTTCTTATTTTGAGAAGGGAGGACTTTTTGGATGAGAATTTCTATGCATGTTTTCCCCCTGTTTACTCAGAAAGATTAATTTCTAATGAAACCAAGGCTATTATATTCTTACACTGGCTCCTTTCCACACCCCAGCCTCCATCTCTAATGCACAACCAATCAACCACTGCACTTCAAAAGCAAAACAATGACAAAAAACCCACCCAAAAGTAATCTGCTAAAGAGTGTAATACTGTGGTAGAAACTCAATCTTGAAAAAAAGGAAAATCCTACTGAATGAAGGGAAGATCTGGTCAGATAATCATAAAAATGAATCAAAAATAACATAATTTTTAAATACTCATTTAATAGACATACAGTTTACTCTGCGTTCTTTTAATTTCAGGACATAAAAAGCCTACCTTTGTTCTGTTATATGCCAGCCTACTTTATACCCTTATCTGGATGTCTATACGTATAAACTATAAAATTTTATTTATTTCTGTGTTTTAACAGACAGAGTCTTTCTGTTTAAAGCATTTCTTGGTCAGTACCCATACTGTGAGTCACAAACTGAGCTTTGGCTTTAAGCAGTTTTGAGCTTGATATAAAACAGGAAATAAAAACAGGATACTTTGTTTTGCAATTAGGTCTACATATTGTCAATGTTTGCAGGAAAATCCCAATGAAAGGGGAAAAAAAAGCTTTCAAATCCCTGCAGCTTTCTTACCTACAAAATCCCTATGGGGCTAACATCACGCCTGCAGTAGTTCCTTTCAGTGCATATGAATACACCAGGAATTAATTGGCCCTTTGTGTCTGGGTTCTTCTATATGCTTTAAATTTTTCAAGTCAGAGCTTAGCAAAACTCAAAATATTACAACTGTGCAATGACTATAATGAAGCAGGTGCTGAAATTTTTCTTATTTAATGTACTTCAGCAGGAAGCAAAGTTCCCAACATGAAATGTGAACTAGCTCTTTTAGCACTAAAAGCATTTTCATAGGTATTATTCTGCAGCAATTGTGAAGAAAAACAGCTTAAGAAGCTCTGCTTTGTGGATTCAGATCTAGGAGAGAATGTTATGTATTCTAATTACATCGGTGACTGTGTTATAAACAAACAAAGAGGTGAAAGTCAACAGGATAGGAACAAGAATTTAACACATCTTTTTTAAAAAGGTAGTAGCTTATTCACTTATAAGGGACTCCTTATCATCACGTAGATTAACTGGAAAAAATCAACGATGATAGAAGATCAATATTATTTTGAGGGATTTACCCCAGTAATTTAAGTACTAATGCATGGTAAAGACCTTGTAAGAAGAAGATAGTGGCTTAGAAATTTGATGAAACTACTTACAGCCAGGAAAACAAGACTGGTCAGTTCTACAAGCCCAACCTAACTTTAAGGTTATTTTGAGAGTAACAGATTCAGACTTGACAAAGACCCTGTCCATGGAGCTCCATTCAGCCCTAGATCTGAGGAGCATCCTGGGTCCAGCATGGAATTAGGTTCCATGGGACCTAATTCACCCCAACATATGTCAGAGATTTGGCTGCCGATGTTCATAAGCAGATCAAAAGATGCCTGTTGCCTTACATCCTCATGGCACAAAGCACCTTATGAAACTTGGGTGAAGTGCCATTTAACACCAACAGGTAATGAAATCTGCCTCAAACAGGTTTTGCATTTCAGTGAGGAAGTTTTCTGAATCTACAATAAATAAGGAACACTGAATTATTCAGGTAAAGCTGCATGTAGAGGAAAGCCAGTAGTCTGACGTCAATTCATCTAAACCTGATGCTGTAAGAAATGGATTACGTCTACATAATATATGGTGGATGATGCAAAAATTGTGTGAAAAGCTCAGCCAGAGCACAGGCAATAGACAGTGCCGAGGGACAATACCGATATAATACCTCAGAGTCAGTGCTATATACGCCTTTGAAGGCTGAATTCATGTGCTCCCAGCCACTCAGTGCCTTCTCTACCATGTCATAGAGCCAAAACTAAGTAAGAAGAAAATCACTCAAGGCATAC
Organism: Tringa solitaria; assembly: GCA_026413425.1. NCBI lineage: Eukaryota > Metazoa > Chordata > Aves > Charadriiformes > Scolopacidae > Tringa > Tringa solitaria. Next base: position 74,700,074 of record JAOXJM010000019.1, read on the forward strand.
TCCCTTGGGTGTAGTTGTACGCTCAAGAACTGGGGAATAAAATCTTCTCTAGCAGTTTAAAAAGTTCCCAGCATTTCTTGAAATTTCTTTAAACTGTGCTCTTTTCAATCACCACAATCATCCTGACTTCATTATTAGACCACTTTTATCATCACAGCAGGTTATAGAGTCATGACCTCTTTCAACAGAAGGAGAAAAAGTAACCAGCATGCTGTGTTTCATGCTCTTAGCACTGATTCTGTAGGAGTAATTACCTATTAAACAATTTTCACTTGTGTACTAATGTTCTTGACTGCAAAGACTCACACAAATCTGTTGTAGGATGCTAAATCATTCCATTGTCTACACTGATGAAGATGTAGCCAATCAAAATTTTACTGGAACTTGAAAAAAATCCATTTAAGAGAGGAAATAAGATAAATAAAAAAGAGTATTTTCACAAGAGAAAGTGGCAATATGAACAAGGTAATTTTACAAGTTCCTGTAGAGTGTAAGTGCATCATTTTCAAAGGCAGTTCAGAACCAGTCCTGCAAACCTGCAATGGTGTGTGGGCAGCCTCAAATTTAGGTGTGAGTAAATGTAGGACCAGGAAACTGGAGGGAACCGCTTCATCTTTGTCTCCCATAAAAACAGGAGGGTGCTAAATAAACAGTCCAAAGAGTTCCACAAAATAAAGACCAAAAATAATTTCCCAGCATACTTAACAAACCTTAGAATTGTAGAAAAAGGACTAAAAGTCACAGTTGTAATATGTCAATGCAACAGAACAGCAGAGATTAGGGATGGCATTAGTGGAAGAAGTTCATATTCCACTTCAATTTGTGATCCAATATTAGCAGATTCAGTGTGCAGAAGCTATGTACTTGACAAAAAAGACTAAAAAAGCAGCAAGCTTCCAAGAAATGCTCAGATTAAAACCCTCATGAAACATCTATGAGACTGTAAATGTAGTTTTACATAAGCCTTCATTCATAAACAGAAATGCAGTTTATGTAGAACCATGGTGTTTACCTATTTCAGTTATGAGATAAAATAGCATTGCTATAAATACCTAAGTGATACAGTTTTTTTTTCTTTTTTTTCTTTTTCCTCTTTGTGGATTATTTCCTTATCAAGAATTCCT
>JAOXJM010000019.1:74749985-74773465 GCA_026413425.1 Tringa solitaria
ACCACCAAAAAGTTTGCAAGCACAGATAAATCACGTTCAATTTTTGGTTACAAGGTACAGAAGGGACAGGTAATTACCATGATCAATAATTATTATTGTTAGTTATAGGTTTAAGAAACCTTCTAACCTTTTTTTGAAGAAGTTTTTGGCTGTAATTAATGTAAGCAAAGAATAAGCTGTAACTTCAGCTATAACTGTTCCTTGATTTAACCACGATTATACAAAACCAAGCACTAATATATTACTGGCACAATCCTGGTGTGAAAGGTTTCAAAAAAATGGGAGCATATTCCCATGAAATTTGGGAATTTACTATATATTATTAAATCTGAACTAGAGGTATTCAATGCATATTCAATACAGGGCAGACATCTGTTAAAATTCAGTGGTTTGACTGCTTTTTCAAAGCTAGTTTCCTGACCACAGAAGGCTCTAAAAATGCTGTGCCAAATAACCTGCAGGAAACTTCAACTATAATGTCATATTGAAGTGATTCACTGTTCAGATATCCTTATTATCTGATCTTCAAAAAGAGCTGAAAACAGCTTCACACTTGAGATGAAACAGAACAAGCCTTTTGTTCCTCAACCTTAGAGGCTAAACATTACCCCTAGTCTCATTATTCTACATAAGGTTTTCCTTCTCCCGCGAGCATTTGATACAAGATGTTGTGGTAAATGTCCTCCATCACAGAGCTGCCTATAAGAATTTTTCCTGAACCATTCAGTACAAATATTTCAGATAGTACTATTCTATTAAGAAGAATAAGTCAGGTAAAAGAGTTACCTAAATTGTGTTCTGAACCTCAAAGAGGCATTCTAAATAAGCAAGCCAAGGAAATAAAACTGATGTTTAGACATAAATCAGAACCTTTGGCTTGACTATGTCTGACAGTTTGAGATTCTCTCCTAACCAGCAATATACATTAACGTCTAAACATATAACAAAAGTAACTTTGAGAGGAGTTCAGTTGCTCCTGTCTAGCGTTCTGTCAGGAACTGCCTCTTAAGCATCTTTCCTAATATAGCAGGCTTGCCTTTCAAAGCAATTTTATGTCCTCTTCTTTAAACTAATTTATACTTGTTTCATTATGTCTCTGTCCTCCTAAAAAAAAAGACCAAAAAAAAAAAAAGAGACTGCATGCTACTTGTAAACACTGATCTTTTTCCTAACTTTGGAAAAAATCAAGTGTTATTTCCCATCTTAATGGCTTCTGAATAATGTTAGGTCAACTTCTTCCGAGAAAAATTGGAAAGTATAGCTATGATTATGAGTTCACTTTGATTCATAAAGAAATATGAGTTCTGATAAACAGAAAATGAAAGAATATTTTGATTTTTTAAATGACATTTTCTTAAATCTAATATGGAAAGTAAAATCTTTACTTTTGACCAAACAGTATTTTTAATTATGACTAATTTCTTTCCCCACCAGTTCATTTATCATCTTTTCCACCTATGATTTACACCTCTGTTGAAAGCAATGCTCTTATAGTATCAATGAATGAGCTGTAGTGTCTGTCTCTAAAATTCCATTTTAAAGTAGATTTGTTATCAGTAGCACTATCCTCTTTCTTAATGTTCTATAATGCCATTTCCCCATGCAGCCCTCACTTAAACAAAGTTTCCAAATTCAATTTAAAGTTTTCAAGTCACTTATGAATACATTTCCATACAATAGTGACAATAACCACAGCTGACAGAGTGCTAAGATTAGCTTTAGAATTATTAGAAAAATAATAATTAAAAAAATATCAAGAAAAAGACCCAAAGGAATATTTTACAGACTATTGTTCTTCTTTTGATATTTTGAATTACGGCCAGAAAAAAAAATCATAATTATTATTTAATTTAAGAATTGTGAGGAACCCACAGGGGCAACCTCTATGAACACTGCAAAGTTTATGCAACACTCCAGTATACTCATCAATTTATGCACTATGCTAAGTTTACAATGTGCAGGTTTTCTAGCAAGAGAGCAAATCTAAGTTATTTCTGTATTTTTACACTCCAAAAGTTGCTTTCAATTGTTTTCCTTAAAAACTACAGGAAACTTTGTAAAAGAATGGTGAGATTACAGAATTAATTTCATAGAAGTCGAATGGCTACACGAATCTTTGCCACAGTCACTACACATCTTGTTGCATTCATAGCAGTATTTGTGGCTTTATTTTCATCATTTTTTATTGAGTATTTTGAGGGTACTTTCTTAGCCCTATTTCTGTTTTGAAAACTCCCATATAATAAAATAAAATAAATAAAATAAAATAAAATAAAATTAAATAAAATTAAATTAAATAAGTTGGAGAAAACTGACTATTGTTCTGATCATACAATGACATTTGAATCTGCATAGATGACTACTATCTGTTTTACAAATTTTTTATCTTTTAGTTATAGCCACTAAAAAGTTATTCTAATTTTCTCTGTGGCATCACACTTCAATACTGGAGTGTGTCATTATTTCGTGATCTTCTATTTACCTGTTCAAATGCATATTTAATGGCTTTTCATCTGAGGTAATTTAAATTTAATAGAATTTTGGAATAGCATTCCCCGGACTTTTCTTATTAGTTTTAAAAGAGTTGGTACTTCAAAAGTTTTTATGTAACTTGAATCAGATTTTTCATTTTTAATTACTTCTTATATATACTGGCATGGAAACCTTCGTCCCATTAAGTAACATACCATCTAATTTTGCACTGTAGAAGTATGACTTCAGGGCAACAATTCCTATCGTTTCCAATGAACCTTATTAAAATAATTGGCTATTTATATAACAAGCATTTGACAAATCATTTTAACTGTAGTTGAGAAAAAAAATCTTATTGAAAAGTGAATCAATTTGTGAATCATTTTTTATTACAAACAATGTTCTAAAAATCTCAAATTCACGAGTAAACTTAAATTATCCGGCATTCGCCTGTAACCTCTATCTGGATTATTTGTTAAAATATCATAGGTGGGTTTGTGCAAGAATACCAAATATTTTCAAAGCAAGTTTGAACCCAGATCAGTAAATTAGCATGTTTCCCCTCACATAACCCAAAATAGTTGTATTCTTTCAAAATACAGTTGTTTATGCCTTTCAGAATAGAGTGAGCGTAGGGATATATCTTTTTCACATGAGTACATTTATGGCATGTGTTTTGAAAAATGTTATTAGACCAACAAATCCTGGAGGATATGATGATGGATGTTCTAAAATGACTAAAACAGATGGTTATATTTGTTCACATGTCTGTATTTGATGTACATGGGGTGAAGTGTATTCCTTTATGGCCAATCTATATACAGCTCATTTAAGCTCTCATGAAAAGTTGTCTGTGGGACTTCAGTGCACTTACATTGCATAAGTGCACATAAACGTGCTGCATAAAAGTAATTTCTACTTTTTGCTAATACCTTTTAAATTCGTCCTGCAGTTGCTCATAAATGTATGCATGTTTTACTGTTTATCAATCTTATTTTTAGATTTAATCACAGAAATAATCAAGCACTATAAATAGGAGAATGACTTGGATCTTTCAGCACAATTTAACTTTTTTCCCCTCCAGTGGCTGTGGAGTACCACATTTTATTACATTTAACATACATAGACACATATTTGATTAAGAGCACTTTTATAAATAACTTAAGAGTCATGGAGGATTAATAAATTAATTAATCATTTATTAGGCTTAAAAAATGATTAACTAAAAACTGTTATTCAGTATAGCAAATCACTATGTTCATGACAAAGTTGGCCAACAGCTTCCTGGGCTGTATTAGACAGAGCATTGCCAACAGGTCAAGGGAGATGATCCTTCCTCTCTACTCAGCAAGGATGAGACATAGAATCATAAAATGGTTTGTGTTGGAAGGGACCTTCAAGTTCCAACCCCCTTGCCATGGTCAGGAACATCTTTCAGCAGAACAGGTTTCCCAAAGCCTCATCCAACCTGACCTTGAACACTTGCAGGTATGGGGCATCTGCAGTGCTGTGTCCAGTGCTAGGCTTCCCAGTATAAAAAAGACATGGAGTTTTTGGAACCAATCCAGCACAGGGCCATAGGACTGGAGCACCTGACCTAGAAGGAGATGCTTAAAGACTTGAGACTGCTCAGTCTGCCTGAGGTGAGGCTTGGGGGAATCCTACTGTCATAAGCCTCTTTCTCTCTCTCCCCCCTCTCCTTGGAGAATGAGATGGGGGAGAGTATCTGCTGTTCGCCTCAGTGGCCAGTCTGGCCCAAACTGTGACACTTACCCATGTGTATAAATATCTGATGGGAAGGAAGGAAGACAAAAGAGACAAACTCTCCTCAGTGCTGCTTACTGACCAGACAAGAGGCGGCAATGGTCTCTTCTTAACATACAGGAAGCTCCATCTGGTTTTATTTTCTTTTATTTTGTTTTTATAGTGAGAGTGGTAAAACTCTGGAGAGAGGCTGTGGAGACTCCATTTGGGCACATACTCAAAACATGATTGAACACAGTCCTGGAAAACATGCTCTGGTTGAAGCTGGGGGTTGTACTACGTGATCTTCAGAAGTCCCTTCCAACCCGAACAATTCTGTGATTCTGTGATATAGCTATATGACATATATGCCATGTATATCCGTGGCAAACACGTTTGTTTGATAACCACTTATCAATCACTTTATCTGTTGGACTACAGTAATTTCCTTGTCTCCTCTGTAAAGGTGAAAAAGAAGACCTCAAATCCCCCCCCCCCCCTAATAAAATTTGTATGAAGTAGTTTTCTCACATCACCAATGACTGTCTAGTACAGGAAGGGAAATATTTATTGCAGTGACTTCTGTCTCCATCTGACTGACAGCTCTATTATCTCAGGGCACATACACCTGAGTTGCTCTTCATGATTCACAGAGAGTTATATGTCCTGCACTAAAAACATCTCTCAGAACTGGAACTTTTATTTATGGCAACTGGCCCAGGCAATGTCACCTCTGCTTGATGATCACATCAAGTAAGACCTATCCAAATAGGTTTATGTATTTTCCTAAACTACGTTTAGCAGCTAAGGAATTGCCTTCTGGTCTATACATATCATCTGTATAATAACTTAGAGACAGGAGTGGTACAAACCCTGTAAAAGATCTTTATTTTTGCTGAGAAACAGGAAGTGGTTTTCTTTCTGTTAGAATGAAATGAAATCAGAAATAAATATTGTAAACTTTAAGTTTCAGATTCAGGCAAAAATTATTTTCACCATTCACTTTTTTCTCGTTTTGGTGTATGTCTTTTGAAGTGATATTTTGAAGTTTCCTTAAATATTGTGTGACAGACGAAGAAAATAGGATTAGAAAAGAGCAGACTAATTTCTCTCTAACAGTGAAAATTACTGGTATTGGAAGAGAATATTGCTTTTAAATAAACTCTAAAATCTACATGAGAATAATGATTGTATGCATAATCAACTCTGCTAAATACATGAAAGGATCACATAGAACACATTTTCAGAACCAGATGCCTTACTGATTTGTGTGGAGGATAATATGAAATCTGAGAACATTACAAAACTTATCTATTATTTGCAGGTAATTCGCAATTTAAATTGTCTTTTATGATGTAATGTATACTCATCTGGACCATGCAACATCAATTCACTGCCAGTGCTTTGTTTTAAAGGGACAATTCCTGAATGCTATCACTTTTGCTTATCTATGGCCATGCACAGGTCCCAGAAGAAGTCCTTTTGAGATGATAAGCAACTAGTTAGTTGCTGTCAGAGTCACAGAAGCTCTGTGCACTTGGGCAGAGAAGTGTCACAGTAAGAACTAATGAGCTCCTTTGGAAAGCTGTAAGGCTATATTCATAATATTCAGTAATCTGATCACACTGAAAAATCCCTTCCTCTTCCTATGGTTAGGTGGTGAGAATTCATACTGAAATCTCATGGGGATATACTCTCAGGGAAGATGGGCACCTCCATTTTGCTTTGTATCAAGCAATCATACTAGAGGATTAAACAAAATTCAGGCCAAATCCTGAGACGGCAGAACAGCAGGTGCCTCTTATGATGCCAGACATGAACAAATCATAAGAAAAGGAAGAGAAACAAGATCTATTCACTGTTTTCAGTGCACTTAGAGAAAAATGTAGGTAGTCCAGGCAGGTTTTGTCTAAATTTATAAGTCGTGTGGTCTTACAGAATTGTAGCTGTAGAGTTAAATGATTAGAGCCGAGGACACAAAGTTTGCATGTCCCTACACATACTTAAGGGATGTTTTCTCTGTAAAAGTTTTAGGCTGGCTGGGAAGGCTGAAGGCCCATTTACCCACTGGAATGTTTTATGTCAATTCCTAGTGTGTACACGAAGAATCTTAGACAATCACCCTACTTTCTTTTAGATTATTTTCATCTCAAAGGGATCCAGTTCTTATGCTCTGAGACTGCTGTCACATGAAGCAAAGCATAGTAAGTGGAGATGATCAAGAGATTTTCTTTAAAAATGCACTCTTGATTCAACCTAAAACACTCAGCCAGATGCCCTACAGAAATAATTGTATATTATTTAACACATCAGAATAAATGCAAGCTAGAAGAATATCCTGGGTATTCATATGCAAATGCAACAGCACCATGAGTTTTGCTTGAGATATTTTATGAATACAAAGGGAATAAATTTGTAATGCAGATTGGTATATACTATTCGACTATTATCTCATTATATTGAGCTTCTAGTCCAAGTACTGTTTTTAAAAGATTTTCACACATAGGCAATGAGTCTGAGGCCTCTGCCTCTGTATATCGCTTGCTTACAAATAAACCCACTGATCTCAAAAGAGTATCCACATGAATAAATACAAATTATAATTTCAAAAGAATAGCTAGAGTACTGAAAAGATTTCTGGATCTTCCTTCTAAAATTTTCTTTGACTTCTTCAAAGCCAACAGATTCTTCTGTTTTGTCGGGTCTTTAGTATAAAAACGATTGATGACTAAATGTTTTTGTTTCTTAAATTTTTAGAAAAATTGCCTTGTGAGTTGTTCAAGTTCCAAACATTGAAGTCAGTCATATAATTTTCAACTAGTTCAAGGAACAATGGAAATATTAATATTCTATATAGTAATAACAAATGCACAGCCGTATGCCAGCATGAGTTCCTAACACAAATACAATATTTTAATTTGACATCCTTGACACACCTACACACACAGATGGTTGGGCACAGCAGTTATTACAACAGCAGAATAAAAAGAAAAAACAAGAAAAAGATCTAAATTACAAAACTGATCTTTTTTCTAACAGCTGCTTCCTACACAGATCAGACCATGCAACTATGTGACAAAATTCTAAATTATAAGCATTGTCTCATTAAATAATGATATTTCATTTCAAGATTTCATTTATCTTCATTATCTTCCTCACAGAAATGTGCTGGTATATCTGTAATGAATCTGTGAGTAAAACAAAACCTGAAAGCAATCCTTCCTTTAAAGCTGCGGTGTGGTTGTGTTGGTCCTAAACTATCACAATGAATGAAACTATCTTATGATTTCCTGCGTCTACCTAAATGGGCATAAGAAGTGGGAAGAAGGAACAGAGAACAGATGCTTCATTTAGCTCCAGTTTTCCTGTATTCTTCCTCTAACCATCCATAATTTTATTGTGGTTCATTGATTCCTCTCTTGTGTGGGATTGAGTGCATCCTCAGCAAGTTTGCAGTTGACACCACACTGAGTGGTGTAGTTAATAGGCTTGAGGGAAGGGACATGGTCCACGAGGACCTTGACAGGCTGGAGGAGTGGGCCTATATGAACCTTATAAAGTTCAAAAAGGACAAGTGCAAGGTCTGCACCTGGGTCAGGGCAATCCCCAATATCAATACAAACTAGGGGATGAATAAATTGAGAACAGGCCCACAGAGAAGCACTTGGAGATCATGGGGGATGGTGGACATGAGCTAGCAATGTGTGATGGCAGCCTAGAAAGCAAATAATTTCCTAGGCTACATAAAAAGAAACATGGCCAGCAGGTTGAGAGAGGTGATTTTGCCCCTCCACTTTCATGAGATTCGGACTGGAGTACTGTACCCAGCTCTGGTGTCCCCCGCACAGGAACATGTTAGAGTGGATCCTCCTGCACAGGAGGGATACAGAAACAGTCAGAGGGTTGAAGTGTCTCTCCCGTGAAGACAGGCTGAGTGAGTTGGAGTTGTTCAGCCTGGGGAAGAAAAGATCCCAAGGACATCATGTTGCAGCCTTTCAATATATACAGAGGGCTTATAAAATATATGGAAAGAGATTTTTTCACCAGGGCCTGTAGTGACAGGAAAAGGAGCAATGCTTTCAAAGAAATTTTTTGTGATGAGAGTGGTGAGACACAGGAACAGGTTTCCCAGAGAATTGTGGATGCCGCATACCTCAAAGTATTCAAGGCCAGGTTGGATGGGGCTTTAGGAAGCCTGATCTAGAGAAAGATGTCCTGCCCATATCAGAGAGGTTGGACTATCGCCATATCTTATCTATATTAAGTCAAAGTTGCAAATATTAAAACACTCAACAATAATAGTTATTCTGTACTGATGTAATAATGTGGCTAAAGTTTCTTCTTGATGCCCTTTCTTGATGAAAAGTTGTGTAAGTGACAATAAAGGAACAGCCCTGTGTTATAAATCACTTAGCATCTCAAGGCTGCGTCAAAGAACTCATGTTCAAAACTTTAAGAAAAGGGCTTTTGACCATACAGAAATGTAAGGATATCGACCTAAATAGCAAACATTCTTTGCCTGTTAGAAAGATTGAGTCATATAAAGAGATGGAAAGTAGGCTCATTCACAAAGTGTATTGCTTGTCAAACTGACAATCGAAGGTAAAAGCTTACAATAACAGAAATCAGTTATGCTATTTTAAAGACCACCTTAACAGACAAGGTGAGTTTAGGTTTCCCAATCACTGTTATTCCATTTAAAATCTGTTTTCCTTTGCAGATTTTTTCTGTGCCAAATCCTTGCCAAGAGACCATTGTAAGCATTCCCATGGAGAAGTCTAAGACTGAACAAAAAGAAAATGGACAATCATCAAAAAGCTTCCAACATCAGAACGTTGAATTTGGGAAAAGAAATACAGAAAGTAACCTGTAAGAAATGCTTATTATCTCGACTCAAGTTTTGAAAAGGGAACAAAAGAATATCATGTAGATATTACAAAATTACCTTTTCCAGGCAAGAAAACTATCTTGTACCACTTTTTGTAACAGAATTGAAACAAGCACACGTTTTTTGTAAGTATGAAAGGGAGCCCAAAAAAGGAGAACACAAAAGAGTAAAATGACATCGAGGTCCCAGATAATAGCTTTCACTTGTTTGAATGCATAATCTTGAAGAAAATTGAAAATATTTGTACAATAGATACTGCATGGTATAATGCAATATTAAGTGATAAAGAATAAGCATAAAACATCAAGAGATACTGAATTAATTGTTGCTGCTTTTATCCAAGAGAACCCTCTACTGATGTAAACTGAAGTTTGAATGATGAGTGCATCATCATACCTTTATCTGAAATGTCCTACCTGTTTAAGTATGAGATGTTATATTTAAGAAATATAAATTCCAAACTGATGATAGATTAAGGAAAAATCCAGCCCATGAAAGTAGGAATGGAAGAGGCCAGATGAATCATAATGTCCAGTTCCCTGTCTCTTACTGAAGAATTTCATGTAAGTCCTGGAAGTAATCATAATTTTCTTACAATATTTATGTTACAAAATGACTGTAGCAGCGTAATCCACATTTTCATTCCACATTCTTATTTCACAAAACCATGCAAGACCATTTACACATCATTTTCAAGAAAGCAACCTAGTTACTGAACACCTAAGAGGGAACCTTTGTGAGTTTTTTTGTAAAAGTGTTTGTTTTCATTCAGCACTAGCAAGACTCATTGCTGGTATTTTTGTATAATGTATTCAAGAATATAAACAGTTATTTTCATTCCGAGGACACACACTGAAAAGGCATATTATAAAACGTATGTTAGAAAATGTGTGATGTTGACATTGCAATGATAACTATTGTTGAATTTAAAGAGATAATTTTAATTCAATATTTATTATTAATTCAAATATAAAGAGGAACTTCTATGTGAAACTTATCTCCATTTATTATCTTTTTAATGCAGAATATGAATGAATGTAATATCTGTTACAACCAACGGCACCTCATGCATTTTTGGAACATTAATTTCTTTCTGTGGTAAAATAATACCAGTCCTTAAGAAAGACAGTACTTAGGGGAAGAGAGATTTAACCTCCTACTAAAGACATTTATAATGGCTATTGACAATGTTAGTGACTTTTATACCATAGAAACACGTCTTCTTAAAAGTACCTTTCATTGTATAGTTCAGTCAGTGTATAGGTCATAAGAAATCCACCCCTCTGTTCAATATCCCCATAAAACCCAAAAGCAATCAGGAAGATCTGTTTCCTCCCACTATGACATCTTGTGAAAGAAACTTAGGCTTCAAAGAAGGAAGCTTAATAAAAGCCTCTGCTCAACATCCAGTTCTGGTTAAAACAGGAAAAAATTGAACAGAAACTTCCAACAAAATGCTGCATAAAGAATGCAGAAAGTAAGGATCTGCCAAATAAATGGTACAGCTCTGTCTTCAATATAGGTCACCGTTGCAGTGAAATACACCACAGAACAAAAGGGTTTTGAGAAGGCCATTGACAAACTCTCACGTGAAACAGAAAAGGAAACAATTTGAACTGTTTGCATAGGAAAAAATAAGAGGGAACATGATAAATGTATGCAAAATAATGTGTCATACAGAAGGCACTCAAAAGCTGCTTTTCTTCTAGTTTTATAATACACAAAGAATGAAATGTAAAGATGCTGAAAGACAGCAGGTTTGCAATTGAAAAGGGATTTTTTTCAATATACAGCATTACACCATGAAACTCAATGCATCAGGAAATTGTTAAGGTCAATAATTCAACAAGAAAAAAAAAAGCTATTGCAAGTATATATGAATGAGAAAAACAAGCAAATGCTAACAAGAATGAAACAAAATTTGAGAGGATATTATACTTCCTACCTGGGATTTTAAGCCAATCTCTGGCTATCACAGAATAAAATAAAATCTTCAAGTAGGGGGCAAGTTATGCCCCTTCTTTTCATGGTGGAGGTGTCCTGACCCCTCCTGTGAAGCATCTAGTGTTGGTCTACTATCTGAGATTTAAGGCTTTTTCCTCTCTCGGCTCCTGGTAGTCTTATCTCAGTCACTGCTTTCACCAAGGTATTTATTTGGATTTTAAGGAAAACAAACGCCTACTTCTAATGGCCCCCATATTGTTGTCACTGTTGTCCAATCTCACCACACACTTGTGGTAAGAAGATTCATCATCAAAACTTTCTTTGGCTTCAATTGAAAAACCCATTATTTTTTACCTCATTAGAGAATTTATTTCCCAGGCAGTTTCATATGAAAGTTTTCCTGGGCTTCTGTGAATGGAGCAAACATTTATTGCGTTTCCATACCTGGTGGTTCTGCCATTTTTGTGCTTCACTTTTTGCCTACTTACACAGTTTCCGTTTTAGGAAGATGTTGACTTTTCTTCCAGTAACCTCTACTGGGTATTTGCTCTTTTCTTCTTTATTAATCATCTCTCCTAGACACCTTTCATATTACCCACTTTCTCTTACGTTTTAATAAGGCAAAGTTCTCTTAAATTCCCAAATGAGCACGGTATATCTGTTTTCCTTCACTTCTTATCTAAGCAACTGGGTAGCCACAGGAATAGTTTTGAGACTTCAGCTCAACAGTGCTCAGGTATATAAGCTTCCTAAGACATACCTATACATGTAACTCACTACTACTATACCATATAGCTTATTGCTACTACATTATATAACTTACTGCTAGAGTAATTTGTTAAAACTATGCAAATAGCTAATAAATAGCACACAAAATAAAAAGGAACAGCTGGGTTAGATCTAGAACTCTCCAACCCCAAAGAGATAATAAAGGAGAAGCCATAGTGAGTGCTCATCAGCAGAAGCATGGGATGAACATCTGGTATGGTGCAATTGTGTCTACCCTAGTAGATTAAATTTGCCCACTTATCTAGGGGCTCCTTTGGCTTGGAACAAGCTGCATCTGTGCAAGATATAATTACTTTTAGCCTCCCAAACAAGGCAGCTGCCTAAAAACTACCTGTGGGGAATGGTTTCTGGAGTGTTCTACCACCAAACTGCAGCCAGGAATAGTTTAGCAAAAGCACTCGTTACTGTAACACAGAAAATCCATGCCACAGGATGTTCTACAGCTTCCTCACATATATTTCTTCCTAGTAGCTGGAAAAGTTACTAGGATTTGAACCTGCTATTAGAGCTGAAGCTGTAGATTATGCATCATGTCAGCTGGCCAGAAATGCCTGGCCACTGGCCTTTCCAGCTGCAAACCCACAGTTAAAAGCCAGGTAGTTGGGAAGATGCCTGTTGTGAGCTGACATGGTCCCCACCTGTGCAGTTTCCCAATACATTAATGTAGCAGATACAAACAGCACAGACCACATATGACGGGGAAGTAGAAAGCAGAGAACTCTGTACAAACACCAGGAAGGGCTTGCTTACATTATTAAATGTGTTTGATTAATAACCTTTATTCTTCTTGGAGTGCAAGGCATTTAGTTATGGCTGACAGAGTTAATGCTCCTCAGAATATTAAACCACATGCAAATCAAACCCTTAAATCTGAACTCTTTATTATTTCTAACTTGATTTTTTCTAGTTGGATCTGTGTGTCATTTCAGTTAGCTGTGCAGTAACCCACAATTTGACATATATTGTTACTAATGTCCCTGTGTTCTATGTTTTCAGCAGGCAATCTATCTGATAAACACAATATTGTCTATTGTCTACATATCTCAATATTATGGAATATATTTTGTGGAAAAACTGTCCATTTTAGACTTCTTGGCGTTTCCGTGGATTTTGACTTGTTCTGCAGAATTGTATTTCTGAGGTGTTCTAATAAGTGACCGTATAATCCCTCTATATATATAAATGAAGACAATTTGAACAGCAATTTTTCCAGCATTTTCATCTATCATATGAAGAATCATTAGTGAGGCTGATAATGGTTTAACAATGGATGCTTGCCCATGAATAGCAGTAGGTTTTTCCAATACAAGCTGCAAAGATCTCAGAAGATTGACTATCTTGAAATTCATGGTTAAATAGAAGGGAATTATAACGCACCCAGTGATTACATGCTTCTTTCTGGTGAATGGCAAGGCTTTCAGTCAAAGTGATCCTGTAGGAATAAAATAATTTGCTGCTCTTTACTATTGAACATCCCTGACACAGAGGACACCCTAGCCTTCCTGGGCATGAGTTGTATGCCATTTTCAGGAACTGAAGTGCTCTAAGTTACTCCTTGGAAGAGCTGCTTGCTCAGTGCAGTGAGACTGTTGGGAGACTTGTCTTGCTTCAAGGTAGTCCTTGCAAACTCTTTCTCTCTTCTTGTCACTAGATGCTGTCAATAGCACATTTGAAAGCCAGGTTGCCATACATTAACAGCATGAGTAACTGTAACCTGGGCAGCGTTTGGTAGTTTACTTCAGATAGTAAATAATTCTTATACAAGGGAGGGATATTTAAAGGACATGTTGTTTTGGGTGTCATCACAAAAATCTACCCAGGTTTTCTCTCCAAGGTAGACTTTCCTAGTCAAACATTGGTTTGTTTATGAGCGCTGAAATGGGAAACTGTCCTTCCTTTTTTGTCACTGGGGAATCAGAATCTTTTCAGACAACCATTGCCAATTAATATCAGTTTTGCAATAAATCTAGAATATACAATCAGAGCAATTGCTAATGATCTCTTTTATAATTTACATATCAATTATTTATATGGGTAAAAGGTCAAGGAATCTCAGAAATATTGACAGGATATTTGTTGATGCGAATGACAGAAAACCAGCTTTGGGAATGTATATCGACTGCAAAATCAATCACCTAGCTTAATTGATTTAGCAACAGAATATTAGACATGAAAGAAATCCAAGATAAAAAATCCTGTACAAGAGAAGTATAATGTGATTTTTTGAAATCTTAACAGTTTAGATGAAGATACGTGTCTTGCAATGAGGTCATTTTAATTTACGATTTTTTACAATGGAACTACTTTGACAGACTTCTTGCTTGATTTACAGTGAGTTCAGAATTGAATTACTCAACTTTGTGAAGCAGAGGAATTTGTATCAAAGGAACTTTGTGAAATGAGCTAAAGGGATATGATATAAAAGAGTTATATTAAGTCCACCACGGGAAGTCCCATACTTCTTCCTGATTGAGAGACCTCCTCTGCTGCTTCTCATAGCTGATATTCTTACAGAGTCTCTGAACACCTATGTATCGTATAGGATTTATTATCACACCTTAAATCAGACTATCTGAAAATGACTGAATTTCATTGTCCCCCAAAGAGTAACTGTTCCCATAAACTTGTCTTATCCCACATCACTTTAGCTACCTTCCTGAGTTCTAGTCTCCCCACAGAGAATCTGAATCACCCATGTGAGAGGTCTATTTTATTCTGAGGTTTGTATAAATACACTTTGCTGATTGTCATGATCATTAGCTAAATGTTACATACCTGACTATTTTTCAAATTATACTGGGGACACGATATCAATCCATAATGCACTGCTGCATGTTTTTTTTTCCATTAATTAGGTAATAAGAGATGCAATTTTGCAGACAGTATTGTTAAGCCTGCATTTTGCTTGATGAAAATTTGTGGTGTTACTCACTTCACTGCATCATTAACAGAGGTCACGTCTCTGATAGATAATGGAAGGAGAAGTGTTGCGTGTCACATGTTGACTATGTGACTGGTCCCATGATGACACGTGCCTAAGAACGTTAGGCCATATGAGGATGTTTCCATATGAGCTCCTCTGTATGACTGTGCACCAATGGCACACAAAAGTGGTCTGCCTGTACCCTCACATACAGCAGACACAGGGATAAAGGTACAGCTTCCCGTCTTTTCACTCTCAATGACTTTTGCTTCACTTATCAGCTGGCAGATTCATGTAAAATGCATGCAAGTACAAGGACTGAGGTACTGCAGTCAGAATCTATCCCAGGTACAATTTTTAAGCTACAGTTAATTTTGAGTTATAACTACACATAATCTTGCCTGCTCTCCCAGTCTCAAGACTTTTGAACTGTTGGCTACACGGTTTAAATGCTGGCAATGATTATCCCTTGTCATTATGATTACAGTATTAATTCTTGACAGTGCTCTAATGATATGACCATTAAAACAAAAGAAAGTTAGTACGACTGTTGCTGGCAGTCGGCTCCACTAGATGATCATCCCCAGAATGATCCCAGGGGACTAGACAAAACAGATCCCAAAGGAGTGGATAATATCCAGCATTTCTTTGTTCCTAGTGGAAGAGGTAGACACATAATTTAAGTAGATTAAGTTAGTGGGACTGCCTATGTTACCTACATATTTAACTGAGAGAGAGAGTGTGTCCAAAGTTAATGAAATTGAATATCCATATTCAGGTCTTTGGAGACACTTTTCATTGAGTATATAAGGGACATAATGAACATAACTAGTTATTTGAGCTGGACTGTATTGGTTTCTGACACTTCAAATTATATATAAGTATCCAAATGGAGCACTTAATAAGGTAGACTGGATTCAGTGCTCATTCACTCTGATTTAAATGAGTGGATTTATCTTCTACGTACAAATGCAAGTGCATTCTTGACTGTTTGTTTGAGTTTTTAACCTTCTAACTGAGTAACAGTTGGTTTCCAAATGCATCAATAACATGAGATTTTAAGAACCATGCTGTGCTTTATTGCACAAAATAAAACACGAATTTGGCACACAAGTTTCTCCTTAGGCAAGCACTTGTTCTAAATGACTTTTACATATGACAAAATCCCAGCTTCTATTTAACTGATAAACAGATAATGCAGGTTACATTGATAGGTTAGAACACGATCTAATCAGTCACCTGCAGATGAATGTGCATAGTTCTTACTATTTCGTTTTGATCACACAGAACTTCTGATGATATTAATTGGAGAATCATGGACCTATAATTTTCAGTATAAGCACAAAAAATGCAGTATCTATTTACCGATTAAAATTTTTGGTTGGTGAAGTGTGGATCTTACTATTAATCCACCCCATGAAATATTATTGAAATCTCAAGATTTTTTTCCCCACATGACTGTTTGTCAGTTCTGCAAGTACACACTCAAAGACTAGGATACTGACCTGCTGTTCCCAGTCTGACCTGAAACCAGGAAAAAAATCTGCAGATAAATGATAATGACTATCAAGAGATCCTGTATTTTAAGCAGGTATAAATGTCCATCCGATTTAACTCTGGAACTTCTACCCTTGATTTTAAGTACTGTGATTCAAAAGATTTATTTGTAATTTATAAATGCATAGGTAAAGATCTAGAAGATGTATTTATACACAAATTTCTTTTCAGTTATTCTTTCCACTTCTGTCTAGCTTTAATCAAAACAAACCCACAAACACAAGCTTCCAACAATTTCCATTTAATCCATGCTAGATGTGGTTACCTTTCCTTACCATGTTCTAGAGTATGCATAGCAATATGCATATGCAAATTATGCATTGTTGTGTCCGCTAAGTTGGAAGTAAGGTCATTTTCTGAACGTAGTAGTAATATTCACTGGTTTTAGCTTACTCATAATATAAAGGCCAAAGAATGATATACTTCAGAAAATCAAATCTGATATTAATCCTCAAGATTACAAGCAATAAAACGGCTCCTATCTATAAACACAATAAAAGTTACCATGTGGAACTTACTGTGCTGGCAGTGAATCCCATTAAATCCCTCTGGACATTTGCAAACGTATCCTATGAATGTGTCGCCTCGGTACGCTTCACTGATTTCACATATCCCACCATTATGACATGGGTTAGGAACGCAGGGTCCTGAGAGAGGGGAAAAAAGGAAAAATATATAAACATACATAATAACAACAATAATAATTTCAGTCATTTATATGAATTCATTAAAGAAATAAAATCTCTTATGTAGACCTTCATATTCCACTAACCCACTGAAATATACCCCTTCACTTAGTTCAGATAACTTGCCAGCACAGATTTTTATGAACAAGAAAAAATATGAAGCATGTCACTACTCATTAATCACAACATTATTTTTTAATGTAAGAGAAGACAGGAGACAGAGAAGCTAAATCTTGTTCTCCTATTAAAGATAACAGGCATTCTAACTTTTATACCACTGAGGAAATATGTATTAATCAAAAGTGCCTATCATGTACAGAGTGACATGTACAATATCCCAGAATAATCACTACATGTCAAGTTAGTAGTTTGAGGAGATCTTTGCTATGGCTTTGGGGGACTTTCTGAATATGTGCCTACCTGGGCCGGCAGTTAGCAGCTACTAAACCAACTATTCCTTTTTCACTGAGTGGCTTTTCAGCATATTCACTTCAACCTGATTTCAAAAAGGTCTTCTGAATAAATTACCTCTTTTTTTTTTCTCTCCACATTATAGGATACCTAAAATTTCAGCAATGAGATCTAATTTGTTAGATTTCCAATGACTATACATACCTTTAAATAGCAGCATCTTTTGTACAGAGGTCTAAAGTTTATTCATTTAACAGCATGTGTTAAAATTTTTTACATCACATTATCTTACTAATATTACCTCTAATATGCCTCCTACCAGAAGAAAACACTTTAGCATTTTGATGATTTTTTTTTGCCAATCTTACTTTAAAAAGCTGGTAATTATTGATTGGAAAGCCTCATGTGCAAGTTTGTCTGTGAAATGGTTAGTGAATTTAATATAAAGTATATTATTTGCAATCTTTGCCATGTATGCAGAAAGGTGTTAATCTTCTTTTATTGGAATGCAATGTTATAATTATTCACCCACATAAAATTGCATTTGAAACAAAAAAAGCCAAACCAAACCAAACCAAAAAAAAAACAGACATCAAACCCAGAAAACTTCTTTCCACAGCATAATTTACTGATAATCAGCACTGGGAATTGAATTATTTAAACATAAAACAGCTATAAATTTAATATTTCTGAGGGTCTGCCTATAAGTTTATGTTTTCAATTACAAACCCAACATTGGACAGATGTTTACAGCAACTGCATTCATTCAGACTGTCACATTAGTGAAAACTGCACTCTAAAAAAATATTAATTTGCAAAAGATAAAAATTAACTGAATGAGGATAGCAGAACTCATTCCCCATTTATAAATGCCAGGGTGTTTATAGCAATTTGAGAAACTATCCATGTACACATTTCTACTACAACTTACATCATTGGCCTATTCGAGGACACAATCCTGCAGAAGTTACGCTTGTGTGCATCATTAAGCATGGGATTTATCTCACTGAACTCAATAAACAAAACACATGAATATATAGTATTCATTCATATATAGTATTTATATAGTAGCTTATTCTAAATTAGTAGTAAAACAAAAAAGGGCAAAAATCATGAAGATGAAATGGAAGTGACTGACTATCGCCTTTTGGCTTTTCCAAACCCACATTCTGCATTACAATTTAAATGTAATGGTACACTATGTTCTTAATTCCAGGCAACATATATCACTCCTTTAACAGCTCAAGAAAGACTCATGGCTTTCAAGTATCACAGCTTCTGTTCATGCTATTTCTCCTCTGTAATATTTTGAGAAGAAAGCTGCTTAATAATTTGCACTTTTGGTGTCCCAATGAATATGACCTATGTATTTATTTAAGTCTCTGTCATAGTTCTGCAGTTTGGGGTGTACCTGCAAGTAGCCTCATATGTTAATTATTTCTGTGCAAGCAGAACTCTAATCTTCCAAGAGCAACAAATCTTTTAATAATTACTTTCTCATTTTGCTTGCTGCTTTCTCCATATGGCTTGTTAAGCACATGTTCAGCATACTTTCATTGATTTTCTTTAGATTTTGCATTTTTTCAGATCAGTACAAAGGCTTAAAAGGTCATTTGAGGTGCACAGTAATAAATATACGGTGCATGCTAGTATTTCTAACTAATCTTAGTCTTTTACGATACCTTCCTACTGAAAATAAAACCTACACCATCAATAAGTACACTTTTTATTTGCCTGATTATAGTTGTTATTTGGTCATAGACATATAATAGCAGTATTCTCAATTTAAATGATGAGTAATTTTGCTTTGGGGTTTTTTTTGTTAATAGAAATTGGTTGTTCAAAAATGATTTTGAGAGTAATGAAACATCCTAATTAAATGCACTGAAACTAGTAAACAACAATCATCCAATTTTCACTAGTTACCATTCATTTCCTAAAAAGGACATGGGTTAGACTCATCTGCATTCTAAAAGAATGAATGATGGAGAATTTAAAAGCCTACATCATCATACGTTGTTTCTCCTAATTCTCCGGAGGACTATACTCTGAGTTCATGCACCCTCAGGATATTTAAATCGTATGAACCTTCAAGCATATGATTCGTTTTGTTTTTTTTACTGACTCTACAGGATCCCTTATGCAAATTATGCAGCTTTAACTGTCTTGAAGATTCTGGGTCATAATCCTACTATCACTCCATTTAAGCATCAAAAATGGTATGTAAGATTTAGGCACTTCTGCCAAATGAAGATTCTACCTGGACTTGTGCAAAGCATTTGACACTGCCCCACATGACATCCTGGTCTCTAAATTGAAAGACATTGATTTGATGGATGGGCCACTCAGAGGATCAGGAGTTGGCTGGTTGGCTGCACTGAAAGGGTCGCAGTCAATGGCTCCATGTCCACGTGGTGACCAGTGAAGAGTGGTATTCCTCAGGGGTCAGTACTGGGACCAGTGCTGTTTAATATCTTTGTTGATGGCATGGACAGTGGGATTGAGTGCACCCTCAGCAAGTTTGCCAATGACACTAAACTGTGTGGTGCAGTTGACATGCTGGAGGGAAGGGATGCCATCCAGAGGGACCTGGACAGGCTGGAGAGGCGGACCTCATGAAGTTCAGCCAGACCCAAGTGCATAGTCCTGCATCTGGGTCACAGCAATCCCAGGCACAAATAGAGGCTGGGCAGAAAATAGATTTGAGGATTTGGGGATGTTAATTGAAGAGAAGCTCAACATGAGCTGGCAGTGTGCTTACAGCCCAGAAAGCCAACCACATCCTGGGCTGTATCAAAAGCCGCATGGTCAGCAAGTCGAGTGAGGTGTTCAAGACCAGACTGAATCGGACTTTGACCAACCTGGTCTAGTGGGAGGTGTCCCTGCCTATGGCAGTGGGTTGGAACTAGTTGATCTTTAAGGTCCTTTCTAGCTGAAACGTTTCTATGATTCTATGATGAAAGGTCCCAACTAACTTCCAAAGGTACTTGTAGGCTTTTAAATAACATTGTATTGAATGCTGGATAATTAATACCCTGACAATCTGATTAATATTCTTGCTTACTCAGATCTATAACAAGAAGTTCAAAAACATTCTTCTTTACCAAAAAAATAAAACCTCAAACTTGCCAACTGATTTTCAAAAAACAGTGGACTTCGGGGATTTGGTTTTTTTAGATCAATAGCACTGTAATACTTTTGCAGGTAATCTTTAAGTGGCTTCCAACACAAAAAGAACAGCAACATTTGATCAATATTAATGAGCAGTGGAATTCAATGGTATGCTTTCTGGGCATTTTTATCCATGTTCATATAAAGTAATGTCAACAAGATTAATTGTGCACTAAAACTAATAGATCTATTCACTTTGCTGCTCTTTTGAGTCCTTCTTTTTGCAGTTCCAGGGGTATTAGCCAACATAATAAGTATAGTTCAAAATACATCATCCTGTTATTCAATTGAAATCCCATGCTGTTTTTGAAAAAATATTGCAAGTTAACTGAAAGCACAGCAGGTTTTAAATTTTTTAGATGCTTTTACTGAAATCTGAGATTTTATAGATGGACGAGTCAAACAAATGCATCCTCAGTAGAGTTGCAAAGGAGCTCAAGGCAGAACCATGTTATCTGTTTTCTTCTTTGACAAGTACAGTCAACTAAAACTTCATAAAAATAAAATCATGTATAATGCAATATTGAAGCAGTAATTACATATTTGAGAGAAAAAATTAATTTGTCTCTAGCAAGAAAAGTCAGGAAACCAAGGAAAACATCGTTTCACCATTAAGACTGTGATTTTTGATAGTGATAATATATACAAAAAATGAATTAACCTATTTAGGAAAACTCTTACTTATTTTTGCCTTGTAGGATATTCAAACTCTTTTTAAATAATAGAAGTGTCCAAATACCTTTCAACAATTTTCCCCTGACAGTTTAGAGTAAATGTATTTTTTAAAACATCTAATCTTATTTCAAGCTTTTTTTATTTGCATTGTCTTCCACTTTTGAAAAAAACAAAACAAAACAAAATCCAAAAAAAGAAACAAAGAGATCCTAGAAACATTGACAATTATGAAGCATATTTAAATATATGTATGTGAATATCATTACTGAAACTGCTCTCTTTTCAATTATTTATTTTCACTGCAGACTGTCTGTATCTACATGAGCAAGAGGTAATTGGGAAGGGATCTGAAGAGCAAGAGGGCTGATGCTGAGGACATGACGCCCACACAGTGTCCTTCCTGAGAAGGGGGTGGTAGTTACTCTGGGTTAACTCTAGTCTCTGTCAAGGCTTTTCATGTGCTTAGGCTTGTATCTGTACGTGTGAGGTATGACGCTAATTACTGTTTCCTCTGAGTGTCCAGGATGCATTAGAATTTAAGTAAAAAACCTAAATATTATGTTTCCAGTGTGTTGCTGATGAAGGACTGCAGCCTTCCTACTCCTCACCCAACTGAGGACAGAAAAAGCCATACACGAGCTTGTCTGGAGTGCGAACTTCATCAGGGAGAGACAGAGAAAATGTCTGAATGGGCAGGCTGTGCAGATGATCAGTGACATAATGAACACATGCAAGATTTTGTACTTGCATGTACTTGCATGTACTTGCAAAAGATTTTGCACTGAGGTGTATTATCAAGATGTCTACAGATGCTTTGCCACTCATTTTTCTGATGAATCTTTGCCTAGGACTTCAAAATGTGACAAAGGCCAAATTTGAAGTACAATGGCCAGCAATGGAGTTGTGTAGTGTTAGCTAAGCAAAATCCAAGAAATCAGAAAGTAGTTGAAATAGCATCCTTAACAGGAAGAAAACCCCTTTCTCTTACTGCTCCTTAATTCAGTGACAGTTATCATGGCATAAATCATTTCTTATGCTTCCAACAAACAGCATAAGCATTTTTGGCCCAATATAAAATCTGCTGCTGCTTTGGTGGGAGAGACATTAAAAAATACCATGCGGTTACAGGTGATGTAGTTAAGCAAGAGCTCTACATCAGTCCCATCTTCCTCAAAGTCTGGTTCCTCATACTCAAAATTGTGCTTGCTGCTGTGCTAGAACAGAAAGACAAGCAAAACATGAAACCCCATCAATTCTTGTTAAGATAAGATTAAATGCGGAATATGAAAAATGTGAAGAGAAAAAAAATAATAAATACTCCAATATATTGGAGTGACACACTCCAAATAATCACATTTTAAAGAAAGTAAAATTAAAGGCAGTGCAATACAAATGTTAATACTTTTGGTAGTATCTATCTATCCATCTTCTCTTCATGTAGAAATAATGCAACTTCAATGAAAAATACTATATCAGACACTGACCTTGATATACATCAAGATGAAGATACTGTTAGCTATAAAGCTAATTGCTTCAATTATTTTGTGGAATATTACTGAAGTAAGACTAATAGATAATGTTACTCTGATGATATAGTAAGCTCCAAACCCCATCAAAACAGATATTGGTGTTACCATCAAACTAATAAAAGGTATCAAATAATTTCACATTCCATTGTAAAAGAAAAATCCTCTCTAGCTGCTTGCCTTCATACTCCTAGCTTTTCTTACGTCGCTCTTGGCTTTACATGAATGTCAGCCAAACAGGTGTTCTTTTTCCTCCTCTGGTAAGTTGAAATCTTCATTAGAGATTTCTCACATATTTTTAACATCAGTAGTTTGAAGCAGTAGTAGGAGTAGTAGTTCTGATAATACGTAATACTTTAGGTGCTTCCTCTGCCAAAGCAAGGTCTTCAAAGTAAGCTATGACAGAGCTCACTTAGCAAGAGTTCACATATTTTGTAACTTTGAAAAGTGAAAAGAAGCCAGTGGCACATATGACTTCTTTTGTCTTTATGGCAAGAGAAGAATTAATCTCCTTGCTGCTGGAGCTTAGCAAAATGGCACAAGCTTCCCATGATGAAGAAGCTGGGGATTATCACACTGAATTAGGCTCAGTGTCCAGATAACTCAACACCCTCTCCCTGCTGCTCATCAGTTCCAGCAACCTGAGAAGAAAACTGAAGAACCCTGCAGTGGGAATAATTAGAAACCTTGAGATG
>JAOXJM010000019.1:74776195-74788187 GCA_026413425.1 Tringa solitaria
GGGGTTGGACTAGATGATCTCCAGAGGTCCCTTCCAATCCCATATCATTCTGTGAGTCTGTGATTCTCCCAGTCTTACTGACCCAAGTGAGGCGCTTGGTTGCTACATCATTTTTTGTCATTTACTTTGTATCATTGTTCAATCCAGATTGATTTTCAAAACAAAGTAGAAATATTTTCCAAATCTATTTATCAGTTGATTCTGGTTCACATTAAACAGAAAAAGCTCTGTAAATACAGAAAATCTTGTATTTTGTAAAAATTTTGCTGGAGGACTGCAAAGACTTGAAGAATTCTGCAAGTTAAAATATTCAGAGAATTATTATACATTTGGCTGTTCAAAGGATTTAGTTCAAAAATGCGGTTCTGACAAGACTAATGTCTACAGGATCTTTATTAATAAAAATTCTCAAAATTCATTATCTATATAGTTGAAAGAAACCCACCTCTGTATTTACTGCATTGGTCTGTTGCTTAAGCAAAATATACCCAGCAATGAGGAAACTACACAGTCTGGTACCTAACACTGGACCTCACTGCCAGCTGGAATTTCTGTGCAACAAAGCTATTTTTATCATTGTAATTCTTGTCATCATATACGAAGATGTCAGTTTGCATTGTTTCACTGCACTTTAAACTGCCCGTGACCAGGACCTCTCATCCTTTTTTCACCGCGTTTCACCAGTAACTGGAAAATGGAAAAAACCTGAAAGGATTATGTGAACCTTAATTATAACAGCAAATAGATTAAAACCCACTTAGTCCTCTTGCTGAGCATTCTAGTGGCAACTAAAAAGGCAACAGCCTAAACTTACACTATTCATATTTGTATGAGTAGGGTCCTAATTACTAGTGTCGCATTAATGACATAGAAAGAGCAGAAGAGAATCTCAGAGGGTGGTTATCCTTAGGACATGAAATATTATTAAAAAGTGATGAAAGAGAATTTCTAAATGTGAAATATATATAGTCCAAAAAAGCATAAAGTTGTCCAAAGCAGAAACCAAGGGAAATAGACAAGACTTACACTTCAGTCATTTATTTCCCCTAGGATGTAGGACAGAGGAAATATATCCTTTCCTCTCTGCATTTTTTTTCTAGCTGTCATCAAACCCTTCCAATTTCATGTACCCTACTATAAATCCCTTTGAACATCAGATCCTGTACAATTCCCCAGCTCTTACTCCATGCTTAGCTAGATCATTGTTTCTTTTCTCCTCCTACCCCATTCCTGCTTCATATTGGTCTCCTGTTAACTCAGAAAACTACACACTGCATAACCATCCCAATTTAAAATCACAACCCATATTTGCAGTTTTATGCCTTCAGTTTTCAAATTACACACTAGCATCACTGGATGTCTACTTCCTTTCCACCAGCTACATCCACAGCCCAAATACAAATTAATTGCTTTTAATCAATGTCATTCACATGCAGTTAGTACAGGGATAAAAATACCGACCTATTTTGGTGGATAATGGTAATAATTCCTTCACAGCAATACTGGAGATCAGTCTTTTCTGATAAAAAATGCTTTAACTTAAAATTCCTTTTTGTGTTACGGCACACAGAACTGCAGTTCTGTTAAGAGTTCTCTGCACAGGTAAATTTTGCCTTCAGCAGAGCTTTGTGCAGGGGCTGGGGCATAAACTGCAGAACTCCTAAGCCCACAAATATATTCCTTTGGGAATGGTATGGCAGACTTCCTCTGGAGCCACACACTCTTTTCTGGCGTCCACCTTCATCTGCGGCATGGGTAGCTCATCAGGCACACCCAGCTTTCCACTGGTTTGCAAGATCCACAAGATCCATGCACAGGCACAATGGTGCCATATTCATCTGAGTGACTTCAAATGATGAGGGCATGAGCAAGACATAATTCACTTCCTCTTTCTGACCTCAGTATTGATGACCTGAGCGCATGTTAATAATCCCTTCCCAATCTAGTCTAGTCGGTAGCTGCGTATGGATCCTGAAAGGAAATCCATAATATTACTCATCTGTTGGTGGAATGGAGTCAGGCACAGAGAAGGTCATCTGGTTGGAAAGTGTGGATGCTGCAGTTGGGTTCTGAATGACAGGGTATAAAACCAATATACACCATGAAAACGAAACCACTTCTTTACTAATGTAATGTGTACTTTCAGTGAGGGTATCGCTAGCTACATGACTTAAACAGTTTGAAGAAAATTCTTCATTTGGAATTTCTTAAGTGGCTGCAACACATTGCCTGTATTCTGCTACTCAACTTTTAGATAGAAACATGACTTGATGACAAATACACTACATTATACCTTCTGCCCCTGTCACTGCTCAAGGGAGGCTAAAGCAGAACACTGACCTGACAGGAACGTTGATTTGTATTTTGTTTCAAAAAATGCTCAGTATTACTGATTTGCAGAGAAAATTATTAGAATGCTTTTCTCTTCTAGGAGGCTGGATTAAAGAAAGAAAATTGAGAAATTCCAGGTTGATATGGAAAGATTAAGAATCAGATATTGAAACACTGTCACCCTGTCCCTTAGTGTATATTAATAAATAAATGCTGTTCTGCAGTTTTAACAAGACGAAGTACTGTAGAAAGCTTGAAACTAATGAAATTCATGAATAAGTGTAGCAAATTTTGTAATATTGCTGTGGAGTGTTAATTTATGCTTCACAAGTAAATGTTAAAATACAATACTGTAGGCAAATTGAATATATAAATCTATATCCAGACTTTTTTTGTTCTTGGGCTATCGTTTTTTCACTGTAACTAGCTTTTTCAAAAAAATTCATGAATTCTAACTCTTTTCTCAACTTATTTGACACAATTCAAATAACTTCTAAAGTAAATAAAGGTATAATTCATTTTAACATTTTTGAGTAATAGCTAGACATTCTTGGGAGCATGTTACTTTTTCATAATTGTTATTTTTATCAAAACAGCTGTCATACAAACACAAACCCCATCACAGACAGTAGAAACTGTGTCTTGAATATGGAATGAACATACACTTCTGGACTGGACTGTGAAAACTTAGGCTCTTTTACTTGTCTGTACTGATAATGATAATTTTAATTTGGCAGTTTATTTCTCTACAGTACTGTGGATCTTATGCAAATATTTTGCCACACTTTTGAGGTCACATAGTATTTACTCCTAAGGAGTACTGCTGAAGTCAACAGGTTTATATCAATACAGAAAAACAGAAAAAAAATTGTTGTTTCCAAAATATTTTGAAACACTACAATTTTGTAGATAAGATGACACAATACAGCAAAAGATAGCTGATACTATGTCATGCTTTCTTTAAGTCTAATAATGGACATTCATGCTCTGAGGTAAAACACTGATTATCTAAAAGACTTACCGTCAGAAAATTGAAAAGCATTTTCATTGCAGTAGTAAGGGCTTCAAAATAATATACAATAAAAAAGAATCTATTCAATTTCTAAGATAAAAGAAAAAATGAAAGTCTTGACTGGCAAATGGTCATTAGCATATGGAATATGAGAATTACAAATGAAAATTAACGATGAGAAGTAGTAGATGTGAATGAAGTGACATATAATTGTTATTGCAAGAAATGGTCTCAGAAGTTACTGCACACATGCAGAAATACCCACATCTCTCTCTGAGTGAACTCATTTAAGATTTTGCTTGCTATTCCCATGCCCCCAAAGCAATTTATGTTCTCTTTTATGATTTCACCTGTAATGTTGCTTCAATGATTCATTTCAAAGAGGGCTATTTGTTTATTTTTGATCAATGTTAATGGCAGGTAATCATAAAAATGCCAAATCTTCCTTCAACATTTTCGTTCCTGTTCAAGCTAGGAGATTCTTAAAGATCTCAACACCTCAGTGATTCAGCTACTCAGAAAGTCCAGCTAGCTGATTCCTTACTGAAAAATAGTACCTCCTGAAGCCCAGATCAAGACAGTCTGTAATAGCAGGACTGTTTTACTTGGTAGGGGTTTTGAGGGTATTAGCAGTAGACAGAAGAACAGTACATACAGCACAATGCATGAAGAAACTCATTTGGATAGGAATTAGGCATCAGGTCAGTAACTGACGATACACAGGTTCATAACAAGAAACACTAGATGGAAGAAAATAACACACCTCAGCTCTATAGTAAACTCTGCTCTTTGTTCTCCAGGGCACTTAATCCCATTTGCAGAAATTCCATTATCTGCCAGATTTAATGCTTCCTGGACTTTGATGCACTACAAATCCACAGCAATGTAATGGTTTTATGCATATCCAGGATCACAATTGATAAATTGCTGCTGTTTCAGACATGAAGAAAATCTCACGTGTCTGAAGGCCTGTCCATTTCACCTATCAGCTGGTTCAACAAAATACACTACCCATATCCACAAACCTTTCCTCGTTATAGCCTCCCTGCAACATATGTACCTACATCAGAAAATGATCCTAAATGTCACAGCTTCCATTGATTATAAATTCAATTGCAAAGGACACTGAATTTAGCAGTACTGTATTCTCTCTGTTCAGCCACCCTCTCTGCTACTTTGCCACATGCCATAGAGCTTTCCTTGGCACGTCCTCCTCACTTGTTTTAGCAGCTATCCAACCTGCTTAAGTACATCTTAAGTTCTTTACATCTTGTACATCTACAATTCTTTAACACCCTTACATAATAGGATATAATACATGAAAAGGTGGGATGAGGATTCTGGTTGGAAGAATTAATGCTTTTTTTAACTGTGCAAGATTACCAAGAATCACCATAGACTACCAAGAATCAGACTTTTCTTCATTTGGTCGCTTTATACTAAATAAGAGTTATGTATTTATTTAGAAACAAAATCTTTGTAACACAGAACATTGTGTGTTAAATGTATATCCTGGAAGGAAATACCAGAAATGAATACGAAGAAAACCAAGAAACAAACTTAACAGATCAACAGCTTTACAGAAGATGAGGTCCTAAAAACCTCAGGAAAAAAATCATAAATATGTGCATACTCATATATGCATGCACATCCTGATACTGTGCTACAAAAATCCAAGATCTACTTGTGGGTCCTTCCTGTAGAAACCAGAAAAAGGCATTTACTTAAATTCAGAGTTTCTTCCTAATTGACATTAACTATGTACACTCTTTCTGTAGTAGATTGAGAAAATGCAGGAATAACGGCTCTTTTTGTTTTCAATATCTAACTTACTTGTCCTACTACAGGTTTCTGTTTCTTTTCATTGTTTGCAAAGACTGACCTAGATTGGACTTTTCACTCTTGAAGAGGAAATCAGGATGAGACGACCCATCGACCCATGCTAATGCGGCACTGCTGACCAAAAAGACTACTGCCTAACAGTCTTGGCACAATCTAGTGTCAAATGCACAACTGCCAACAGTGAGGATTTCAAATTCATATGTGTGCAAGAAATGGAACTCATAATGTGCATGACACCACTAAAGCCTGACACTAATGAGTATTATTTGGGTTACAGTTTCTATCTTTGAAGGGTCTGGTTCATTGTCCATGCAAAATATACTGAGCCGCTTTAAGAACATATTTATTTTATAGTCCTTAACTTTGCTACCATGTACTATCTTTCTCCAGGCCCAATCATTCTGTGAATGGGTCACTTCAATACTTCTTGATCCTCCTGAATTAAGGTGTAATACAAAGCCTTAGTAACTAAAAGCTACTTAAATTTGTACTGAACAGAAAATGAGTAAAATTTCTTCCTTGATAGTCTTATTTTTTCAGTCAATTCAATGCTTTAAAGATGGTCATGAGACAGTTTAAATCCAAAATTAGCACAAAATAAGCCTCTTTGCGAGGCTATTTTCGATCAGTCCTTTTTATCAGGCTTGTTAACCTGCTTCCAAATCCTCAATCAACCACTTCTCCTGTTTGTTTTGCTTTCATTAGCATTTTCTTTTTCTTTTTTTTTTTTCCTTCCTTTCCATGCATGTAATCCTTGGATGGGAATCCTTGCTTTAATCCAATTTAATTACAGTATCTCATCAAAGATGACTGTTTTGTTGATTTTTTTTCCTTCCCTCTAGCGTATGCTACGTCTCCACCAAATTCCCCTTCCCACTGAGAGCACACATGCCACTACATGGCAAGTCACGACCAAGGAGCTGAACCAAATGAACACTAATGATATCAAGGAAATTGTATTAGTGAACAGGCTACTTCCAGCTGGAACAGCCACCTGATGCAGCTCAATGTGAGCTGTACAATTGCTGGCACAAGCATAAAGGAGAGAGCAAGAAGGCATGAGTAGACTGGGAGAAGGAATCAGAAATTAATGCCCTGTGCGAAGTAAAGTACTCTTCCAACAGCAGCCAACCCAATGCAGATCATCCCACTGCAGCCTTTCCCTTTATATGCAGGTATTCAGACCCACTCACTCTGTGCTCATGAGCAACTCATTAATTTAATTTCTTTGCCTGTCAACTCCCTTCTCCCTCAGCAACTTCTTGTCTCAGTTTCCATTGCTTCTCAGATGAAAATCTGTTCTAACAGGAGAGGGTTTTGTCATCTGTTCTCTGCCTTGGTTAGCCTTTTGCCATATTTCCTCCTGTGCTTCAGTTCCATTTCTTGGAAGTACAGAGAACTCAAGGAGGAAGAGAGTACACTGAGATCTCTGGAACAGCAAGAACAGTAGTTTGTTCTTCATCTTGTTTATTCTTGTTCCATCTTCAGAGGATGAAGCAATCAATATCAAATAATAATCTTTGACTATTTTATCCACATGACCCTTTCTTAACTGCTACTTCTGCTCTTAGTATCTGTACAAGCAAGGTCTAGACACCCGCAAATCCTCTTCTTGAGGAATACTGCTTCCCAGATAGAAAAGCACCTAAGTAAAGTTACTCTATAGATACAGACCTGGTACCAGTAGACAGTGCTGACATTGCTGGAGTTTGAGACAAAGGTGGTGTGTTTCCCTCCCAGGGTGACATCCCCATCTGTTCTACTCCCTGTTCTCCTGCCTACAGAGATGCACTGGTAGTTGGTATGGCAGACTTGACTTCACTCACCTTCAGGCACTGAGTATGCACTGCTGATTTCTCTATAACAGACTTCTCAACTCTGTTAGGTCAGGAGCTGTCTCTGCTAATTGAGCGTGAACTAAGCCTACCTCCTTGGCTGACTCTGTGGACTTTTCCATGGCAGTAATAAAAGCAACCTCTGACACTGCACTGTGAAATTGCATTTCCCAGCTCCAAAGTATCAGAGCAGAAAGGTTTCTCAGTAGAACAGCTTTGAGAATCAAAATGGGCAGCAGAACACCTTTTTTCCTTAAGCTCATTATGAGAAATTGTGAAACAATTTAAGCCGAGTTCAGCCTAAGGCAGATGCCAGGTGTGGAAAACTTCCCTCTCAAGGTTCAGGTGGGAAAGTGATAATCAACCAAATGGAAATGTTGATGACACAAAGCAACAGCTATTTTTGGGGATACTGTATGATTTTCTATTTGTATTTGTACACTGGAATGAATGTGGTATACTCATCACAAGTATCACTCTCTATGCAGGTTATGCAAAAATGCCCATATATGAGTTTCTTAGTTGCCAGCAGTGCAGGCTAATCTCAGCCTCCTAGACGAGGTCTAGTTATTTTTATGATATATGGACAAACATTCACTAAGGAACAGGCTGAAAATAATAATTAATTTCCATTCCTGACCTAAGCAAGCTTTCCAGCTTTTAAATGTGACAGGCTACTGTGTTCAGTGCCACCTGGCATCTACAGGTATTTTTTACTGCATAAGCTTCATTTCCATCAGAATAGGGTTCAATATGACCTTTATATAATGTTCTGATTTAGTCTGTATTTTTCTTGGAATATATGGAATAGTAATTAATGAGTTAGCTTCAGGCACTGAAGTATAAAATTTGCACTTCAAGAAGAAAAAGAAAAGGAATTGTTACAAGTGTGTAAACCAAGTTAAGCAAGAGAGTAAATCTCTGATACAGACCCTGGGGGACCAGCAATTCCTCTCCCCTAGAATTATATGGAAAGACACATTTCCTCTTTGAAATGTGTGAAATGGAATGACTTTGCACACCACAGCAAAGTTATTGTGTCTCAAAAGACTGCCTGAGAATGTGTGGTCACAAAACCACACCACTTCAGATGCTGCTGTACAGCGGGCAGTAAATTGAAGTCCTTGAGACTAGACCAGATGCATCTTTGAGGTTTTGAGGCTGAGTGAGTGAGCAGATAAAATATCTCTTAAACTTTTTGGAAAGTTTCGTTTCAATAAGCTGGGGACATCCATTTGTTTCAGTTTCATTTTTCTGATAATCATCAAAGAAGTTACAATTTCAACTTCTTGCAATAATAGAAGACCATTAGAGCATTATTTTCAGGAAGAAAAGATACCTTTTGTGAAATCCAATTTCATATCCAAAATAAGTTAAATATTTTTAAGGCAAACATATACAGTTAACATATAAGGATATAATTTCTTTGTAAATATTCATCTCAGTAAGATCTTGAATGTTTCTCATTTAAAGTCATAATGTAGTTCTCTGAGAATCTATGACATGTTGCAAACACTTTAACCAACTGGTTCTCATCTACTCTTTGAGGAACAGTGCAGCACCAAAAGGTAAAAGCATTTGCTGACATGAAGGAAGGAAAGACAAAGAAAAATTTATTACGATATATCTCAAGTAAAAGACCTATCTAACATTTGAATCATAGAATGATGTAGGTTAGAAGGGACCTTTAAAGATCACCTAGTCCAACGCCCCTGCCATGGGCAGAGACGTGTCTCATTACACCAGGTTGCTCAAAGTCCCCTCCAACCTGACCTTGTACACTTCCACAGACGGGGCATCCACAACTTCTCTGGGCAACCTGGGCCAGTGTCTCACCACCACATAGTAAAGAATTTCTTCCTTATGTCCAATCTAAATCTACCCACTTTCTAAACTATTTAATATCAAAATATGGTAAACTCTCTAGTACAAAGCTATCTCAGATGGTGGTGAGTACAACCTTCCTACCTTCCATCACAAATAGTTATGAAAAATCAGAAATCTTAAAAATTTGATATTATTTGCATATTGCACATAGATAGAGTACAAAGACACAAATGCCAGTTACCTAAAACACTAGGCTTAAAACAAAAATCAGTGATAAAAGCAAGGAATTACTTCAGTTAGGTGATGATCTCAAAGGGCATGTATTTATTATTTCAGTCAAAGTCAAAGTGCAAAGACAAGTGTACAAAGTGCTGCATGTTATGCTGTACTATGTTTCATTGTGTCTTGGAAGATATCTTTGATATCTTTAGAAATTATTCCAGACTCCTTGAGGAGAAGGAGGCAAAGCTTCAAATAGAAGAAAATCCAAAAGGAAGTGATATGTTAGGCTTAAAAAAGCTTTCAACAAAGCAACCTCCTCCTAGTTCAATAAACAGCTTCAAAAGACTCATGCCACATGTGTAGATGGGAAAAGAAACATGGAAACAAATCTCCAAGACAACTGTCCTGAGATCTAGATGGATGCTTACCCAGAAGCAGGGTTAAGGAAAACCTTGTTGAAACTGTGAGGATCATCTGATATACTCATTGATTTAACATTGGTTAAAAAGTATGCCAAAAATAAGTATGCTCTATCTTAGCTGAAATATGCTTATTGAGTTATAATTTCAGTTCTTTAGACTGAACCCCTGAAGAAATCCCTGTGGAATACCATTTGTACAGGGAGATATTCACAGGACATATATTATTTTAGAATTATTTATCATTCAACCTAGTGGTTACAACAACCAGAGTAAAATTTTAGCAACTTCACTTCTACAAGATTACTCATCAAGGGTGCTGTCAGAGAAGCTAGACTCTATCTCAAAGATCAGAGTATGGGAAATAGCATTGTTTTATCCCTTTGATTTAATAGAAATTCTAGTTTTGATCCCGATCACAGGTCCATTAAAAGTTTATAATGCTCATAACATCTTCAAATAATGTTTAAAATCTTCATAGAATTAATTTATTAGCAGAAATTTATCCTACCTCATATTCTTTAGCAAGTAAAGGTATTGTTTGGAAAAATACTATGGTGCCCTGCAATTCATTCTCACATTTTCTCCCCCGCAACTGTTATGTTAAATGCAGTCTCTTCTCACTGAGGGTTTAGAAGAAAATCACAAGGTACTTCTAATATTTTTGAATGCTAAGTGATGACTTGTGGGTATTGCAGCTGGAAGTGTGCACATATCTCCTCCCCAGCACTACCAGATCAGCACTAGAATCCGGAGGTTAATTACATTCCACCAAGGTAAACATCACAAACTGGAGGGAACTTGCTGCTTTTTTTGGAAAAGAGCAAAGTCTGGTAGGTGATAGAACCTTCATTCTTCCTGTAAAAGGCTCATTCCCCTGAAATTACTGTGAAAGGCTCTAAATGACCACACGAGGATTTGGATGCAGTTTCTATTCATTTTTAAGCAACCCTACATCTTTCAAACTGCACAACTGCCTTTCTGCTCTGAGGAAGAGGTATCTGTCTTAAGCAGAACACATAGCTTTGTAAATGTCACTACAATCTCAGAAATCAATTGTATTAAAACAATACCATCAGAATGCATTAACCTGTTACTTTCAAAACAACAACATCTGGTCATATCTTAAAGCAAAATCAATAGAAACTATAAATCACAAAGCATCTGAAGAGCTGATATTGCTTAATAATTTTAAGATATTGGTTAATGTTAGATAAAGAACGATTGCACTTTATTCATAGATTTCCCTCTGGAAAACCTAGAACAAGTGATATCTTTATTACAAAGGTTTAAAAATAACTTCATTTTTACATGCATGCTTTTCAGCACCAAATTTAAAACTTTTTACTGCTCTTAAAGCAACAGTCTGGTTTTGATTTTGACTCCTCTGGAAGTAAGATAGTACACTTTATTGTTAAAAAGTATATTGCGTTTCTAGGTTGCACTTGCACCACACTTAATTTAAGCTCCAGTCTAGCAAACACATGCTTAAATACATGCTTACAAAGACAAAAGGTCCACCATGCATTGGCTATTCAAATAGTAACTATGTACTTTACTGCTTTGCTGAGGAAGATCCAAAACAATCTGTGGACAATTGTGCAGAAAATTATTGTTTCTTCTCATGGAATTTCTAAAAAAGAATATCTATACTTAAATATAACTTATTTTTATCAGAGTCACATTTCATGCCAATGTAAAGTTGGGTTATACCCTACTAAAGTCTAGCAGAAGAGTCTAAGATCTGAAGTTTGTTACTCAAGGCAGAGACTAGACTTGTTTTCCCACGGTGGAAGTTTTCATTTGAATAGGAAAAAAAACATTATTCTGTGCCTGGAGAAGTTTAGTCAAATTAATTCCTGCAAAAAGCTTCAAATTAATAAAAAAATTTCCCAAGAAAATAATAGTTTCAAAAATAATTCCCAAAGAATCTAGTAATGTGAAGTATCAATATCCTAGAACCAGATTAAATAACAGAAAGTGCTAACTGTTACTGTTACTAATTCATTTACTTTTACAGATATTTAGTCATCTTCTGTTGTAACATAATTTCTAAGCAGTTTAAATTTATTTGCACAAATGTTTACAAATATGTGTTTTGTCTCGTCTGGTAAATCTACCCATGTACCGTTTATGCCAGAGGCATTTTTCATCTGTCCGAATCAAAGAACAAAAACATTCTGGTGCTGTATGGTTGCGTACTTCTAGCTGTTGATTCGTCTGTGTGGGAATATCAGTGCAACTCCTACATGTATACTCTTATTGCAAACAGCATCCTCTTATGGAATAACCAACATGAAAAGGTCACCAGCCTTTCCATTGAGAGTCTTTACACTGAAAGTTACACTAGTACAGCTAGTACTGCACAAATAATTGTGGCACATTTTTAGACAATAATAAAAAAAATGGCTAAAAATTTGGTGCAGCTCATTCAAGCAACCACAGGTGAGTAAACGGTTTGAGTTTGAAATGTATCTGATCGAGTCTTGAGGGCAAATATTTGA
>JAOXJM010000019.1:74788195-74800785 GCA_026413425.1 Tringa solitaria
AGTCTTGAGTGCAAATATTTGAAAAAATACTGGTGTAAAAGATATTATTGGTAATGGGTGAATTCTAGGACATCATGAATGTTTAGGAATATTCTGTGATGAAGCCATGATCAAAAGATATTCATGGTAAATTATTTGCTGAGCTTTGTTGAACAAAAGAATTATGTGGAGAAATACACAAAGCACTTATTCTAAGTCAGAGTAAAACAAATCAGACAAAGTCAGAAGTGATTAAAAACAACCCATTTAAACAAACAAAGCAAGCAAAAACCAAACAAACAATGTCATCTGGCACTCCAAAAGGCAAACACTCCTGAGGAAATGAATGTAGAATTTTGTGAAATATTTAAATTTCAGCTGGTAAGTCTAATAGAGATCTGTAGAGAAGCCCATGTGGCTGTCTCACAAATTCCACTTCCCACCTTTTACCCATTTGCAGCTGATCTATCTGGTTAGATTGGCCAGCTTGCAGTTACAGGCTTTCACAAAAATGGTAATAGTGTTCAAAACGCAAAGAGGGAGGCCATATCTTCATGAGACACCCCACTGGTTGCAACAGGAATGAAGATACAACCATGCCAAGTTTGTCTTGAAGATTGCAGCAGCTTATTCATGTATGCCTCTAAATGCTGTCTCTACAAAATATGAATACTTAACCCAATTCCGTAAAGGGAAAAAGGATTCTTTTTTTTCTCTCCTATGTAAAATTATCTCCTTTTGTAACTGACACTTCTATTGAAGAGCTGCAATAGGTTTCTATTAAGATATTTTCCATGAAAATTTCAAGACTGACAGATCTCTCAAGAAACATATAGTTGAAGGCTGATGCTTAATAATTATAACATATACTCCTCAGGGGTATGTTAGCATTCTACAGCTCTTTCCCAAACTCTTCCTTTCCCCATTTCACAGTGCTTTTTCTAATCTCAGTCATGCTTTCTTTCCATTCAACTACTATCTTCATGTTAAAAGCTCCCTTTTGCTTCTTTCTCTATTCAGTGTTAGTCTTAACTATTCTGCCTCTTTTGTGTTCTACTCTTGGCTTTGTTCTCCATCCTTTCATTTATTATTCTCCACCGTACCCTAATTACTTATATTGCTCCCAAGTTGTAGGTTAGTGTTGTAAACAGTATTCAATCCTTCTTTGCCATCTTCCTTTCATCATTCACTTTCCTTACCTTTTTCCTTTGGTCCTCTGGAGACCTTTACTTCTTTTAACAAGCCACTATAAAGTGACTCCCTATTCATTTGATGTTTTAGCTCACTGAGTTTATACAACTCAATGCCATTTCAAATATGTTAAGCTGTTTAGTGGCATTCTTCGTTGGTATGTTGTCTTCTTTCTCTTTAAATACTCCCAAGCTAATGGATCGCCAATTAATTAGAAATAGTTAATCTTCACAATAGAATAAACACTATGTGTTTGTGTCTCTTGGGGAGCTCCTAAACTAATTTTTATGACTGTGTTATTAACCATTCTTCCTACTTGGCAGCCTGTCAATGGAAATAAAAGTTCACTGAGCAGATATCCAGGCCATAGTTTGTAGTTTGTTTTCTTTGAGCACGATGCTTCTGCACCCACTGTCTTTCCCTTCCTTCACTGTTGCCAGGCTGCACTGTCTTTAAGGATACCATTTTTGGGGGTCACACAGATGATTGAGCTTCACCAGAAGACAGATTAAAAACTAGTAGAAACACTGATTTATTTTTTTTTTAACTCCTGATTGCATTTGACCTGATTTGTTGTGTGAAGCATGATGTGCCAGTTTTGCCAAGGAAGAAGCAAAAAGGAAGGAACATGTGGCAGAGAAGATTTTGAACTATTACTGGAGGAATATGTCTCCTACTGACTTCAAATTGAGGGGAAAAAAAAAAAAAGGAAGGGGAGTAGACAGAGGAGAAGAGAATCCAATACTGGTATGGCTATTTAGCATGTGTTATACACAAAATAAACCTGGTTAAAATTATTTCTAAAAAAGGTAGTTCTCAAGGAATGGATACCATGATGCAGTTGCAATCATAAATTACTCATACCTGCTGAAGTTGGTTCCTCTTCAAATGAGGCTGTGCAAAAAGGTGGCAGGGGAGGTGGGGACAAGGAATGGGAAGGGAAAGGAGAAGGGAAGAGAAGGGAGAAGAGAGGAAAATAAAGATGAAGAAATTCATATAGTCCTAATTATTATATTATTTACATTTGCTTAGTATGCAAGCAATGACATAATGAAAAACTTTATTCTAAATAGTTCTATCAACTTGAGTAACACGTCCCATCTTAGTGTAGAATTAAGCTAAAATGAGTTAGGATCTCAGCTTACATTTATAACGTTACACTTTTAACCTTTCCCTCTAATTTAGCTAATACGATCTGCCCAGTACTGCAGCAGTAATTCTCAACATAAGAGTTTCAGTCAAATTCTCTGCAGTTAAATTCACTGCCAGGATCTTTCTTAAGGTAACACCTTCTACAAAATCAACTGCGGGACCGAGTTATTTGGTTAGCTCAGTTGCCTGATGACACAGCTAAACCAGCTGCTGGTTAGCAGTTAATGAGAGGCACGGTCCACACCTTTTTCCCATCTCTCCATCCTCCACCCCTTCTGTTCCCTTCAGTGTCTTCCTAACTTGGCCCTGTCAGTAATGTAGTAATGATCCTGAAATTAAGTAGTTAAGGAGAAAAAATGGCAGTTTGGGGGTTTGGTTTTGTTTTTGTGGTAGGATTGGGGGTGGAGGTGGAAGCTGCCCATTGGACTCTCCATTCCAGACATTTATCATCTGAGGAAAGCAATAAAAATCCATATTGTCATGCTAGAACTTTTCCCTTTTGGTGATAGATAACCATTACGTTGCCTGAAGTTACCAACAGAAAGCACCCTTGACTGTAGACTATCTATTACCCGTACATTCAAAAGAAAAAAAACAGATATATTCACAGTAAAACTGCATTTTAAAAGTACATCAGTGACCTAGTTTTTTCTCTCCTTGCAGTCAGTATGTTTTATACACACATGCATCATAAAAACGGTCTTCTCACAGTCTTGCAAAGTTTTCAATTACAGAAAAAGCAGCAATCAAATGTTTCTCACTTGGATACTCTAAAAGCACCTAGAAGTCTGGGACGACTCTCCATATATGTGATATAGAGACACCCTTAAGATACTAAACACAGGTATCCACACTTTTATATTTTCTCTTTTAAGGAGCCTCTTCTACCAGTTGAAACTCCTTCTGTTTGATTTCTTGCAGAATCTGTTCCACAGAAACAACGTTCCTACAGCCATGGCAAACATTGATCCACCCTGACGGCTTCAGAGCTTGTGTTTGGCGTGGATAAAGGTTACAAACATTTTCTCAAAGATCAGTGCCACGCTTGGTAATTGGATTCTTTGCCTTCAATATCACTCCATGTATTATGCTAGGAGAAATTAGGAAAGGAGAAGGAAGATCTTGCCTCTTTGTGGCACAACTTTGTCAGACATAGCAGAGACATTGTCAACAGGCACCAACTACATTTGAGACAAACTATAAACCTTGGCTAATTCAGTACAATATTCTATATGCAATTCTATGTGATGATTAATGCTGGACACATCAGTTATTTCTAATTGCAGAGTGGCACGGTGTCCTTTTGGGGGCTGTCAAATCCAATCGACAGAAAATAATGAATTACTGTCTGAATCATCACACCAACCGTCTTGTCCCTAACTAAAGTTTCCTGAGGTAATAGGTGATTTTTATTTATACAGCTTGGTGTTCAGATAAACACTTAAGAAGGCTACATTACAAGAACAGGATGTTATGAAATGAATAATCTAAACTGGTCTAAACAGAGTACTTAACATCCTAACCCTTCCCTTTTGTAATTCCTCATTTAGTGTCTAAATGTGTATTTTGAAACTAGTTTAATCCATTTTGAAGTATACATATATATGTAAAGATCACATAAAGCTTTTAAATTTTACAATATGTTGTTTTACTGAATAATTACTGAATTTAAGTAAAATGGATTTGTAACATTTCAAGACAATGAAATAAGGAAGAGAAAATACCACACTACTGTTTTTAAATTGAGCTAATCAAATACATCATTAGTTCAATAGCAACATGACAGCTGATTCCACAAAAAAGAAACTGAGTTTTTAAAACTGAAGAGCAACAGAATCAAAAGTAAACAAGAAAACTACAAACTAATTACAAGCGTGTTGTAATTTTTCAAGTTACCAGCAGGGTATAAACTGAACAGAACATGAAAGTTAGTTAGAAATTCTGTTATTAAATTTTACCAATGCCCAAAATTAGTATAAGCTGCAAGCTCAACTGCTCTTTGAGCACCAAATAATTAAAAGTACTAGTGTCTGTGCATTTAAATGGGTTAAACAAAATTGTCTAATTAAATGAAGGATATTCATTTCAGTAACTTTTTTTTCAGACTGCTATTTGAATAATATTCTTAGACTTAATTATTGGCTGAATACCAGTATTAGCAATTCAAAACCGGATTCTGTTATTACCCTGATGGTTTTTTCAGTGAGACTGCTCTGCACTTAGGTACACATCTAAATAAAAAAACATAACTGAATCTCAGCAGAAATAGATCATTCAGATGCCAAAACAGCTATGCTTATAACACTACTTTTCTGTTTATTTTATTAATTTTGACTATTTGACTGCTGGTTTAGGCTTTTTCAGGAATAGACTACGTTCATTTCTTGTCTGAGTTAGACAGGAGTTAGTGAGAATAGTTTTCGTAAAATGCAGAAGACCTAGTTCTACTTGTCAATACTGTATTCCTTAACCCTAGACAGAAATTAAAGATACATTTAAAAATAGATATGAAAATGCAGTTATGAACTTGTTTGTACTTCATGCACACTTTTTTTAAAAATCAAATGTATATAATCCGTTGCTGTATGTGCCAGGACTACTTTCACCCTCCAGAGCTTGACAAACTATGTTTAAAAAAATAGCTTTCAGGGAGTTATTAAGTTTCAAAGAATACACTATTTTTGCTTTATCATACTGTGTCAAATGCAATGTCAGCATTTCCACTCATTAAGTAAATGCAGTAAATTACCACACCAAAAATTTCCTACACAACACCACTATTTTTTTCCATCAGCAATGATTTAAAACTTGACGTTATTTTAGAAAGCTATTTATACAGTGACTCATCTCCACAGTAATTATCTATAATTTACTTTCCTTACTTATTTCAGAGGGGTGGAGAGGGAGTAAACTGGAATTGCCTTGCTCAAGTGAGCTTGCACAAGCTGGTGACTCACTATGTTGAGTGGTGGATCACCATCAGCCTGGCTTTCTCCTTCTGACTCCAGAATGGCGAGACGCATACAGAAGCACCAGGTGTTTGACAAAAAAAGTCCCCAAACCAGTCACGAACATCCCCAAGTTGTGATATGATGCACGACTTTAAACTGTAAACTACTCTGTGGCTTTGAAGCATTTTCAAGAACATTTTCCTTCCCTTTTTAATACATCATTGACAAAATACAAGAAGACATATGGCAGCACAAACATTAGTTTATATTTTAGAGGAAATCTGGTGTTCAATTGGGAAAACTTAATCATGTTTTCCTTAGAGGTGAATAAAACTGCATGGTATTAGTGGGGAAAAAAGACCAAGAAGACATGGGCAGATTAGGAAAGCATATACCAGGATATATATTGTCCAACACGTATTAGCTTAAAAAAGATAATGTGAGAAGGCAATCCTTGGACAGTGTCTGCAACAATGGTAGAAACCTTGACAGGTCTGCGAAAAATATGAACTTTGACACATAAATAGCTTGAGGGAGGCAGATTCAGTGTAACAGTGTGCTATACTTCATTATATATGACAACATATTACAATTATATTATCTGGTGTTAATTTTATATCAATGTGAAATATGTCTGCCTTTAACATTTAAATAAAAAGTAAGACTCATATATAAAATAATAAACTTAGATATGCAACATTATCTCTATGGAAAAGGCTATGCAAGAGAAATTATCCAAATGTACCACCTGTGAACAGTAGGATCCAAGAGTAAATAACTTTTTTCTGAATGCAACATCAAAAATAAATTATATTCTGTTCAGCATTAAATCTCAGGATCTCAGAGGACCTGCAATCTATGGACATTGACTGATGGGCTTCCCAAAAGCTCAGCATCAGTCATTAAGAATGTGATTTTAATGCTACAGAAGTTTCATTGAATTTCATTACCTGGTCTAGTGGGAGGTGTCCCTGGCCATAGCAGGGTGGTTGGAACTTGGTGATCTTTAAGGTGCCTTCCAACCCAGACCATTCTATGATTCTATGATTCATTGAAAATATGCGCTTAAGAAGTCTACTTCTTCACTTGCTTCCCATCCAACAAACCTCAGTTTGTTTTTCCATAAAGTGGCTCAATCTCCTTTGGGTTTCAATGTCTCGCTGAGGGGAGTATTGGCATGACTGATGAGGCAACCCATCGTCAAGCCGGGTTTCCACCAAAGTCCCCCTTGTACCCAACCTCACTGTGTCCCACTCTGTGAGGTTAAACGTGCTAAAGATACCAAGCCATAGCCCAGATGATCAATGCTATCTGACCAACTCATAGCAACTTACTCAGCTGGCTGCCACTGCAACAACTGATATAAATAACTTTCACCCCTATTTATAAAGAGGAGGAGCAAACCCTGAGAAAGACAGAATATTTTCAAGATGCGTGAATCTAATGAACCTGGAAAATGCACCAAAAATCTGGAAAGTGCACCATTTATGCCAGTTGATCACACACACATCTGTTAGTGAGAGTAAGAGGTTTTTATCTCTCAGTTTTACAGTGAAATTGGATTTGTTCTGTTACTGTGTGTTAATTGTAATTGTAGTCCTGGGACACCAGCACATCCTTCACCTTCTAGCTTCAGCTGGCAAAGTTGTATTTGCAGCTATTCTTAAAAAAGAGCCAAACCAAAACAAGAAGGAAGGCACCAGGCAACTCACAAGTGCATGTCGGAGATAACTCACTGTGAACAGATAAAACTCTGCTTAGATGACAGATGTTAAATGGAAAACAAAGTCATTAATTAAGAAAGCCTTGAAATGCCTGTGGCACTTTAAATAGAGGAAACCTATCACTTTTCATAAGCTTACATCCAGCTAAGCACTTAAAGCCTAAGAAAAAACATACTCTTTCTTCTCTTCCTTATTTTATTTCAAGAAATAAACTTCTAAAAAAACCAGTGGGTATCTGAGCAAAACTTCAGCTATTATTAACATCTAGAATACTAACATCTTAAAATTACACTGTTAGAAATGCCAATAAAAGTTTGCTAATTCATTCTCACTAGTCTTCCTTTTTTTCTAAGCCTTAATACCTAGTGCTGAATGATAACAGGTTTAAATATGAAATGAGAGATTTATTTAGCTGAAATTCTGTATTTTTTTCAGAAGACAAGATTAGATAATGATTTTTGTGGTTACTGCCTTCACATTTACAACTCTGTAGAACAAGGCAGTCAATGGAGTGCCCTTTGAGCCTAGTATTTGGCAGGATATTCTTCTTAAGGAAAACAGCGTAAAAAGATTTAGTTTTAAAACAATTATTCAGCTCTTAGTCAGCTGCAGTTCTTGCCAAGGTTTCAAGTGCTGCCAAAGGCACAGCAGTACTTAAAGCTGTAATTCTGAAACCAGGAGTAGTCTGTCATGACTTGAAATGTCACACAATTTTACACACACACACGGGATGCCATATGCAGTTTTGAGATGTGTATGTTCCAAAAGAGCAAAGAATGTAATCACAAAATATCCTAGCACTTTTATGTACAAAGCCAAGCATACTCAAATAGCCAAGCAACTAAGACCATAAATCAGTGTACAGTAGTCTTTGCGTCTCCAACATTCAAATGTATAATCTTAAAATTAAACACTAAAAAAGGCTGTAAAATATAGCCATGGTTAAGTAGGTACGTGCTAGCGTCTGTTACACTTATGCATGCAAAAAAATTATGGTTGCAAAAACCTATCCAGGATACCCCCATAGTTACATAGAAAACTTTGCCTTCCAAGCCAAAAAATTTCGTATTTTCAGCCAATTTCCTGAAGATTTTTCACTTGGTTGTTTTCTGTGTTTTAAGAGAAATTTGACCAACTATTCTTGTGTGAATGGAGAATATTAAAGTAATACCATATATCATATCCAAAGTAATAATAAGAATTATA
This sequence comes from Tringa solitaria, assembly GCA_026413425.1. Taxonomy (NCBI): domain Eukaryota; kingdom Metazoa; phylum Chordata; class Aves; order Charadriiformes; family Scolopacidae; genus Tringa; species Tringa solitaria. The sequence continues at coordinate 74,796,399 of JAOXJM010000019.1, forward strand.
ATAATTTTTATTTTACAGATATTCTCCCTTGTGGGGAAAAAAAACCCCACAACCCCCAATAAAAGCCCACCTAGGTGCTTGAGTCTGGTTTTGGACTTGTACAGGGGGCTGGATTAGCTCTCTCAGTGCAGATGTGTGTTCAAGTACTTGATCCAGGCCAAGTCAAAGGTGCCTGGGTGCTGTGCCAGATGTACCACTCCTTTGTACTATAGGCTGAACATGTGCTGCATCTCAATCCGCAGGCAGCAGAGGCTGACTGAGAGGGCAGTTTGGCCTGCTTTTGAGAACAGTTCACTTGGAGCTTGGAAACTCCTGGCACTTGCTCTCCGTGCAAGGAAGGAGAGCAAGGCTTTCTCAAAGCTACAGAAATTCAAGCTGAAACATAGTGGGACTGGGACAAGTAGAGGGTGAACAGGGTCTGAGCATCACCAAATCTTCCACCAGAAATATGAAGGTAGAATTGACACCATATTGATAATATTCAATATCCAACATCCAATAGAATGAAGAAAGTTTCAAAAGACAACAAACACTGCTCAAAACAGAGCAGAAAATAGCAGTTAAGACAAACAAACCCCAACTCTACATGGTCCTGTAATACCAGACACCATCTTTAATGCACGATCTTTCTGTGACACTACTGTGCCATTTCTTACCCCAGACTAACCTCAACCAGCCAGTCTGCTGTCAACAAATTACGTCCAGATTGACCAGCTTGCCTCACTGAAATACACACCGAGGAGTTCAATAAACACATAGAAAAACCCAACAACTTTTAAACCTTAAAATTTCAGGAAAAATATGTATCCTGCAATTTTCAGTGCTTTCCCAAATACTTTGTGGGTTTTGGCAAGTTTTCTAATATGCCAGTTACAAAGATTGTACTGCCATCCCTTCTAGGGAATGAAGATGTACAAACCAACAAACAGACAACAATTTTACCATCATATGAAAGGTCTTTAGACTGCATCAAGACAAAATAAAAAGTATTCAATAGTCACTGTTTCATAGAAAATACAACATATTGATCTTAGGAACAAGGGCATACTGCTCTAAGTTCTGGGTTCACAGGCCCTACAAAAGAATTAACTTTTTTTTTTAATCCAAGTCCATAGTACTCTTTTCAGCATGACTGAGGGATGGTATACTGCTTTACTGAGATAATTTTCATGCACCACAACCTTCATCAAAGAAAATTTGAGCTGTAAATTCTATAACATGCCAAGAGGAGAATTCAAAGGAGCAGATGGCAGCTAAAATGAAGGATGTGGCATTAGAGGAGTCCCATGCAGGGAGACATATCGCTTTAGTGCTGTATCTGTTTTCATTTGCTTTTTAGTAACTTCAAGAATGAGGAACAGAAAATACCCTGCCATAAAACTGCATGGCATGAATCTGTGTACAGAAAAGAGATGACTTGAGTCCTGGTGCAAGAAAGGCAAAGCAGATGTTTTTAAACAAATTAAACAATATTTTGATTGCCCAGGTAAATTCTGGATACTGGAATATACTGCTTAAGGAATGAATGACATACCAGTATTCACTTCTAAGTTTTCTGACTGGACAGAAGCAAAAGAAGATCCTATTATCTTTGTAGCTAATATTCACTTTATATTTAACTTCAATACAACCAGAATAAATACCTAAATATATTTGAATCCCCTATTGTTTAACATTGAAAAATATATGTTGAAAAATATATATGATGTAGACTGTGGCAAAGCAGTGTCAATAATGTCCAGCTTCAAAACTCACTGCCCTCACCTAGATCTCAAAGAATTTATTACCATATGTCTATATTAAACACAGAAGCAATGACTCATAGAAGATACCAATTTATCTAAGGATATCTGCAGAGGGCATATTGAACCTTGACCATTTCAAACCTAGCACACTGTTTTGCCCTAAAATATGAATGACAAAGAAACTTACTTTAAACCTGGGGCACTTTGAACAAACTGCTGTGCCCTAGACTGGTATTACTGAGCACGTAAAGTACTTAGCTGACAATTGTATTTCAACAAGAGAACAAAAGAGAAATATGCTTAAACATAAGTGTAAAAAACAGATATTTTTCTCTCTTGCTGACACTAACATGGTTTTGCTACATGCAGTGAAATAAAGCAAGAGAGAACATGGTGATATGAGGTAAAAAATACACCTGGTGTGAGGTTTCTTTATTCTTCTCAGAAAGGGTACATTTTTCTGTGAATTTTTCACCTATATATTAATATTAATTTTTCAAAAATAATTAACTTGAGTACTCAAGGCTTTTTCTCATGAATGAGTGAAGATAATTTACATTGATTTTTCTTTTATCTTAATGAATCAAGCTACTAGGAGTCAAAAGTTTATCAGTCTCTCTGACTTCACCCCTGTAGGAAACGTTTTCACAGCAACCGTCAGTCAGCACTCTGGTGTTCCTCCACACCTCTCAATTTTCATCAGTGTCGGAGTCAGGCCTATTGATTTTGAGCTGGGTTTTTCTTTTTTTGTGTGGGTTTTTTTTTTTTTTATTTTGCTTTGGTTTGGTTTTTTTAAAGATTTTTTTTCCAAGCATGTGGATTTTCTGAAACCCACCTCACTTACTTTTCCACACATTCTTCAGCGCATATTTATTTATTTTCTGTGTACCTTCCATCAGAAGTGGAGTTCTGCTTTTTCAAAGGATGTTGAGCACCCTCTCCAGGGGCTCCTTTTCAAAAGCAATACCAAAACAGCACCTCCCTCCATAAGAAATAAGAGCTGTTGGGCTCTGGTGCGCTGTGTTAAATATCTGTCCTTCATTCTTTTTGATTTTCCCTCTTCCGTGCTGCAAACAGACGGCAAAATCTCTCCTTGTACTACACCCTTCCAACTGATGTTTGATGGAGTTTAGAACACTTCTGCATGCTCGCATCTCTACTGCACATCGTTGCAGCCCACCACAAAAACAAGGGTTAATAATCATATAATCAGTTCTCCTCGGCACTTGAAATGTTGCAACTTGATCAGTTCAGGTCAGAATAATTTAAATCAATACTTTGATCCTTGCTTCTGGATTCAGTAAAGCCTTGTGTTCTTTATAAAAATACATACAGAAATCCAGGATACACAAAGCAAGTTATGTGGTGCTCTGAACCCATAATCTTACCTCTTATTTGTCAATGTGGCACTTTTGTGTGGTCTGTCAAAGCGCTGACCATTCTGGATTCCAGACACTGGGACAATATGTAAGAATTTTGTATTTTAGTTACAGAACTACACAGCTGTGGAGTCTCCCTCCTTGGAGCTACCCAAAGGCCATCCTCACAAGGTCCTGGGCAACCAGCTGTAGGTGGCCCTGTTTTAGCAGGGGGGGTTTGGACCAGAGGACCTGCAGAGGTCCCTTCACACCTCAACCCTGCTGTGATTCTGTGAATTGCATTGTGTTTAAAGAACAATTAACAGAAGGGCTGTGCAAAGGCAGAGAAACAAAATGTATTTCTACAGTTACTTGACTTTTTTCCCTTAAGTATTTGCTACTTTCGATCTCTTTACATAGTGATCTACCATGCATTTTATAACATGTTGACTGTCATACTATCATTATTGAAATATATTACATTTAAAGGACTAATTACCATGACAGTGATGGAAAAATCCCTACTGCTTCTACAGTCCTCTTCTTTAATGTTCAAGGTAAATACTTTTAAGTGCTCTCAATCTGTGTTTCTGGAGATTTGGGAAAATGACAGACAGATACATATTTAACTTGTAGGAACTACTGAGAAACCCTTGACTGGAACACGATTGATTTTCATTGCCATTAAGTACATTAAGGAAAAAGAAATTGCTAGCTTGTCTTTTGTCATCTGCATCATTAATTGCTTTCTTCAGGACAGAACCTGAAGAATAATCTTTTGTTGCTTTTTTTGCAGGAGGGTTTTTTGAGTGTCTTTTTTTTTTTCCTTCCCACACACAGAGGGGAAACAGAAAAAAGTTTACATTAAGAAGAAATGAAAAAATTTATATTTGAGTCAACCTAAAACTTTCTTGCTTATAGTGAAATACCTCATCTTAATTTTGACCCTTTTAAGAGGAAAAAATAAAAACTCAACCATTTTAAAAAACCTGGCATATTTTTTTTTAATTTTCAAAATTAAACATCTGAAAACATTGTCTCACAAAAATAAAAATGAAATTCATTAATATTTTCCAAAGTTTTCAGGTTAAACCTTTTCCCGTTAGTTTTTAGGTCAAAGATATATGTGTTAGTTTTTTAAGTAAAAAATTCTTCTGAATTTAACTCGCATTCATGAATAATTTGCATGGGGCCCATGGCATTTTCCAGTTAATATTAATACAAAAAAAATTTAGGTTTAAAGATGGGCAATCTAAATGCCTATAATGATAACAGATGCAGTTT
>JAOXJM010000019.1:74800885-74824256 GCA_026413425.1 Tringa solitaria
CAATCTAAATGCCTATAATGCTAACAGATGCAGTTTTATTGCACTTTCAATTGCTCAACTTTATACAGCATTATTAATGTTAATACAAAATAGTATCTAATACCAGTGTCTAATAACAAAGTAAACTTGAAATAACTCCACTGACTAAACTAAAAGACAAAATTTATCCCACAATATTTTATCAAACAAAATTAAATTTTTTTCCCCTCCAAACCCTTTTTTTCACTTGGAATTTTATGATCAATTCACTGAACAGAAAATAATCCCCTTCTGGAAATTCACTAGAAAATTAAATTTTAAATTAAACCCCATATTTTAAAGTCTATGTTAATTACTATATACAGCATTCTGCAAGAGCTTTCTACATCAAAGAATATTATGACTAAATACAAGACATATTTAAGACACAGACATAAAAAATAGTAGTCATGAAATATTCATCTGGTGAGCAAATTCTTCTACTTCATAAATATTCCATGGTTTTACCTAGTGAATTTTAGCCGTGACTCTGCATTAAACGCACAAAATGACACACTATATATGTAAAAAGAATGCACACATGCGCGTATATATACATACATACATGCCCTCCTACTCTTGGCTGATAAAGCAAAATGTCTGATTGTTATCTGCAGTCAATGACTAAAGTGAAACAGCTGATATCTGACTGAATTTCCTTCACTTACATATCTTCTTATTGATTCTTTGCACCACACAAAGGTCTTTACATGAGATCCACTTTATAAATGTAAAAGTGACTGACTGAATTTATTATCTCCTGGTGACCTGGAATAAATCAATCAAATACACATTTATATTACCTTCCACTGGCTGTACTTCTTTTAGTTTTGTACTATCTTGAAATTTGAGAATTTTTTTAATGGCCCCTTACATGACTAAGGGACAATTCAGACCTATATAATGCAAATAGAAACTCCACTGAAATCACAGGAGTTTAGTCTAGTCAGAAAAAAATCCTAGCTTACAACTCCAGGATAATTAATTCCTACATAATTAGATCAAGCTTTTGCAACAGAAAGTGATCATGTAAATTTTGCTACCATTTTGCCATGAGAAATGCACACCTCAATGAGTGAGAAGCTTAATGAGGTTCTGGACATTTTGCAAACCTTATTTTAGTGCAAAAAACGTAAACCTCCACTCCACATGCCGTCTGACACATCTGGGGAAGGTCAGCAGTTGCAGGTCTGTTGTTGGCTATTGTACACCAAGGTGGTCAATTAGGTCACAGGAGAGGGTTTATACTGGCAGAAGCTTCTGTGCTCCTCAGGGGAGAGGACAGCTTACTTTAATGAGATTTCTTTTCCTTCAGATAGTCTTATACCTGATTTATCAGGCAACTTAAACAGTGACTGTCAGTTTGGTGGAACTTGGTAAAAACCAAGTTTGGAAGTTGGTAAAAACTAAGGAATGGTAGATATTGTTTGTATCTTAATAACATTAAAGAGGAAAGAAGTTAATGATAAATCCATATTATCCATAAAAATTGAACCAGTAAATTGAAAACTAACAAACCGAAATGTTTTCTCTCAGTGTTTCCTGTCCTTCATCTTCTATAAGTCCTTTTGCCTTTCTTAGTCACCTTGAAATCATTAAAGTGTACTTCTTGCCCATTTTCTATATTGTTTGTTCTGCATTGCATAGCGATAAGGATGTTTTGGTTTTTTTTTAAATAAAATTCCAAATTACTTTTCAATAAAACTCCTGATTAAAATCTTGCAAATCAATTAGATTTTTTTTACTTGATAGAAACTTCCTTATTTCATTTTCTCTATATGCTGTGTCCATCTTCAAGTGTGATGTTCCGTGAATAAGTCCATGATAAGGGAAACCTTCTGAAAATGTCAGACAGTCCAAATGTCCAAAATGGCCAGAAGAATCCAGAACAACTTATCATTAGTCATCCAGTTTTGTTTGGAGCACACTGTATTGGATGAAAGCAAGCACTAATATTTTTTTTAAAAAACACTGCAGTTGTTTAGGGTAAAAGCAGAACCTAATTATGGGAACCCAATTATGGGTACCCGATTATGGGTTCCTAATTTATGGGAAACTTTATTTCTATATTCAGCTTCTATCTGGGTGCTTGTCACCCTGAATTACACAACCTTACACCTTGTTCGAATACATACACCCGCACTCTCCTCCTCCTTCATGTTGGGACCCCTGTTGATATTGTACTTTGCACAGTTCCAGGTACAGCTTGGAATATCCAGTTGCCTACATGACAATGATTCTGCTGTACGACTGCATGCCAGATTAATATCTTTTTCTTGCTCTGTGGCTTTCTCACCAACAACCTACATTTGCCCACTGATCAAAGAATTATTTTACTGTGTGCTATACAGCCCATTTTCCATTGTCTCACCCACTCAATTTTAATATGAGGAGTAAATATTACAGTAAATGAGATTCCTGGATATAGAAGCATAACAAATCTTCAAAAAACCCATAAAATTAATTTGCTTCTTATAACACTGCTAAACCATATTTGAATTAAGGTATCCAGTTCTTGTGTTTACATTTCAGCAAAGACTTGAAAATATCAAAGAAAGAGAAAACTAACATCTCAGAAATGTTACCAGAATAAGAAACACTAAAAATAAGCAGAAATGAGGGTTAGAGAGTTCTGCCACTCAGGTGAAGGAAACACAGAGAAGCACCTGAACACCATTTACATATAGAAAACAATTCTATAAAAATTCTTCTAAAAAGCTGAAAAGCTTTTTGTTATCTTTTTAAACACACTGTGCTGACAAAGATAATAAAGTTCAATAAATTGGAGACATTCACTTCAAAACATGAAGGGATGTTTCTACATGAAGGTGTAACTGTAGTGGTAGTGGTAGTCAGGCAAATGGTCAGGAAAAAAACATTACCCTGAAACATGCATAATCAAAACATTGCCATTTTCCAGCTCCTTTTAGAGCAGAGTCTGTCAACTAGATCAGCTGGACTTCTCTGACCTCTTCAAATTCTCTATTCTAAAATCCCCTTCTTCTTTCTGTGTACAGCACATTTGTAAGCTGCTAGAGAGATGCAAAGCTTTAGTCTGAGTCTGGACTTCATTGCAGTAATATTTGGGTGCTGTGACACACCACGATTTACGGCAGGTCATACTATATTTCCTAATAGTTCTGGTCCTAAAGTTGATGAATCCTCATAGCCAATTAGAAATCCTATTCAGGAATAATTGAAAATTATTCAAGTAGCATGCTTGTGAGTAATGGGCTCTGAATACTTGCTAAAAATTTTGTACTGCACACATATTTAAAAAACCCCACCACTATGAATGTGCTGCAGTTCAGATGCTCAAATCATCAGTTACTAAATGCACTGTTTCTTTTGTAAATGCAGTTACACAAATATTTTGTTTACCATACAATCCCATAAACTGAGCATGCTTTTCTACTTGACCTGAAGCATGACACCTGTATTCTCAGCTCCTCTGTCACCATTTTGCCCTGACAAAGGCTTTGAGGATCTTTCTCCAGGCTCCTCAATACTTTCTGTACTCCCAAAGAGTGAAAATGTGTAGTCCTACAGGTTACATAGTCTTACAAAGTACATATGCCACTTACTAATCAGCAACACTTAATTTTCCTGGAGTTTCATTTGAACTGTGGAATCAGTTCCCTCCCCTTCTCTTCTGCTGGTACTCATCTAGGCCATTTTGATTCCTTTTAATCATGCTCCCTTGATCACTTTGTTCTCACCAGGTAGGCCATTGTCGTTATGTTTCACTGTACTGCACTCTGGTTTCCTATTAATCACATTCTCTTTGCTGCTCCAGTTCTCACCAGACAGACCGTTGCCACTGTGTTTCATGTACCACACGCTGGGTAATGACATGAAAAGAAGCCTGTGTTTAGAAAGATAAATTGTCTCCTTCCTATCCAAATAAGGTAGTGAAGACTGCAACTGTACAAAGAAACTAGATTTGTTAAGTTGCACCTGCGAGTCCCACCTCCTCTCCCACTCAACCAGTACACTTCTCAGGTTCCAGGGAGACCTGTCCCACCAGGCTAGGTGACATCAGCACAGAAAATGTAGCTTTCTTCTATGACAGGCCAAAGGCATTCAATAACATCACACGTCTCACAGGACAATCAGCCCAGCTGATGCACACAAGAAAATTTGCAAAAAAAAGGGCAAATGGTAGGCAACAAACAGGTCTGTGATTTAGGGCTGCTACATCAAAGATAGCCAGTGGAGCTCCTATGAACTATTTTTGAATGAATGCAGCTCATGAGAAACAGGGATACAATACTGTTTGTTACAGACAGAGTATGAAATTAAATTCAGTGGCAAACAAAATTACATAAAAATATGACCTTTAATTCAATTCTGATTAAGCAGATTATTGTATTTTTTAATATTTCTTTTCCTAAACAAGGATCGGATATTTCTCTAAAAGTATTGCTATCAGTTTAATTTCAGCAAGGCCAGGGAAGAACTGTGTAATTTAATTCTGTATTTAACTGTAAGATGCATGCAAGAAATGCTTAAACACAGCCCAATTCTAAACAGTATCAAGATTCATCGCCTGCTAGTTTAATATTCACATTCCTTATTTTAGGAAACTTTTTATTTCATGGTCTTTGGGCATTCATATATTCAGTTGCAATACTTGAAGCATAATTAATCTATTTAATTTTGGATTACTGATTCTTTGAAAGTGCTCAGATCTCTTCTTCCACCTTGAGAGGGCAAGTGATGGTACTGATGTTTTGGAAGGATCCACAACTTGTGTTCAGATTGATATATTTAATTACTTTGTTTATGCTACATTGGTCAGGGTCTGTTGTTTTAATATAACTAAGACTGATCCCAATGACACCAATAGCGAGGACAAAGTTAATCCACTGCTTACTTTTGTTGCTGACTTAGGCTAATGTATTGTTCAGCTATGAGCTAATGACTCCTGCAGATGTTTCTTATTTCATGCCAGAAAAAGCAGAAGCTGAAATTAAATATTTTCTTTTTATGACCATTATAGTTCCCCTTATAAATTATAGCCCATTCAGTCATATTTTTTAATAAATCAAATGACACTGACAGCGCAGTTTTCTTATCTGCAAAAATTAATCTTACAGGACCAAATTTTGGCCTCATTAGGCTATTCATAATGAATAATCTAACTGATGATTAAAAAGTTGACCTGCCTAAAAGGGAAAGGAAAGTAAGAAGAATTTTTAATCAAGATGTACCTCTTTCTTTCAACATGAGTACATTTGTACTTAAATACATCAGCATGTCTCTGTCTTCATATTATTTCACACCCTTACTGCCCCCATGTTACTTACACATGGAGAAACATAAGAAGACATCTTCAAAAATGCCTTTTGTTTAATTTAATGCCAATTAAAATTTGCCATATAACAGAACTGAACACAATGTCTCATATTTCTAGATAATAGTAATCAAATACACTGAGTTTTAACTGTTAAAAAATATTTTTCTTACTTACTTCTCAGGGCTATAAGGCCTGATCCACAACCCTGATTCTGCTACAAGCCTTGATCTTCCTACTGCCTGTGCCTATGCAGATCTTGTGCCAGCACAAGGCTGCAACAAATTCTCAGGACCTTTAATCAGGCATATCTATATAACTAAAAATTCCAACTATTGATGATAACTTTGCCATGGTAGGACTGTTGCTAGTTCAAATTGTTCCATCAGCAGAAAGCTGGTTAGTGGAAGGACTCATCTAGCACAAGAACAGGGATTTTGCGAGCAGAACTAAACATAAAAAGTGATTTTGAACACCTGAAAATGGTGTATTTTTCAGTTTATGTTGCCTTTTAAACAACTTTAACACTTATACAAGTATATTCCACTAAGCCCCAAACTATTGATGTCTGTACCCACTGTAGATTCTCACTGAAAATCTAATTTTCACCTTTGTTAAATGCGATTTGTTGGTTTGCGTATAAACATCTCGGAACTAAGCTTTTCACTCTTCCTAAAACTCTAATCACTGCAACTGGTGAATAAACCAGGATATAAACATTTTTTAATTAATGTATGTGTTACTGCCACGTTGGAGAAGAACTGGACAAAAAAAGACATCAGTTCTCCTGTTCTGGTACATTTCTAATAATGTGTTACCTTTTCCTGAGCTATGCCCTTTCTTGGCACTTACTATTTATTACATATTATGGCACACTGTTTCTGAGAGCACCATGTCTGTGTCATACTGTAAAAGCACACACTGTTCACAACTTCTTTGTGAAAAGCCTTGGTGACACCCACATAGCAACATACGCTACAGGAAGGAACATTTGGACATTGCAACTGAACTTTGTAAATGCTCTCTTTGGCCTCCCCAGTGCAACCTCACACGCAGCGTCCCTCTTCTCTCATTTCTCAGGAAACGGATCAATGAGTCGAGCTACCAGAGGCCACAAGACCATTTCAGTAGCCAACACAGCCTGATTCGGTTTACAGCTTTAATCCTTCATGAGTTACAGCAAGGAATGCAGGCATTTGTGCAGAACAGACTTCTGAAACACAGCTTCATACGTTCATGCCTCTTCTTCCTGGTGAAATCAAACTTGAAGCAAAGAAATATTTAAAAAAAGGATTCTTTTAAATATCCTAAAGTCTAAGAATCAGTTTTTCTTAGTCCCAACCCCGACACACTCCATTTTCTCTCACTGGATAAAGAGTGATCTCTTTGCTTGAGATCCTACAGCAACACTTTCTTCATAACGTTGGATGGAACCTCTTCCACAAGTCCCCAGACCAGAGAAAGAAAGGAGAATGAGAACATACCTCATTTATATTTTTCCCCATTTATGCCTTTTGCTACAATGCACTTGACAGTTTGGGGGAGTACAATAATTTATTTCACCTTGGTTTTTTGGTTTTTTTTTTTTTGTTTTTCTATTTGGTTTGTTTGTTTGTTCTATAAAGCACATTAATTGTTGATTCATAGCCAATTTATTTAGCCTTAAATATTCACTTGAAGCTGGAGTTCCTTCCAGGTAGGTTTAAAATGAGACCAGGTCATCGTCAGCAAATGTTCCTAAAGATTAACGTTACAAACACAGAAGTCAATTAACAGGCAAAAAGCGTAGAAAAAAAAAATTCACAATTTGAGTGTAAACATGATCTTCAAAACTTGACATGGTATTAAATTATTTGTTCATCTTTTACATGCGGCGCATTATACCACCTCTATTCTTCTTCCACAACAAACCATTCGTATGTCTTTCTCTGTTAATAGTCTCTAATAACTCTCTCAACATGTTTCCTATCGCTTGTACTTCAAATGGCATAATAAATACATACTAGAAATGACTCATAGTGCATTTAAAAAAAAATAATTTTCCTTTGTGTTTGAAAAATACACTTTGCATGAACTAGCTTCTAACCAGATGCAAACACCTTGGCAGAGGTCTAACAGCTAACTGAATTGGCAGTGTTGCAACTTAGGTTAAAATCCAGGCCTCCTCTGACACAGTGAAGAAACCAGAAAATCTCTGATACTACAGCAGCACCTGACTTATCAACTAGTCATGGATTCTCCTTACTTACTGGAATCGATTGAATTCTGGCTTGTGCTTTGTCTGCCTTGTGCTGCCAACTCTTTTTCTTCCAGATTTAAGCGTGTTGACTGAAGCACTTTGCACAACATGGGCATCACTCCACTTGTATACACAGATACCCACATGGACAAGAGACCTTTACTTCCATCCTGTTTCAGTTTACGCCATAAAAGGCACCAGACTCCATGAAAACTGTTAAGAAAAATTCAGTTGTCAGCTAACCCAGAAGCAGCTATTTTTTCCTCTCCAGCTTTTCCTACACCTGCAGCTAGAAAGACCACTTGAGCAAATGTAGTCAACAGAAGCCGAATAATTATCACTGTTCAAAGACACGAGGGACTATAAAACATACTGGGTGGAGTATAGAGAAAGGACTCTGGCATTTACAGGTATCTTGGACATTCCTTCTGAAACAGAGGCTCTGAATCCATGCACACACACACTGTTCCTAACACCCTCTTCCTGAGTGAGGGATATTACACAGGATAAAGAGCTGCAACTTGTACTTCTTTCCATGTTCTTTTCGGTGTGTAAAAGGAGTGACAAAGGCATTACCCAGGTGGCAGTTACACTTCTTTCTGCAACACTGTATGTTTGTGTGGACACACTGACGTAGAGAGGGCAAGAAAAATGCGTATATTAATCGAAATGCAATATTTGAAGCATCTCCATGAGGATTAGAGCATGTGTATCCTATTCTCTATATAGAAAATGCTCGTATGGCAAACCTAAATATTCCAGGCTATTTTGACCACCCTTGTTAGCCAGTTAGGAAAGGGGGAGGGAATAAGAGTAGGATATCAGAGTTTTATCAGAGTTTTATGCATATGGACAGATAAACAAATTAGATTACATATACATGTCTTGTATCCATCCATTTGAAAAAAACATTAAAACCTTGCATGCATTCATGCATATTTGAATTAGATATTTGTCGAAAGCATAGATCAGAAGAGTGGAACTGTGCATATTTGCACCAATTATGCATGAAGAGACACATAAACTGAATAACATCATAAATACCGAGGAAGCTGAAGTGTGTCTTCACCAAATCATGTAGCTTGAATTCTACCTCACCCTTTATATTTTCAGAGACAAAAAAATCAAGATTTTGTGCAAGTCAACCCCTCACACAGGCTTTTCCAGACTTCAGAATTGCCTAGTTTACAGTCGAATCAGTCCAGTTCATGATTCAAAATGGAGATGGTATGTATGACTTGAGAGTTTGTACCTCAAATTAATATTCTAATATTATAGATATAGCCAGAGAGGACCAGCTGAAAATATTACTTTAAATCTTGTTCATTACTGTTTTTTAACATAGGAAATAGTATTTAGACTGGCCACCTGACTAGGAAGACCAAGGGGTTGAGGTCCTCTACAAACAGGTAGGAGCAACCTCACGTACAAAAGCTGTGGACCTCCTGGGGGCCTTCAGCCACACCGATACCTATTGGAGGGACAACACAGCAGGGCATAAGCAATCCAGGAGGTTCCTGGAATGCATCGATGGTAATTTCCTTCTCCAAGTCACAGAAGAACCAGCAAGGAGAGGTGGCATGCTGGACTTTATTCCCACCAACAAGGAGAGGCTGGTTGGGAATGCAAAACTCAAGGGAAGCCTTGTACGTAGTGATGATGAAATGGAGGAGTTCAAGATACTTAAGGGCAGTGAGGAGAGTATGCAGCAAGCTCACTACCCTGGACTTCAGAAGAACAGACATTGGCCTCTTCAGGGATGTGCTTGGCAGAGTACCATGGGATAAAGCCCTGGAGGGAAAAGGGGCTCAAGAGCTGGCTAATATTCAAGGGTCACCATCTCCAAGCTCAGAAACAATGCATCCCAACAAAGAGGAAGTCAGGTAAACATGTCAGGAGACCTGCATGGATGAAAAAGGAGCTCCTGGACAAACTCAAACTGAAAAAGGCAGCCTGGGAAGAATACAGAGAAACTGTCCAAACAGCCAGGGGTCAGGTTAGGCAAGCTAATGTCTAGATAAAGTTAAATCTGGCCAGGGATGTCAAGGGTGATGTCTTCACTGGCAAGTGCTCTAGTCACACTGCCCAAGACTCAGAAGGCAAAGGCAGGAATTTGGAACTAGATGATCTTTAGGGTCCCTTCCAACCCAAACCATTCTATGATTCTGTGACTTTCATAACTGATGGTACAATGGCAATTCTCAAGTAAGAGTTCAGCTCAAGAAATACACTTGAAATATTAATTCTGCAACCATAAATTAGCAGGTAATCTCATGCCCTACTCATTTTGTTCTTTAATAGTATAACATAAATATGACTGAATTATTAATTATTATTTTATAACATCATAAAATTGAGAATGGTGTGATACCACATGAAAACCTCTAAATGAAATTATTCATATGCTTCATATAGTCAACATTTCACTTAAGTCCTCATTATCCATTCTGGGGCCAAACTGAAAAGAAAAGAGAAAGGAATAGATGAAGTGTGAAAACCATCCTGAATAACACCCAGTGCCACAGCAGGGTGCTGTACCTCTCCCCATGCGTGCCAAGATCTACCAGCTGTGGGTGCACATTAAGAAGAGCACATGGCATATAGTGTTTATAGTGTCTTGGTAATTTACAGCCATCTCTGGTAATTTATTAGGTAAATGGAGGAACAGGAAAGCTGCCAGTGGGGGTCCTTAAGCATAGTTATTAACAGCTGACATGAGCTGGGGCAGCTCAGGAACATCTGACTAAATAGTGACAAGTCCAGACAAAAAATCGACTTTACCCTGAGATGAGGTAAGAACAGTGGAACACCCCTCAGATGGCTTTTTATGAACCAGCAGGATCTGGCATATAGCAGCACCATTTCAGTTCATTCATTATCCAGATTACCTCAACATCTCATTAACTTATGCTGAAGAGTTATCAAATAAAAAATTTCTCTGAAAAATCAAAGGGCTTCCTGTTGTTTTGACTCATAACTTTCATAGAATAGTTCAATAATGAAGTTTGGCCTTTCAAATTCTGATTCCCGTTTTATTAGATTATTTTGTATAATTTGCCTCTTTGTTTATTCCTTGCAATAAAACCTGCATTTACTCAGTAGCCTAATAGGAAAAAATTTCAATCATAAATGTATTAGGAAGTTCCTGTAATTACATCTGTGTTTGAAAAAAAAAAAAAAACAACAAAACAACCAAAACCCAAACAACAAAACAATTCAATTAAGACATAGGATGTGCAGTTATTCTATTTAGCCAGGTAAAACAGGATTCTGTGGGCTCTCCTTTGCTGAAAAAAGTAAAATAAAAATTTCACCTGGTGTACAGCAACACAATTCTTCTACATTCAGAGTTCTGCCCACTTCCACCAACAATTCTCAGTCTTTAACATATATAATAACAAGGTATTTTTGTTCAAGACAATACTAGTTGTATATATTCCAGTTTAAAATCTTAATGACTGCATTTAATATTCTAGAAGTGCACAGAAAAAATGGTAAGACAGTCGAGTAGATACATTATTCCACACTGTTTTAAACACTTAAGAGAATTTTGCATCTGGAATAGAGTGCTGAACAGCAAGGATCAGATCTTGCAGCCTTAAGCAAATGACTTAATAGAGCTTTCAAATAAAAATGGAATGAGCATACAAAGGCATCAGATCCCACAGAGTTACAGAGCAAAAATATATTTCTGAGCTACTAATAGCAACTTCTCCCAGTTAGAAAGATAAAATTTATTTACAGAAACCTTTGGGCACTCTTCTTCTGCTTCAGAGCATAAGAATATTTATTCCTGGAGGGAAAAAAGGGCTTATGAACTATTACATGTCTTTATAGTATTTAAAAAAAAGTATTTCCCTAATTCTTTACTTTCAATATAAGTAAACATACATAGGGAGAAAAAGGTAAACAAGTGTGATTCCAAATCACGATGAATTTTGCTGTGCTTAATGAGCCCTTTACATAAATAGTTTTGCAAAAAACATCTGGAAAATAACTTAGAGATGAAAAGAAAGAAATAACAGTAATGTCCATCTGTCTCTGGGTTTCCATATTCAGCTTTTAATTTTTGTTTCTTTTACTCTGGAACTGCACTGAACTGAGAACTTGCATTAACCTGAACACTACCAGGTTTCCCATCTGATCATTTTTGCCTAAGTCTGAAATCTTCTAATCTGAATCTCCTAGGATGCCAGAATTACCATCTCATTAAAGACCAATTTGCCTTTTCAGCTAAAGAATCAGCTTCCTTCTGGCATTTTTATTTTAGTAAGTTGTTTCCATGCTGTTGAGTCACATCCTTCTGCATAAAAATCCAGGAGAACACTATATTATATAAAATGGGAACACAAACAGGAGCAGTACTTTAAGAACATTTATTTCTTAAGCCTAAATTTTATGAGAAATTAGGTTTCCTGATTTCTTCCAAACATTAAAACTACTTGCTTTACATTAGCTAAGAAGTTAAAGGGCCAAGAAATTGAATCTATAATAGCTTCCACCTCATTTCCAGCAAAACAGAAGAGTAATTAATCCCTGAACCTTATTGATAATTCTTAATGAGTGGAGTAGTTTAAAAGTATAAAAACTTCCACGACTCTTAATTTTTTAAGAGCCAGACAAGAACATACAGATCTTTGATTTAATATTTGGCAAAGATAAAGGCGTGTATACATACAAAAATGACATAATGCAAGATACTCTCTTAATGGCAATAACAACCTACTAGTAATTTAAAAATGAAAACATGTATGTTTTACACGTTTTTAAGCACACAAATAAAAAAAAAATGAAAAAAAGAGAGTGAGAGACCTATTCTAAACACCTGTCTCTTCAAGCTTATGTGGAGCCAAGGAGTCCAGGGCAGGGAAAAGTCTGTGCTGCATCTGGTGAGCAACCGAGAAGCATAACATGAGACTCCATGGAAAATACCACTTTGTTCTAACTGGTCTCACATGGCCTCACAGAAACGATAGATATCCAGATCTTTCCTCACCAGCCAAAATAAACAACACTGAACAATAAAGTCAACATAATATGGAACTTCACTACAAACAGCCTAGCAACATCAGCAAGTCTAGCAGCCGTCTGGGCTACTTCAGAGGTACTAATGGATGTGAAATGTGCATAACGTTGTGTACCAGAATATTTCTTCCATTAGATCTCGATGTGTCATGAACTGGATTCAGCTGTTTTAATCTGCTACAGCTGTTGCTCACCAAGACCTCTCTCTTTCAAAGTGGTTGAATTATTTGCAGGCTTCTTTTTCCAGACAACATTAGAATACCAATCCAAAGAGCAATTTCCCTTGGCTTAACAGCCATAAGCTCTCCACAGATTTTTATATGCTCCCTTTTTTACTGGCAGACCTGGCAGAACACAATTGGCTTTTTCTTCCTACTTGTTTGAAGCCAGTTTAAAACCACAGACACATCACATCACTAGGAAAACCACTCTTATTTTCTTTCTGTTCCTTCTTCTGTTTCTTCTTCACTCCTTAAACTAGGGCAAAAATCTGGTCAGCTACAGACAGGAATGCGGTGGAAATGGACCTGGCTCACAGGAGATGCCTCCCTTCCAGTATACACAGTGCAGGCAAATCTGATCTGCAGCGTGACAAATCTTGTTTCTAGAACACTGTGCCTTTATAGACTGTATACTTGGAATTTCCAACTAAATAGCACCTGAGTTGATTCCACATCACTGTTTTATGACAATTCTTCATGACCTACATGCATGGCTTTCTGAATATTTTGGTATGCAAGTCTTGGCATCCATGTTGGAGCTTTTAATCAAAACATTATATACTACTGAGAGCTTCATCCCTCCAGTTGAAAAGTGGCTGGGGCTGTGTTTTACAGACCAACCCAACCTCACAAACCTTATTTATCTTTGCAAGGTCTCATCCTAAACAGTAGCTCCGGCAACAAGAGCTAGATGTTTTTAATTTTTCTTTTTAATTAGACTAAAATGCATAAAAATCTTCCTCAGTATGTTCCACTGCTCTTTTGTAAAACTCTGTAGTGTGTATCTATAGCTACTCATTCCTTGCCAGCTTGTACTTTCGAATAAGATATTTGTAAACAGAAAAAAAGAAGTGTGATATGATTTTCAGGATAGGATTTGTCTGACAGGATATTTTTCACATGAATACTAAACTTTCCAATGCCTACAAACATTTTGGACTGTCGTCTTGAGATCAATGGTGCTAAGTAGACTTTTAAGATTAGTCACGTACTTCAAAATGCTTTATAGATGATACATTCTGATTAAACCCAAGAGTGTATTAACCACCTTTTTTCAACTGCCAACATCATCCTGGGCTGCATTAGGCAGAATATTCCCAGCAGGTCAAGAGAGGTGATCCTTCCCTCTGCTCCGGTGAGCACACATCTGCAGTACTGTGTCCAGTTCTGGGCTCTCCAGTACAAAAGAGACATGGACATACTGGAGCAAATCCAGCAAGGGGCCACAAAGATGCAGAAAAGACTGGGGTATCTTTCATACAAGGAGAGACTGTGTAAGCAAGGACTGCTCAGCCTGGAGAACAGAAGCCTCAGGAAGATCTTACCCAAGTGTATAAAAACACCTGACAGGAGGGTGTAACAAACATGGAGACAGAGTCTTTTCAGCGGTATCCAGTGAAAAGAGACAATGGGCACAACTTAAAACACAGGAAGTCCCACCTGAACACAAGAAAACACTTGGGGTTTTTTTAACTCTAAGTGTGGTCAAACACTGGAGCAGATTGCCCAGAGAGGCTGTGGATTCTCCATCACAGCCTTTCGTAAGGAGACAAAATCCAACTGGACATGGGTTGATTGACCTTGCTTGAGCAGAGGATTCAGACTATGTGATGTCCAGAGGTCATCACCAACCTCAGCTGTTTTGTGATTCTGTGATACTATCCCAATGAATTTCAGCTTCAGTACTCAAATACAAAGGTTCTTTTAATAAAATATTAGCTCCAGCCTACATGAACATGGCTGTATATCACTCATGGGGACAGTGTTTCAAGGATTACTTGCCCAACTCACCAATGCTGATGCAATATTTCTAAATGTGTTATCTTTTAAATGCTGCAAAACTGAAACCAGCACCCAGTCGTTGAGGGACCCAGCTGCAGCAAGGGTAAGTTCTGTGGCTGGGTGCTTGATCAAGCTGTACAGGAGAGGTTGATGTGGCTTGGACATTGCCAGAAACAACCACCAGAGACTTAAATGTCTCCAGGAGCGCTGTGAACAGGGAGTGCAAACAGGGATCGAGACGGTGCAGCACTTCATGCAGAAAGGCACATAAGAAGGGCTTGTAGGCCCACAGCCCAGGGAAGAGCTCTAGGTCTCTGCCATAATGGTGGGCACATGCCTCAGAGTTAAAACCAATGTTTCTACAGAGAAAGCCCCTGTGATACCTGATGCTTCCACCCAGACAGAACTGGTAAGGAAGGAGACTTCAGTATAGATGGTAGGTTGCAACAAGAGCCCAGACCCTCTTCTTGGAGAAAGGGTAAGTACCTGAAAAAGATGTGCACAGGCTGGTGATCTGTTGTGTCGGGTGGCCAAGTAGAAGGAAACATTTAAAAAGCAATGCAGTATTAGAGGGGCCAGGACGGAGATAGATAAGTGGTTTCATAACCATGCTCCTGTGATAGACACCACAGAGAATGAGGCACCTTGGACCTCGGTGCACCTACAAAAGCAGGACTCCAGTCCCCACCCTCCAGCTCTACATTCAAAAACTGATATGAAGCTTTAACAGCTGTAGACACCCATGAGCAAGGACTGCAAGAAGAAAAAGTACCAGCAGCACATAGAGGAAACCACAAAAAGAAACGATGAGTGCTTGTAGCAGGTGTCTCTCTGTTAAGGAGCACTGAGGCGCCCTTCTGCCATCCTGACAGGGAGACATGAGATGTATGCTGCCTCCTGGGAGCTAAGGTCCAAGAAGTTGTTGGGAGGATACCACAACTTGCCTACTATCCATTGCTACTCTTTTATATGGACACAAATGACAAGTCAGAACCTGGGAAGAATCAAAGCAGACTTAAAGGTCTGGGGGTGTTAAGAAAAGATATCAGTGATCAAGTTATCTTTTCCTCATGCAAATATTAGTTCTGCCAAACAGGAACGAGGCTCTGCTGGATGTGCTACTCACAAACCAAGAAAACCTTCTTTGCAATATCTGAATGATAACCTTGGCTGCAGTGTTCAGAATATTGTGGAGTTTGGGATCCTGCTGAGAACGCTGAAGGTTAGTACTAAGACATAACATTTTAGAAGAGTGAACGCTCAGATCTCAGCTGGGAGGGATTCCATGGGAAGCTTCCATGGAGGATAAAGGAGGCAGCAAGTGCTGGGAGTTTTTCAAGAATGCTCTCCTGGAAGCACAAAACCAGTTCATCCCTTTTAAACATAAGGGAAGTAGGTGGAGCAAGAGACCTCCTTGGCTTAACTGTGAGCTTCTGAGTCTGCTCAAAACCAAAAGAGAAAGGTACCAGAGATGGCAAAGTGGATAAATACCCCTTGAGAATTACAAAGGCACTGCCATGGCGGGCAGAGATGCAGTTAGAAAAGCAAAAGCTCAGCTCAAACTGAAATTGGCCAGAGATGTCAAAAACTACAAGAAAAGGTTCTTCCGGTACCTAAAAAACAAGCAGAAACAGAAGGACCACTGAAATATTGGCCCACTGTTAAACAGATGAGGTGAATTAGTCAACAACAACACTGACAAGGCAGAGGTTCTCAACAATTTCTTTGCCTCTGTCTTTATCAGCACTGTTAGGGTCAAGGCCTTGGGAATGACAATCCAGGTTGATGCAAAAACAGAACCACTGCCAGTAAAAGAAGAGTTGTTACGTGAACTATTACAGGAGCTTGACCCCTACAAATCAATGGACACTGGTGTTGTCCACCAGAGGGTGTTGAGAGGGCTGGCTGACATCATTGCAAGGCTGCTTTCCACAATCTTTGCGAAGTCATGGGGATTGGGGGATATCCCAGAAGACTGGAAGAAGGTTAATGTCACCCCCAGTACAAGAAGGGGTTAAAGGAGAATCCAGGAAATTATAGGCCTAACAGTCTTACTCCAGTCCCTGGGAAAGTTATGGAATGAATCCTCCTGGGGCCTATCACAAGTTAAATGAAGCATGTGATTGGGAAAAGCCAGTACAGATTCACCAAGGGCAAACTGTGCTTGGTGAACCTGATTGCCTTCCATGACAAAGTAACTTGCTCAGTTGATGTGTGATGGGCAGTGGACACTGTCCACCTAGATTTCTCAAAGGTTTTTGATGTCGAATCCTCACAGCCTCTTCCTAGAGAAATTGATGCATTACAGTCTAGACGAGTGGTCTGTGCAGTAGGTGGGGAACTGGTTGACAGTCTGCACCCAGAGGGTGATGGTTAATAGCTCTTTTTCAAACTGACAACCTGTGACTAGGGGGATCCCCCAGGCCCAACACTGTTTAGTATCTTCATAAGTGATCTGGATGATGGGATCAAGTTTGCTGATGATACCAAACTAAGAGGGGAAGTGAACACTTGGGAAGGGAGAGCCACCCTTCAGGAAGACCTGGAGAGGCTGGAGGAGCAGGCCATCAAGAACCATATGAAGTTCAACAAGGACAGGTATAAGCTCTTGCACCTGGGAAAACAAAACCCAGGAGGACAACACAGGCTGGGATCTAACTGGCTGGGGACGAGCTCTGTGGAAAGTAACCTGAGCGTCCTGGTGGACAACAAGCTCAAGATGAGTGAACAGTGAGCTGCTGTGCCAACGAAAGCCAATAGGATGCTGGGCTGCATGTGCAAAGGCATCAGCAGCAAAGATCAAGTCATTATCCCACTCTACTCAGTGCTTGTTGGGCCACAACTGGAATACTGTGTTCAGTTTTGGTCACTGCTATACAAAAACATGTGAAGAGGCCAGAGAGGGTCCAGAGGAAGGTCACCAAGATGACCAAAGGCCTGGGAAGCCTGCCATATGAGGAAAAGCTGAGAGAATGGGGTTTGTTCAGCCTTGGGAAGAAAAGATTTAGGGGAGACTTTATCACTATTTTCCAATATTTAAAGGCTCACTCCAAAGAACATGAAGACTACTTGTTTAGAGGGAGTGACATGGAAGAGAACAGGGTAATGGGTACAAGTTACTCCTGGGGAGATTCCGATTGGACACAAGGAAAATTTTTCACACTGAGAGCAATCAGCCATTGGAATAATCTCCCCAGACAAGTGGTGTTTTCCACGTCATTGGACACTTTTAAGATTCATTTGGACTGGATGCAGGGCAATCTTCTGTAGACCATGTTTTACCAAGAAAGGTTGGACCAGATGGACCTCGAGGTCCCTTCCAGCCTGGTATTCTATGATTCTATGAATATCCATTCTTTTATCATTCTCTCCAATTTTGACATATTTTCAGAACAGGTTTACTAGCAATCCACACCAAAGGCAATTGTTTTGGCACAAACATTGTACATTATCACTTACAATATTTTCTGAGCTGCATTTAAGGCCATTTATTAAGCCATCCGGCTTACATGCATTTGGTCTACTCAATTTAGATTTATCTGCAGTACGCACTCTTCAGGCTACTCAGAAACTAAAAATTAAGACTTAATTTGTCAAATTATTTTTATTAATAGCTATTCAATAGCTTTCAACAGAATTCCTTAACCTTTAAGAACATCTCCTAATGAGCCAAGTGTCCTGATTATGTGATAATTCCTGTTTAAAAATCTGTTTTATAGTGAATTCCACATAAAACACTCCTATAAGAGAGATGTGGAACTCTACGCTATAGGCTTCAGAACACTATGCCCTGAACTTGCTGAACATAGAACTGCTACAGCCTCACTAGGAGGAAATTTAGTAGTCCGTACTCATACTGCAAATTCTAATCATAAGGAAAGTAATAGAAGCCTGCACTCCAAATACTTTAGAAAACACCTTGGGGATATTTCCCACTAAAACCAACCAAACAAAAATCATATTCACACAAAATCAGGTGGTGCTGATAGGGCTCCAGTTAATAACTTCTTTCTTTGCTCGGAAGTGGAAACCTGGTCATTATTAAGAACTGTGCAACAATAAGCTGTTGCTCAAGAAAACTAGCACTTTCCCTCTTTGCCCACAAAGAAAGAAATCAGCACAGAATCCAAACAGGCATCTCAGATAAAGTCCAGCAGGGAAGAACTTGTTCTCTACCCACCATCTCCCACTCCATCTCACTCTTTTTCCAGAAGACACTAACTTTCGACCACGAAACCTGATTATTCTTCCCCCATTCAAAAAAACACAGGCCCAACACACTACTGTGCTCTTTTCCTTTTATACCAATGGAGCCATTGACATGATCTTCAAGAATAAAAATATAAAAAAATAGACACCCCTTTCCTTTGCAACTTTTCCAAATAATAAATCAGTATCAAGAGCAAAGCATGACACTTTACAGAATAATGATGATCAGAGGGATGGAACAACTCTCAGACTGAGAGAGCTGGGGTTGTTCGAGAGAAGGCTGGAGAAGAGAAGGCTTCGGGGAGACCTTGTAGCAGCCTACCAATATCTGAAGGAGAGCTGGCAAGGGACTCTTTGTCAGGAGGTGTAGTGACAGGAAAAGGGGTAACGGTTTTAAATTGGAAGAGAGGAGATTTAGATTAGATACCAGAAAGAAATCGTTTCCTGTGAGGGTGGTGAGGCACTGGAATAGGTTGCCCAGGGAAGCTGCGGATGCTGCATCCCTGGAGGTGTTTAATGCCAGGCTGGATGGGAATTTGAGTAACCTGGTCTAGTGGGAAGTATCCCCACCCATGGCAGGGGGGTTGGAACTAGATGATCCCTTCCAACTCTAACCATTCTATGATTCTATAAATAAGAACTGATAGATATGTAATAAAATCTCCCTGTTGGCCATAAAAAACATTTTGCATAAGTCACTTAAGTAGATTCTGTCATGATAGCAATACATATACTCAATTTGGATGATACTACACCCAACAGCAGTGACTTCTGATGCTGAAATCTGGAGTCCACACTCTATTTCCCAGTATCCTGGGCAATCTGCAGTGAGTACTGTATGGTGCTAGAGCGAGCATTGCCAGCAGGCTAAGGGATATGATTATTTCTCTAAAATTGGGATTGGAGCACCTGACATTTAAGGAATACCTAAGAGAGCTGGGATGGTTAAGCCTGGAGAAAAGAAGTCTCATAGAAATAAAAAAAAATGGAGCCAGAGCAATGGGACGGGAGCCAATGAGCAGAAGGATAAAATTCCACTTTTTCCACAAACATATTTGGGTTTTTGGGATTTGTTTGTTTGCTTGCTTCTTTTTTTCACTGTGTGGGTGATTGAACACTGGCAGAGATTGCCATGAGAAGCTGTGAAGTCTTTATCCTTTCCTATATTCAAAACCCAGTTGGGCATGGTCCTGAGAAACCTGCACCCCTGATTCTCCCTTGGGAAGAGGGTTAGACTAGAGACCTCCAGAAGGCCCTCCCATCCTCAACTACTCTGATTTTGTGATTGCCAGTGCTTTAATTTGCATTATTTCAGGCTACTTAGTTTAGAGCTAAAGCAGCTACATTCATACCAATTGCATACTGGATACACATAACACAAAGCCACTGGAATTCCTTTGTAAGAATGGATTCATTTCATTATTTCGACCTTAGAGAGAAAATCCATTAGTAGATACGTTCATTGTGTGGTGCAAAAAAAAAATCACATATTGTAGGACTATAAAAACAACTTTCAAATCATTCAGTTATATCCACTCATGGCATTAAAAAGCATCTAACACTGACTGGAAAACAAGGACAGAAATTTATCCTTTCTAATTTTTTTTGACAAGCTCTTTTCTTGTCACTGCAGAGGTCAGGACAGAAAACATAGAGACTTAGGTTGTGTCAAAAAAGCCATAAAAGCATCAGAACGTAGTACTCTGGGTCAAATCCATCTTACTGAATTTTTGTTTAATAGTGTGAAACGGGAAGAACCCTTTTGATTTCAGTGTCCCAGTCTGAGAGACACTAGCTGTCAAAGAAATAGTTTCTCTTGAATACTGGAAAGACAAAACTGATACAGAAAACACTGCCATGGGATAAAAAAGGAGCCCCATGACTACTTCTTAATTACTTGACAAAATAAAGATGCAATTCAAAACCAGCATCTCTTTTTTTTTTATTTCTTTCAGTTCTCCTCCCTTCTCTGAGCCACCACCCAGGTTTCCTGTATTATGTGTGTAAGATCATTAATTTGCCGTTCCACCCTTCTAAAATTCACACAGACATTTTTTACCATGTTTTTCAATAATGAGTTCCTCTCAGTGAGTACTGAGAGCTGATGCAAAAGGTAAAGATACTTTCCAAAAAGGTACTGGCAACCTATTTGAATGTATCTTTGGAGAGTATCCCAGCTCTCCTCTAATGTTCTCATGGCTTCTCTACGCTTCCTGTCATTGAACACCATTTAATTTTCCACTTACATAAAGTAAACATGTGCGCCAGTTTATCGTCTCAGACAGCTACTGAATTTCAGATTTGGAAGATCAAAACAGAATAGTTTTAAGTTGCTCATTTTTCAAATGTGAACACCATGGTCACTCGTGGCACATACTGTGACAGCCTTGTGGCATACTAAACTTTGCTGCTCTTTCTTTAACTTTCATCTTCAGTCATATATTTCTCTCTCTGCTTCCCCTATGCACACACCAAATAAAACAGGAATAATTTTTATGTCAAAATAATTTCCCCCAGTATTATTTCAACATATATAAGCATACTGTCATTTGTACTCTCATGCACTGTCCATGACTAAGCTACTCTCCTTTCATCAACTACCCATGTTGATTATGATGCAAATTAATAGTTTTCCTGAACAATATGAATTAAATACTTCTGCTAATTGTATCTAACAGTTGTAGTTTATGGTATTTCTGCAATTTACATGCCTTCTGAGAATTACTTGTGAGTTATTTTAAGGATGTAAAATTTGTGGACTTTTTCTCTGTAATCCATTTCAATAGCAATGTTAATTACATGTGAATCTTTTTCAATCTAGGCTAAAATTCAGGTTTTGAAAGTTATAGATAGTAGTCTGCTAAAGAGCTAACTCAGGGCATAGTGTCCTTATTATCTTTGGAAAACATCCTGCTACTTGGGAAATTTGATGTAATTAACTTTTATCTGTTTAGCTAAATCCTTTTCCACCTCACTTAAGGATGTGCTGTACTGGAAAGAACTACAATGTACTTTTTCCAGCTTGCCTCTATCTTATCCTCTGCCAGTGTATCAGATATTTAGAATATGTTAGGACACAGAGAACATTGAAATGACCTGGATGCACAAACAGGGTGATATTATAGATATTGTCTAATCTCAACTCTTTAGCATGACTATGTAGAGTGTTTAGTATAAGAAAACACAGGAAGTAAGGCAGGGTTACCATTAGAGAAAAAGTAGGATGAGAATAGGATTAGTTATTTAAAATATATAAATATGTATTACAAACATTTTACAAAAAATTGTTTTAGATACAGTCAAAGTTACAGGATGAGAAAACAGTGGAGAGGTATGGCAAAGGAGTCAGCATATTCCATGGGTTAATTTAGAAAAAGAACAGCAATAATGAATCTTCTTAGACTGAAATAAGGTTCTATGATCATGCTGGTTTTATTAAGATGTTAACTGGAGTTACATTCTTAAGTCCTTGAACTATTCATGCAGTTCCTAAACTATCTTGAATCCTTGTTGATCAACTTAGGCAGGACTTCTGCCAAAATATTTAATGTCCCTACATTTATGTACGGTTATGCATCTATCTTTTTTCCTTTACATGATTTTATAACTCCCTATTTGTATGGCATAGCTTTTTATTTACTTAATTTAATGTGTGATTAAGTGAAATCCCTGTTACCTTTTACTGTGAAATATTCCTGTCTGGGATACATTCCTTGAAAATTTCTTGCTTTCCAGTTGGTGTCCAGAGATCAACAGTATGCTGTCACCTGGACTGAATAAAGTCTAATAGTGGAGTATCTGTCTAAGAGTAGAGATCTGTGGGTGGTTGAAGGGCCTGATCTCATTGCAATTAGAGACATCGCAGGATAGCTGGCATCACTGGACTGCTGTCATGGATGGCTATGTACTTTTTAGGAAAGACAGGCCACCGGGGCATGGTGGTGGAGTTGGTCTCTATGTGAGCAACTGGAATGTAGCGAGCTCTGCCTAGGGGTGGATGAAGAACGTGCTGAGAGCTTACGGGTAAGAATTAAGGGGCAGGTTAATATGGGAGATGTTGTTGTGGGTGTATACTACAGACCACTGGATCAGGAAGAGGAAGTCAGTGAGGCCTTCTAATAGCCTCGTGATCACAGGCCCTGGTTCTCATGGGGGATTCAACTACCCTGAAATTTGCTGGAAAGATAACACTACCAGGCACCCACAGTCCCAGAGATTTTGGCAGAGCACTGATGATAACTTCTTGGCATAGTTGATGGAGGAGCCAACAAGGAGAGGTGCTGTGCTGGATCCTGCATGGAAGAAGCAGGCTAAAAACTAGGATTACAACCCTGAGCTTCAGGAGAGCTACTTTGGCCTCTTCAAAGACCTACTTCAAGGAATCCCATGGACTAAGGCTCTAGAGGAAAGGGAGTGCAGGAGAACCGGTTAATATTTAAGCAACAATTCCTCCAAGCTCAAGATCAGTGTATCCGTAAGAGTAAGAAATCAGTCAAAGGGGCAGGAAACCTGCATGAATGAGCAAGGATGGAAGAAGGAAGTTTATAGAATGTGGAAAAAAGGACTGGCCACTTGGGAGAA
>JAOXJM010000019.1:74824356-74834559 GCA_026413425.1 Tringa solitaria
CCATTGGGACTCCAGTGAGAGACTCTTCTAGTTCAGGACATTCACAAAGTGCCCTGAGTGTTTCCTGACACCCTAGATGTCTAATTTTCAACCAACTTAATGTTTTCAACTACACAGAAAATTGTCAAGAAACCTTTTTTGATATTAAGTATTAAGAGAAATATCTGTTGAGAAATAACTCATTAAAAAAGCCAAAGAGAAGTAACCTTTGTTAGCATTCTTTCTCCAATATTACCTCTGCTAATAAGCACTGTTGGTAAAAGTGATTCCATGAGGTCTTGCACTCCTGGGCTTCTCACAGACCCACCTTTCAACTGATTAATTTACTTGGAACACTAAAGTGTTTGAATTAATGGACTCTAACTGACTAACAGCTTACACTGTTCATCGTCATTTTCATAAGAAAAATCAAAATATTATCTTGAAACACCATTTTTTTCAGTGGTTTATGTGACTCTGTGTAGGGGAATGTAATTCTGAATAAGCCTCAGCTAGCCGCTACCAAAAAGTAAAAGATTATTTTTTAAATTATTTTTAAAGTTTTGAAAAAGTAATGGCTAGTTTCTGAATCCGTACATGTAGCATAATAACACAAGACAAACACAAACTAAATTAACACTCAAGATTTTAGCTAATATTGGAATATTATAAGTCCTTTACTTAAGCAATTTATCCAGTAGATACTCCCTCCAGATTGCAAACTAAAAATGTAATATTCTGCCTGTATAAGCGCTGTGATTACTACATATTCTCAAGCTTTCTATTTGCTTATGCTTCACTCTGTTTACCAAACTGAGATTTCATTGAAGTGATTGAAGGCTTTAGTTAAGTATATGTGTATTTTTTAAAGCCTTGTTAGTATTTAGTTGTAAATTATAGTGGCAATTATCACAATATGCTTTTATCTCAGATTTACTAATGATCAACATCCTTCCAGTTATGTGCGGTGCAATTTCCTGCCAAACAAGCATGGGATAAATCCAAACGTTTCCTGCAGTAAACCCATGTCAAGGCCATTTTAGGCTAGCATCATATATAGTGGTAGGATAAATTCAGACCCCCTTCAAGCATGCATAAAATGGTAAGGAAAGGGATGGAAAACAGGATTTTGGGGCAATGTATCCCTGTTTCTTATGTAGCTGCACCAAGGAAAGAGCAGTTTCTTATGCAACTCGAATGTCAGGTAATAACCAGCTACTACGACATTTTACAGTCAGAAAAAAAAAGCCATGGTGTCTTACCAAAATTGGTCATACAGGAACTAGTCCATTTGTCTGCAGAAAATAAATACTGTTGGCATCAAGAGAATGGGGTCAGTCTTTTTTGGTGCTCAGAGACAGGACAAGGGACAACGGACACAAACCTGAACATAAGAAGTTCCATCTAAACAGGAGCAGGAACTTCTTTCCTTAAGGATGACAGAGCCCTGGAACAGGCTGCCCAGAGAGGTGGTGGAGTCTCGGACTCTGGAGACGTTCAAAACTCACATGGACAAGTTCCTGTGCAACCTGCTCTAGGTGAACCTGTTCTGGCAGGTGGGTTGGACTAGATGATCTCCAGAGGTCCCTTCCAACCCCATATCATTCTGTGATTCTGTGATTCTATGTGAAATCAAATTAAATCCGAATTCCCTTAAAATTGAATTGTAGAGGCTCAGAATTCACTCCCAGAACAATGGTAGCATCATATTCAGAAGAGAAAAAAAAAAAAACAAATGAAAACCAAAGCAACCCTGAGCTCCTGGGCTAAGTTCTGCTAGCCTTATCTCATGATAGAGCGGGATATACTGAGTTCCCATAACAGTTGTTGTGCCTGCATAGCCTTCATTTTTTTATTAAAAAGTTAAACCCCAAAATTTAGGAGAGCTGCAGAGTGAGGGAGGTGACGATCCTACCTGTGACCGTTTCAACGACACATATGTAGGAGCAAGGCTCTTGTCGTCGCTTTTCTACCTGGGGTTTGTGTCCAGCTAGAGCTGGTGGAAGCACAACGTGTACTGTTGCTCAGCTGTCATAGACTGAAGCCTGTTAGCGTAGCACAGATTGATGAATCACAAACATGGACGTATGGCATGAAATACTTGAAGGGTCGTACTGCTTTCAGATACTTTGGCTATCAGCAGAAGACATGCATGATGAATCACATCTTCCAGCCGAGTAATAGTTTTGAAATTCAAATAAGTGACTACTATATGTTACTCTGATTTCTCCTATAGTGTTTGTGTAACTTTGCTTGTTTAAGTAATTACTTTTTACTGACTGGACCTAGGCATAAAACTATCTGAATCCAATCTTTAAGTTATCATTGATCAGTAGAAGGATATATAGAAATATCTAATTGCATTGATCTTTGAGAAATGTTGGTAATTTTAAGTCACAACTATGATCTTTTCTCTACGTAGAGAGTTTCTGAGTTAAGTTCTGCAGATACAATTTTCAGATACTGTTTTAACTGTCTGTTACTTATGACATAGATACCTATGATACAGAGGTATGGTTAAGACACCAGTAATGAACAATGCAATGACCACAGCACTACACAAAATGCAGTCGACGTGATCACTGGTTGGCCAGTCACAGACTAACGAGATAATGAAACAACTATTCCAGCATTTAAAGTTTGCACTTACCAACCTCCACAACACTAGAACAATTGGGGTCTGTGAAGCCTTCAGGACACTCGCATGAGTAGAAGTCATCATTCAGCCCAGACAGACAGATGCCACCATTTTTGCATGGGTTGGAGTCACACACATCCCCTGTGGGTTAAAGCAGGAAAAAAAGATTCTTTTATAAAACTCTCCAAAACTTATTTGCAAGCTCTAAGTATGGCAGATTGCTGATAACCAAGAGCAGAAAGGAACGACAATCTTTATGTCCTTTGAATACTTCTTGGCTACCTCCATTTTACATTTCTTTAACAGCACAGCTCTGTGTAATCATTTTCCCCTCGTCTTTTACTCTGTAAAAAGTGATTTTCTTGGACTCAGTGATAGCCACTTACCTGTAAAAGACAAAAACAAATAACAAAAAATAATTTTTTTGTTTTCTCTCGTTTGAAGTCATTCAGGGTATTTACTTGGAAATGAATTTACCCTGGAGTTTATCTCTCCAGATCCCCTTCAACATAAGACTGAATGGCAGTTTCAGTTCAGGCTAATGGCCTGGTTGTGACCCACCAACTCCATGGCAGGAACAGAGGCTAAAGGAGTTGAGCACCGACAGTCCTTCAGTGCTCCTCGATGGTCCCTTCTCCCTTCCATGACCCAAGGAAGTTTGTCACGTTCTCCCACAATTCATTTTGATTGCAGAATCAAAACAAATCAGTTAGAAACAAAGCTACACTTTGCTTTAAAACTCCCTCAGGCACAGGGCAAGCACTGGCACAGTGGGTAGCTTCAGCCTGCCTAAATAATGCTGAACAAGCAGCTTTTGCTTGTTTTTCAATTGCTCTTCAGCGAAGACACCCAATTCTGTTAATTAGCTCCAAGGTGATCAACAGCAGAAAGATGCAAACTGTAGAAGATGCACCACAGGGCTGCTTTATATGGTCAGCACCTGAACATGTTTCCAGTATCACCAGTGTGTACAACACATCATTGTGATTTCCTATCTAATGGTATTTGAAGCACCATTCAGGAGGAGATCTATAAGAGGGAACACAGCATCTGCTCAATTCTTGCAATTCCTCAGTTTTAACACCCTTAAAGAAACCCATCTTGTCACAGTTCTACAAATGCACAGAAATACATGATTGCATCCTGTCACCTATGGGATAACTGGAAACAACCCTAAAGAATGCCATAGACTTTGTTCAGCTGCAATTTAATCTTTTTTTCTCAACTAATTAAATATATAATTAGCTGCATTTTTCATTTACCACAAACTTCGTCTTATTAAGAGAGATGTGTGCTCTCTATTGCTCTGTACTGTTTTTAGAAATACTAATAATTTGTGCAGTAGTTTTGTTTTGCAAAATTTTTGCAAATGCAACTTAAGAAACATCTGCAGATAGGCATTTGGTTGTAAAAGCACAACTACTATTAACTGAATGCTCTGACAACTGTATTCCCTTGCCTTTATTTAAATTAATAAATTAAATAGCATCTGGAGCAGGAACATATATTGTACAAATTCCTATTCCTATTGTACAAATTCTGACTAAAATGAGAGGGGACATTCTTACTATGTGTTTCCTGATTCAGTCTTCTGATTTCAATTATGCAATACAAGGGAAAAAAAGAAAAGTAAAAAAGACAGAATACTGTTTCCATTTGTAAGTTTTATATTGACTGACAAACAGAATGCCTTCCCAATTTTCCATTATATTTCCATAAACTGAACTCTCCTACTGTGACCAAAGTGTGCATACTTAACTCTGTAGTTTTTATTTGTCTGAAAATTCATGTTGGCTTTTTCAGTCTAAAGTGACATGACCTACAGTTTGTGACTAATAAAGCAGACACTGTCCTCTAACAACAGTAACTTTTTCCTGCTCAGGAAATAATGGCACTAAGTGCTCTTTTCATGCACCACCTTGGCCCAAATTCTACTGCAAGTCACTGGTGTAAATTCTTAATTATCATTATATCACATCAAAGAAATAAAATGAGTACCGCCCACTGTTAAAAAAAATGAGACACACACAAAAAACCAACCCATAAACCAAAAACCAAACAAAACACAAAAAAAGAAAAAAAGCTCCAATAAAAAAAATATTACCTAGCCTGTCTCATTCATGTAATGCTAAAGAGAGCAGAAAAGGGAAAATCTATACTTTGAACAACAATGGTTAAAATAATACCATAATATGTCATCAAATATGATACAGTCAGAGAAATGGGAAAGTGCACAGAGGCACATGAACAATTCTACTCAACACTAGATACAAGGCTGTGCAAATTTGTATACTCAAATTAGTTAAAACTTGCTTAAAATCTTAGCACCCTTATTTATGACCTAGTGCCCGTGAAATTGTGCAGAACAAAAGAAATATCCCCTTTGAATCAACAATGTTTCTCTCAATTTACATTTTGTGCCCCTTGAGAGACCATTCATGCTGAAATATTGAAATCTAATTTCTTATACATTCTACTTAGTTTGATGAACAGAATTTGATTTTAAAGAATCTGTTCTTAATAAGAAAAGCTTATATGGGTGCAATCAGTCTTAGCATAACTGATTAAGGGATTTGTTACCATTAAGATTCTATGTTGCATATGACACAGCTTTTAACACAACAGTAGTTTTAGAATTTTACCTTAGACTCACAGTGACTGGAATAGTACAATAAATTCAAAGAAATAATTATATCCTTTACAGCAATTTACAGAACCTTGCTCTGTGCTGCTGACTTTCCATAGTGATAGCTAACACATTGTTTGTGCAACAGACAGAATTTTGACAAGTTTTTGTAAATTAAACAAACAGTCTAAGAGGAACTTCATTATTTAAAAAATAGACCACCAAAAGACAATTAATATTGTACTTTTAATAAGAAATGTTCTGAAAGAGATCCAGCAAGAATGTGAGTGTCAAATAAAAGCAATAATTTATGTTTGCTTTTACTGTGTCTGTCTAAGCCTACACTTTTCATTATGTGGGTACTCAAGCATCAAAGTATGTCTTAAGATTGTATATAAAATAGGTACTACAACTATTGCTGTCTTTACTTCATCCTTGGAAAAATCTCATTGCATCAAGCTATTGAGATTTGGTGGAAGGGTCTGTGAAACCGAATCAGCAAAAGATATGCTCCCATGCTCCCCTTCCAAAATTGCCAAAACTCATGATAACTTTGCATTTACCTCTTTAGGGGATCCTTGCTTTTAAGTGATGTTATATATGTAGCTTATTTTACATACATAAAATACATATGTATATACACATACATATTTCATCCTTTTTGCACAACATCATGCATGAAGGAGTTGAGGAAGAAATCTAATCCGAATTATCTTACACCATACTGTATTGTGGAGCAGACAAAAATTTACGTGATTAGAGGATACAAAAATTTCTTCAGAACATTCTTAAGTCAAATAAATCCTTGAGTAAATTGCCCATCCTCTCTTTAAAAGACATGGTTGGTTAAAAAAAAAATAAAAAGGCAAAATAAAAAATGGAAGTGAAGTGGCGATCCATACATTCTCAAAATTACAATTGGTAAATAAGAACCCTTCCTACTCCTCCAAACTCAGAAAAAAAAATAACCAAAACTCTATTTGCTCTCTAATAACAATTAAGATTTTTCAAAGATTATGACAGCCTTTTTCCATAGTGAATATCTCAATCAGCAAACCTGGATCTCTTTTATTAAAAGCACTTGGAGAGGAACTGTTTTGTAAGTCTATCTCGTTCCGTGATGTACCTTCACATAACCACTCTTAAGCCATATCCTTTTCAACAAAATACTGAATGTACAACTATTTCTTCTTTCCCCCAGCAGGTAATGGTGGGGAGGAAGGTAAAAATAGCAAATCCACTCGTTGTCTAACTTTACACTTTTATATAACATACTTTTTGATCCTATAAAACCCCACAAAATGTTACATGATTCTTGACTGAAGTGTCCAATACTTTGCTTGACAGCAAAGGACAACCTGAAAAAAGGAACTCAGATTCTGTGTATAAATAATGCAGCACACCATGACGGTTAGCCCATCAATCCCTGTCAAGAACAGAAATTCACAGAGTTTATGAAAACAATTTTTGTGATAGGAACACCAAAGAATATACACTGTGCAAACAGAAAAGTACCATCCACAACCATCTGCACGCACTACTTCATAAAATACTCTTTGCTGTAAAATCACATCGACCAGTCATCTACCCTTGCTATATGCAGATCAAATTGCCGTTCACTAATATTTGTCAATGAAAAACAGAAAACAAATTATTTACTCCAAATTAAAACTACTTACTCTTTAACATTGTAGTTCCTGGGATACTAATGCATGCCAAAAGTTAAGGTCCTGAATTAGGTGTGGGAGAAGTATTTGAATCTCTACGCACAAACTCATTGGCCTGAAATGAATACATTTTCCCTCAACTATCTTCCAACACTTAAAATAATAACTGTTATGACTTCTGGCAGAACTGTTTCTGTAAGAAACACCTGCTTGCGACAATGAAATGATGACAAAGAAAGAGACATGCCTTCAAAAAATCCTGTGGATTCACAAGATTTCAAAACTGGAAGAAAAGAAATGTTGAAAAAAGGATTATTTCGGTGTTTGGACACATTTTCTTCTATAATTAGAGAACAGAGTATATTCCGTCAAATAGAAAGTGTGTAGAAAAATTCAACCCTATTAATTGTTTAATATAATGTACATTAAATGTAGATATGACCATATTTAGTATGCATTACATATTGATGCAGTGAAATTTACAAAAGCTGACACTGAGGTAAATATACCAATACTATAGGAGTCCAAGGAGATGTTGATAAACATCAAAACAAAAGGTATGACAAAATCTACAGGAAAACAGTTACAAATGTGTGACATACAAGTTCAGGGTACTAGCCATGCATGTTGTCAGAGAGGTACAACATTCTTTACTGGTATACTACTTAACAGGTATTTTGTAGCTCAAGTGTTTGATTTTGCCGTTGATGGAAAGGGGTGGGTGATTGTTCCTACCTAACACAGCAGTTCTATTTTTATTCAATTTCCTATATTGCTGCATGAAATACGGCTTATTTTAAAGGCTCCCTCTAAGGAAATAAAATTAATAGCTATTCCCTTTCATGAGAATAAAACTTGTTACAAAGAAGAAATCTCCAGGTGGCACCAAAGAATAAATAGCCCAGAAAATACCTAGTCAATAGAAATTTGGTCTGGGGATAGTAAAAATGAGCCTCAGTTCTGAAGCCCAAAAGAGCAACTAAACTTCAGAAGAAGACTGAGGAAGTTCTTGCTACCAGTAGCAGTTTCACGTTAAAATCAATTTTCAGAAAAAAGAGCTTTAATAGTTTTCTGATTTACAGAATCATCTGTACAGTGTCCAAGTTCAAATCTATTTCTCCACAGTGGAACCATTACTGAGAAGCAGAACCATAAATCATATTGAAGACACACCTGTGCAGAGATGCAAAATGTGAACATGAAAACAGATGAGCTCTGCAGTTCTTTAAAGACATTTGTAAGCTGTTTTTTTTTTATTTATTTAATTGCGAGGCAGCTAATTTGTTTTTCCTAAGGTAAAAGACAGTTGAATTATTAACTTGTATCTCTTATTATTTGAAAGGGAACTTAAAGTTTCTAGATACCAATAGTTCATCTAACCTCCTCTGCTTGTTTTCTAAGCTGATTTGTTTACTATGCAGGTAGAAGCTTCTGCTGTCTAACTAGAATATTCATGTCAGACTGTTAAAATGGTTTTAGAAAATGAATAAACTGATATCACCAACTGCAAACATCCACATATGAATTGGATGGGAAAACTTACAGGAGAACATAAATCTCAGAATAATAAACTCATGATTTTATCACAAGTCTCATGAAAATTGAGGTAGTTGGTTCTTTTTTCTGAAAGCCTCTGGGATCAAAAAGACTGTATGCACTTAAACAAGCTGTAGCTCATATTTCTGGAGAAGAACTGCAACATACTTCTGTAAAGCAGGTGTAAACATTTCTTTAAATTTAACTTTTTCCAGTCTTGTAATCTGAGGGGATGCACCAGCTGATTTTTGAAAACCTAGGATGGAATTATGAAAAGGAAATCAGATTATTCTAAGCAAAGAATTCTCATTCAAATACCACTCTAGGACTGGACTGAAACATTAATCCTGGGTGAAGATGAAGTGCTGACTTAAGCTTTGGATTAAGTCTAATAGTACAATACTGTAAAAGTGTGTCCCTACTTTCAGGGTTAGAATAGAGCCCTAAAGTAATGTCTGCAGAGATTAATTTCAATCATAATAAATCCCCTTCTGCCTAAAA
Organism: Tringa solitaria; assembly: GCA_026413425.1. Taxonomy (NCBI): domain Eukaryota; kingdom Metazoa; phylum Chordata; class Aves; order Charadriiformes; family Scolopacidae; genus Tringa; species Tringa solitaria. The sequence goes on from JAOXJM010000019.1 coordinate 74,833,304, forward strand.
AAGTATAATCTCTTCCCTTTCTAAAGGTCTACCGTATGAGCTACTTTATTCATTTGAATGTGAAAGAGCAGTAGGTCACTGTACTTCAGCCTGCTGTGTTACAGAGTTTTTTAAGCGTCTGATGTTTGACAATATGAAATACTAGTAGAAACAGAAAACAGCTTAAAAAGTAAATTCTTCTCTGTTTCATAGGTTGCAGAGAGTTCATTTCTATGCCAACTGTCTCTGCAGGAAAAAAGTTGAACTATTCCTGTCATTTCAAATCTTTATTACTGAAAAATGGATCAAAAGTGATTAAAGGAGGAATGCGGTTATATAATGCACTTCTGAATATTTTTACAACTTGTGGAAAATTCTTCATGCACACATTGTCATGAGGATTTAGGGAAAGCTGTTATCAGTTCAGACATTGTTTCCTCAAAGGAAAAGAGATATATTCCCTCAAACTGATGGCTGGTGTTAGTAGTGGCACATCATCTCCGGCACTCAACCTCAGCTAACAGCAATGACTCTCCCTACACAAGCAGGGAGATACTTGATAAATGCCTTTAACGAAGATACCCTAATCCCTATCAACACAACCTTCCACATCTTTTCTCTCTGCATGCTCAACAAAGCTGGCAAAAATTACCTAGGCACTCCTTGCACGTACTCGTTTGATTTCAGCTGTCATGCACGTCAGCTGCTTTTACACAATTATTTGCTACTCGCTAACACTCAGGTGAATCAACCTGCATTTCTACACCTGTTCAGATCTATGAGGTGAGAGAGGTTTATGAAAAGGGAAAGAGTAAGAGCATAAATTGAGACTTTCTGCACAAGGCACTTAAGCTAAACTGTCTCTCCATTAAGTTGTTTTGTTCAATTAAAACTTTCAGAGAGATACCAACTCATGACGGGAATACATTATCATTTCCAGTCACTTGTCCTTTGTTTTTAAAGCTGATCAGGAGATTTTTAGTAGCATGTTCATTTGAAATTTCTCAGTAAATAAAATATTCACATTCCTTACTAGAATTTACCATGTTTTGCAGGTCTCCTGATAAAGCTTCACTGGCTTCTCTCAAAAATCAGTTGCACTCCTGCAGGCTTCTCCAATAACTGCTAGTAGGCTACACTTGTCTATCTATGACCATCAGGTGATCAATAGCATAGAAACACAGAATGGTTTTGTTTTAAAGAGTCCTTAAAGATGATCTTGCCCCTGCCATGGACAGAGACACCTCCCACCAGACCAGGTTGCTCAAAGCCCCATC
>JAOXJM010000019.1:74835912-74861752 GCA_026413425.1 Tringa solitaria
ACATCAATATACATTTATAAAATTACACACACATTCACGTCCATCAACATTTTCAAAATGCATATTGAAAACAAAGTAATTTTTTTCTGCTTTCAAGCAATATTCCAAACTGCAAAACATATTTGAAAATATGTCATGTGAAGCAGTTAGTATTGGCTATTTCTACATTAGAAAATAGTCTGACACAACATGAGTGGATCAGCACGTAGTGTTCAACCTTCTGTACCTACATTATATGAAGCCTGTGGATTTTGTTTGAGATCTAGTGACTTCACTTAGTTGGAAGGTGCCCAAATGACCAGTGGTTGGTGCAGACCCATAAGCCACCATTAGGGTCTCCACTTGAGTACAGCTTCCAGTTCCATGTTCCCAGGAACGAATTCCGCTGACACCATCAAAACCCCTCTGCAGGCTGAAGCAAAGTGTGCGTAAGATGGGGAGGCAATCAAGGGATTCACTCCTAAAGCCCACCGGCAAGCTAAGAATGACCATTTTTAGACATGTTGGCACCGAACACTCTTTCTTACATGGAGTTTTTCTACAATAAGCTCTTCTCTTCTACTATACTAAAACCTGCAGCTAAAGAGAATAGAGCAAAATATTCTGTAAGTTTCTGTTGTTATAATTATATGATCTTAGTGGATTTACTTCATGCATTTTTTGACCATGTGGATATTTAAGTCTATCACCAATAAAGTTCTGTCGCCATCAAAAAAGACATGTCATCTAAGCAGATACAACAGTATTACTGGGTTACATCATCTTCTTTCTGACTTTACAGGAAAGTGATGCTACTGATCGCACTCAGAATCATAATGAGGCAAATGAAGATATGTGTCCCTGCTGTGAAAGATATGAAATAATAAGGGCATTACAGCTGACAGCTACAATAAAAAAGTGATTCTGTTTATTTTGAACGATGCAGCTGGCAGTTACATGCAAGCTCTGTGGATGAATGATGCAAACTCTCCATAATTTTTTGCTAAGAGTCTCTGGAAAGATGAACAGATGCAATTTTTACCTTATTTGTTTAAACTTGTTCAGAAATAGAATAAAACCTGGAATTTTTGTGCAAATAAGGACTCCTGTATAGATTGTATAGCATACTGTTGCTTGTAAAAGAGGTTTCTTTTGGCCCTAGATTTTCCTCAAATGCAGTATAAAATTGGATCAAACAACATCTCTACCAGGCACATTTGATGTAAAGGCATCAGGCAAGAACTGAGTGTGAACTCCTGAGAGCACAAAGACACCAAACAAGGGCTTAGCCAAGGTGGTACATCGGGTTACCTAAAACCGTTTGATGGTCACAGTCACTTCATGCACACCAACGTTGTACCCACATGTGCAGCATACCTCTGACCTTAAGCAACCACTTAACCTCACCTTTCTGCACCTTTCTCCAGTTTTCCTTTCATGGTGGCCATGCACGCACTCAAAGCTCCACTGCAAGGACTGTCTCAGACTTTAAAAGCCACTTTACTGTATGACGGTTTACGGGAATGTTTAAGTAAGAGAACAGTTTGTGTATGTCACAACCTTGTCTCAGTACAGCCATGCTGCACTAACAAACTGTGTTCCTGGCAGTGTTTTTCAATCTATTTTTATTTCCTAGCATAATTTGTAAACCAAACCTAAACAATGACGGGCAGTATTTTGAATGTGCTGGCTGCTTGTTGCTTGGTATGGAGTAAGACTCAGAGGTGAAGAGTTGGGAACAGTAATTGATAAAGGATAAGAAAGAAAAATGTCCAGCAAAGAACAGCATAAATGAAAGATATTCACCAAAGGAGTGGCTGAGAATGTAATGCTTTTAGTACACCATATTGAAGGAAGGAACTTGAACTGTTATTTTAATAACGGTACATATATATCCTTGACTATTAAGCTAAATAACTATTCTGTTTCCGTCTCTGAACATAGGCAAATGTTCCTATAACAACCAGTTTCTTGTCTGGCATCGCAAGACAAGCAAAATATCTAGAGAACTGAAGTGCACTATAATTACTTCTATTCTCAAGGCCAACTCATTGACCTACCCTTCAACATCCTTCAACATTCACCCCAGATTCAACAACATGTCTTATGCAGACCTGAAAATAAAGCTGGTCTCCCACTCTGGCTTACTTAGTAGGAAAAAGAAAAAGGAGGGTTTGCCTAACTGTCCTGCCTTTTTTTTTTTTTTTTTGTTTGTCTGCAGCTTTGCTTTATTAACTGCATCCAAGTAATATTAATGTGATTAGTTATGTATAGGATGTCTGCAACATACTGTTTAAAATGCAATTGCTGCTCTTTGGCACTTAACGGAGTCCTGAGTCTGCATGTACAGCATATACTTTTAAAAACACAGGACTTGGCAGAGGGTAAATATCAAAGGAAGGGAAAAATATTAAAGAGGAGATGAAAATACTAAAGACATAAGCCTTTGTCACTGTACATCAATGCCTTCTGATTTTTTTTCACTTTCCACACTTCTACCATTTGTAAACATGGAACGCCACAACAGAGACGTTTTTTAGAGTAAGAATGAGATATTTACATGGATTTGTATGGTGCCAGAATGATAACAATACAACATGTTTATTAGATAAACATATACATATGCATATAAGGTATATAAAACTAGATAACATGTACAATATACAAAATAAAATTCTAGAACACTACCCACTTCATAAACAAATAAAGATCCAGAATGGAAAACACCCATGGACATGGATATTTTTTCTCTCAGAAGACTTCATGTGAGCACAGTTTCTCATGGAAGAAAATTATGTAAAATTCACTTTGCTTGGTAAAACCTCAGTGCCCTTCAGGTTGAAAAGATGAAAGACTAATGACTTGGCTTCTCAATTAAGGCTGAGGTAAAAGTAGATTCAATGTATTGCATTTCAAAACAAGGCATTAGGATACTACTGTGGAAGGCTGCTCAAGCAATTGGATTATAGTAGCACAGGAAATAGATATATTTAAAAAAATAATTCAGACTGAGAGAACTAGTTTAATTTCTAAGGGTACAGATGGTATTCCTAGATTTTTTATCATCTCTAAAGACTTTTTAAACCTGCAAGACACAGAAATATCATTATTTGAAAGAGCTTGAGGGAGTTTAAAATTTTCAAATATACAATTCACAACTGTATTTGAGTTTATTTTTCAATTATTAGTAATTATTTACAGTAGTACATTTAGTAATTTAGTAATTTAGAAATTTAGTACACTTCGTTGTGGCACATTTGAGACATATTTGAGTTTCTGATACTGATAATAAAATACTCCCTAATCGAAATTGAAGTGTTACACATCTACATTACAAATCAACAGTTGCTGACACAAAAATGTTTCATGGAAGACTCCTAAGAAGTAAAGCTTGCCTTCTAATGAGAACAGATGCTTTTTCTCACATACCATCTCTGTTACATAGAAGCTACCTAAAAATACTCTCTTCCAATTCACCATAAATACTTCTGCCAGGACACCTACAGAAAACAAGCAGATAAAGCATATAAAATTATAGAGCTCTAAATGAAAAAGTGTACATTTTGGGGAACTGAATGCAAACAAGTGTAAGACTCTGGGGGACTGAATGCATCTTATTTTGCTGATCCACAGTGACTGGCGAGATGCACACGGCAGGGCAAGATCACCACCCATCTCCTACTTCTTTCTGTCCTCGTACATCAACTTATTTTCAAATGGGTTCATACAATTAACTTCATTCGGTTATGCAGACCGTTTCCTGAGTCCAGTCCCATGCCCTAACTTACAAATGTTATTTTTTATCATTTTTCATTGGTATCCAGTAATTTACGCCAACAATAAAGATCACAGTAGTTATAACACAAACAGGTGATTAGAGAAGCCTCATTATTCACCAACAGGAAGTATAAAAGAGTTATTGTGGGTACACAAATAGATTGCTACTGCCCGATCTTGACAAACAAAGGGACTATAATAAAATAGAGTGATAAAAAGAATATAACAGTGGCGTCTGAAATTCAACATATTTCTTCTCAAATGGAGCTATTAACAACAACCCAGAGGCTCATTAGGGAGTTCCTTTGTTTTTTACTCTATTTGTGGGCCTCATTAAAGGAATCACCCATTATTTTGTGAATGTTGGAGTTGTGTGTTTGTCTCTGGAACTTTTAATTTCTTTTTTTTTCTCTGAAAATAGGCTTAGGTTATTTTTTTTAAAACAGCCTTTGATCCCTCCCTAAACTCAAATTATTGTCACGAGGCCTGTACACACCTCCCTATTGCCCAGGGACAAATGTCATGGAACCATGGTTAACTGCTGCCATTTCTTTGTTTTTATCTTGACCTCAAACTTACTTTCTGAAAATACCTTTTTTTCACTAAGCTGGCCCAGACCACTGACTACTACCAGGCAGTTACACCTGCGGTTAGTTGCCATTATGGGGCTAGGACATTATCTCTGCTCTAAATTAGGTTTTCTCCCCATCAGAGCTGGAGGCAGAGATGCTGTTTCGTAGCAGCCCGGTAGCCAGGACACAGGTGGTGCTCCCCTCGATTATACGGCCTCATTACTGCCGAAGAGAAGGAATACATAACACACAGCAGCTCTGAACATCCTGAATGATAAAAGCATTATTTGCATAACACTTGGCGCTCCTGCAAGTTTAAGGCCTAATAAATCTCCCAGGGAAGTTAAAAGCAAAACTCTTCCAAATCAGCTGGATCAGACCCGCCTGTGCTCAAGTTCTCTACCTCAGGAGCTGTTATACAACTCCTAACGAGATCTGCAGAGTCAGTTTCAATCCAAATGCTACTTGCATTGCTCTTGTGCAAGTCCAAAGTAACTCCATCAATTTGATGCTGTATTCCTGTTTCATATTGTCAACAGAAGCAATATTTGAATCATTTGCTCCATTGCTTAATTATGTTGTGTCACCAGAACAATTTTTGAGACAATTTCTTAGGATTTTATTTCCTCAAAGTATTGCTTCTATCCTTTCCTGTAATTTCTTGTCTCATTTCTTTTTTAATCCAGCAATGTTTAAAATGTATTTTCTATCTCTCATAAGTTTCTGATTAGTTCTTCCATTTTTAGCCCAATTTATTTTTATTTGAACTTCATTTGGTTGGTAGTGTTTGCTTTCCAATTTGTGCACAGCCTTTATTGATTTTGCACTTGTAACTTTTCTGCTACAATTTTCTTGCTAAGTAGTTTAAAGCTATTATTTTAAGGAGTGTCAAGAAACTTTTGAGCTCTTTAGTGTGTTCTAGTGGCATATCAGTTTTCTCTCAGTAGTATTCCTGATTGCTGTGTTAAGCCAGAAATTGCTGCAAATGGCTCCTGCTAGTCTTGGCTAATTCAAACACGAAAGATGTAAGTAAAACAATTCAGATAAATCAATAAAAATATTTATTCTCTATTTGCATGTGTGTTATACAAAAAAAACTAAAGGGACAGACACATATTAGTCTGGATAAAGGTATTTACTGAAGTCTCCTGCTATGTTATTCAGAAATAAAATAATTTAGTTTATGAAAGCTGCAAAGTATCAGGGTATTGCACACAGTTCAAGACAAGTCACTTCAAACAACAATTTCAGCATTTTTCAACCTGTTTCTTCTTTACATATCTACCTTGATAGGTGACTGAAAAGAAGACAATGAAATATGGGTATTTTCCTTGCAGCAGCTGCCAAGCAAGCCTAACAACATTGTCCAAAAAGCTTGACAATTGAAAGCAATCTACAAGACATCACAATAGAAAGCATCTTGAATAAGTATAGATTATAGACACCTTTGCACTTCACTGCAGTCTTTTATTTTCTTGAAACATGCTATAAATAAATAAAAGTAAGCATGAGGTAAATTTGGTAAGTTTCATTTTCAAAAGTGCAATAAAGACAACAGATAAAATATATTAGCGTATAAGTAATTGTTCTAATTACTGTATTGGAGTAAAAACCATGATCACAAAGTAGTTAAAAGCAAGTAAAAAGATAGAAACACAGTGTTTGTCAGTGCTAGAGACCTCTGTATTTATCTTCAAATCACTGGTTGAAAATCACAGCTGTAAGCATTTGCTAAAAATGCTTATCTATTCAGTAGCACGAAACGTAAGTTGCATGAACTTATATTTCCCAGGGTACTGTATTACTTCTATTTTTAACCAGAAAATTATCACTACCTCCATAATCACATACTTCATAAATCCATCAGATACCTAGTCCTAAAGAAAACAGATATTTTCTAATAGATCAGTTCTGAAGCTTATCGATTAGCTTTTTGTAAGAAACCCTGCTCTTATCGCAATACAAATATGACTAAACAGAACAAAACACAGATTACTAAAAATGATGATGGAGAACCAAAAAACATGTCTTTGCCTCTGGCCATCTTAAGAAAAAAACCAAACACAAAAACATTATAAGGCCCATGAATCTCTTTCCCTATAAATGACTCATGCAATCTGTATACTACCAAGTCTTCAAATCCCACCATCCTCCAGACTGTACCACACATTGTCCGAGAGCTGATACACCTCAAAGTCATGTCAAGGAGTGAATCAAGAATTAAGTGGTAGAGGCTGTTGTGGGATTGTGTCTGGCTCTGTTGGAGGACCTGTTTTTTTATGAGAAATGTGGATTCTGTAGAGGTCAAAAATCCCCTTTCCTCTGGTAGTAGCATCTGAAAAATGAGAACTACTGACAAACAGAGGAAACAGAGACCTTCCTGTAGGCAGAGAAGTGTTGCAGATGTAAGCACAGATCCTCAATAGGCCAAAAGAGAAGGAGTAGTCATGAAGACTTGGATCCCACCTTTATCTCGTATCTTATCTTTAAAGGAAGATCTTGGGTTCCAACACAACAATTCTATCATCCTATCTGAAATTTTCCTTGCTGCGATGAAAGGAGAAGTGACTGACATTCCTCTCCTAGCAGTGTATTAAGCACTTTTGCTGTACTATCCAGGCTATATATAATGAAACCTATAGACTTTAATGAGATTTAACTGTGATTTTTCCTCTCTAAACAAATTTGGCAAGTCCTTAGATCTTTTCTGTTAACTTGTTTTTTGTTTTGCTTTGATTTTGGCTTGACCCTCACTGTTACCATACAGGTCTAGGTTTCAGATGAACGTAATATAGAAGGAAAAGTATAAAATGCTCATCTTTCCAGTAACAAACTATAGCAGATAATCTGAGTAGGCTATTTCTTGGGGAAAAGCAAGACAAAAAGATCTCATTAGTCAGAAGGAAAGGAGATCACAGGGCACTGGTGAGAAAACCTCTTATGTGTGTCCTCATTTCCTCATGGGAAAAGTCTGAATCTTTTAGGTTAAACTGATGGTAGCTGTTGAACTTGAGTATTATTCTGTGGCAGTACTAGCCAGTAAATTTTTTTTTATTTTTTTTTTATTTTGCTAAGGGAGTAAGGGGGAAATACAACACCCATTAGAATTAAGAGCTAAAAGACAGGCTACATGTTTGTTCTCCTGCATGCCTATGCACTTTGATATGGGCTACTGCCGTGCTACAAGCCAAACAGGAAAAGAAAGATCTTATCAACTGATAAGAATTCACAGAAAATTTAAAGAGAATACCACAATGCCACCACTGCCCAAAGACATATTATTGTGTTTGGTTATTCAGTGGGTTTAGATGCCTTAGCAGTTGGCCATAGGTTTGACCCACAAAAAGGAAAACCATTTGGACTACCTGAAGACTAACCACCACAATGGGAAAGCAGTCAAGACTTTTCCTTGTGATAACCACAGACACTGAACAGCTAGACATAGACTGCAAATCATCCTACATCTGCACAGCACCTTCAGAAAACATGCTAGTTTGCCCTAAAGAAGTGACTTTTAAACGTTAGCTTCCATTTCTAGATTTCCTGAATGGAAAGGGTTATGATAATCCCAATATTTCAAAGATTTACCTGACTTCAAGTGTAATCTGTTCCACAGACATCAAAGGGGCTCTTCAAAGACACAGCAGACTCCCTATGTAGAGCAGCTTGCAGGTTTTGCGCTTCAGGTCTTGAACACCAAGTTAAATGGAAGCCAGGATTACAGGTACTGCCAAATTAAATCACTTTTATATATACATGACTAATTTTAGTTCTGAAATTCATAACTCTTCAGAAATTTAGTACTTATTATCATTTTGTTATTCAGGCCTTTAGCTAATGCCAGTATCTTCCCCAACTGTTTGGACATAGGAATGTGCACACAGGTATTCAATAAAAAACTAATTCTCTTACTTCCCTCCTTCCCCTCCTTTCTTATTTTCACATAAAAGAAAACTGTCAGGAGGTATCAAAATTTGCTTTAAGCATCTCTACAAAAACTTTTTTTCTTACTTTAAACTGGATTGTATTCTGAACTCCAGTTTACAAAACCAAAAATAGTACTAGAATAACAAATTGGTAAACAGTATTATAGATCAGTAATTTACAGTATCTCTAAGTTTAGATCACCTGTCTTTGCCCCTGTCTGAAGCTGCTCAGAGAGAACACATTTGTTTTCTCATGGTTCTTGTGTCTTGTTCCTCTCTTTGTTTTCTTAATTCCCACCAGGTATTGTATCAACAGCACGCTCCCTTAAAAGCAACACATTTCACACTCCACCTGCAATACTACAAAGTGGATTTAGAATGCTATAGTTCAATCTCCAACCTGGTGCAAAATTTAAGCTTGAATTAAACAAGTCATCGTCCTCTGGTCAAACTTTTTGCAACATTGGTATTTCTACAAAGAGCTTCTGTTCTGAACTACTGAGACATCTCCCATGAAATTCCATTTTGTGAAATATTCCAGACCATCTGTAACTTTCAATGCTCTACTGCCATGAAGTAAATACACAGCGATCTGAACATATATTCCGTATAAATGTGTGCTAAATGATGCACGGAACTGCCCTGTGAAGAATGCCACCAAAGCAGCTTGCATCCCGTGACCATTTCTGTGTCTGCTGCTCCCTGGCCTTCAGCAGGGACACTGAGGAGAGAGCCCGGCGTACTGTCAAGCCACCAGCAACTAGAGGAACACGTTACAGTGAAAGTGATGCTGTCACTTCTCATTGTCAAGGCAGGAGGTAGTAGGTGTGAAATGACATTTTCTCCTCCAGGGCTTGCCTCGAATTTCATGATTAGCATGTTAAAAAACTGGGGAAAGTCATAATAATTTTAGTTTCTAAACATGAAATGCACTAAGAAGCCAGGGCGTATGCTTTTATTACTTATTCATCAGTCTAAAACTCTGATTGCAGAGTCTGTGAGACTGTCTTGAAACTTGTTTTATTTTAATGATACTCTTGTGAGACTTTTTTTCCAATAGTCATAAATATCATGGGAAATATTTTTACAGTAAATGGCAAAAAAAATTATCACCACTACTACTACATTCAAGAAGTGATGATTACACATGATAGACTTATAAGCCCGTTGTTACTTTCCAATTCATGACCAAAGGCATTAAAAAACAAACAAACAAAAAAAGGCTTTGGGGATACACTAGTGACGTGTCAGTGCTTCCTTAGTTGGGCACTTACAAACCACTGCTTGATGAATTCACTGACTTAATTTACAAGTAGGATGTTTATTCAACTGAGAATAAACTCAAAGAGAACTCCTTTTACTGTGCAATACACATTCTTACCTTTTTTATACAGACACATGCTCTACTTAGTCATGCCTTGATTTTTACCTGTCTCTATATCAAAACAAAGTAGGGAATATTTCACCAAAGTCACTAGGTTGGTACAGAAATAAACACGGTGTGAGGAAAATAATTAAGCCCATTCTCTTAACACAAGAAAACAAGATGTTCTCTAGTTTAACTTAACATGTATTAGCTTTACATAGGTACTGCACACTATCGTCCAAGGTTCTTTCTGACAATTACAATAAGACAGGAATTTGATATTCTACCAAAAAAAACCTAACTGAAGGCAAATATCCAGACCTAACCCAAGCTTCCCTTATGGAATTGCAGCAGACAAAACAGTATTTGTTTTCGTGGTAGGGGAGCTGAGAATCACAGGGTAATAAACACAGACGACCTTAATTATGAAGTTCGCAGTAAGAAAGGGGTTCTGCGTGGCTACTCACTACCCGGTTCTAGCTCAGCCATGTTGCTCTCTTGCTGTACTTGCACCTGGTCATTTTTTTCAATCCCTCCAAGAATACTCACCAGCCAGAACATTAAACTATGGAAGATGATATTTCGATAATCCCTGTATACTTCTCATGTCATAAGAAATCATAATTATCACCCATAACACACCTCTTTCATCTCTAGTCCTATCTCAAATCTCAACTTTTCTTCAAGCACACAGAAATTAAAAAGGGTGAAAAAATCAGAAGGCAGTAAGAGATAACATCAGATAAGACAGACTCTGAGTACCAACAGATTTTTAGCAATTTAATAGTTTTGCTGTTATTATCACCCTCTCCATGGCAAAAATCAAACAGGATTATCTGGCCATAATTAGGGAATGATTCCAAAGTGTTTGCTTTTTGCAATCTGATCCTGTTGTTCTCTCTGTTCCTTTAAAAGGTCAATGAGGATTATTTAAAAAAAAAAAATAAATCAAACTACAAGGTTATTACACAGAAGCTGGTGGGAAAAATCATTGTTAGGGAACGGTAGCTCGTTGTGAGATCTTGTATTGGCATAACTATGAATGTTGTAACAACACAACATAAAGCTAAACATAACATTCATTCAGGCTGACATATTTTCCTTTTCTTTTATACAATATTGCTCAGTGTATCTCTTGCATGGTCAGCATAAAGTCCTACCTGGAAATGATTTGGAAAACAGTGTTTCTGTCTTAAATATGACATTAAAATAACATTACCACATTTCATTTTTTGAACAGAAATACCAAAATCTCACTCTAAACTTGTGTTGAAATTGTTATGAATTCAGAGTTACTAAGACAAAAAATGAAGAGAGAAAAAAAATTTAGTTAGATCATCATCTTGCTGAGAAATTATTTAGATGAAAACTACACTTTGTATGTAAAGAATGCATGTTGTCATAGCAATCAGAAGGCTTTTTATTTAATAGCATTATAAATACAAATAAAGAAATTGCTAGGTTAACTTAAAGAAGCCTAACTGACTTACTATTTGAACTAATAAAACCTCTGAATTTTACCAGAAACAGCATCACTGCAAGACAGAATTAAGTACATTTACGGTGTCTAAATATTTATATGGCTTCTGAGAATGGTCTTATGTCTAAGCTACTCAAATAAGGTCCTAGAGGACACAAACATCTGGCTTTGATTTAGGCTATGGGAACTTTGAATTTCTTAGTTTTCTCCAGATTTCGACTCTGCAAAAAGTAGCCAGTGTACAAACAAATCACTGCAATGGCTCCACAATTTAATTTATCATTAATACAATAAGGGGTGACAACTGACATTCTGTAAGTAATTGCATCTGCAGTGAAGTCCAAAAAACATATAAAATACAGCTGAAATAATGAACAATCACAATAATTTATGATGAAATATGATTAGTATGATGAATCATAGTAATTTATGATGAAATTCATAACTGTCCAGGATTGCCATGAATGCTTGATGTATGAGATGAAAGCACAACATTAACTACATTTTTAAGCTATTCACACTAATTCATATGAGCTCCTAATCCTTGAAATTCTGCATAACGCACCCAACTGTGATTTGTTGAATACAGGTGTAGAGCTTTTTAAACTATTTAATTGTGAACATTAGCTCTTATATTGTTTAGGGTTTGGGGTTTTTTGTTTTGTTTTGTTTTGCTTTTTTTTTTAAGGGACAAGCAAGGACGCATAAAGAAATAATCTAACCTGTGTTATCCATTGCATGTGATGGTTCTTGTTGACATTCCATGATACCTGCAGTATGGAGGCTATTAACGCTAATATGCCAGCTCTTTTAATGTTAACCCACTACCATACAACCTAAAAGACAGGTTGGAATAGAAATATCATATCCTTTCCTTCTCAGTCCACTTACCCAATGGACTTCTAGACAAGGATATTATCATACAGTTATACGGTATTTACCTACAGATATGAACCTACCATTAAAAGTATTTGCATGCTTAGTATAAATTTAGCCGCAGGTTTTGGATGGGCTTGTCTTAAATGTCCCTTTAAGCAAGACCTCTTAAGGCAGTGTTTTATATAGCAACTGGAATGAAGTACTATTGTATGAAAAAAAAAAAAAACACCAAACTCAAGCTATATCCTAAGAAAATGCAATCTTCAAACAAACAAACAAAGAAGACAACTTCCAAAGACAACTTCAACAAAACTGCAATATAGATATCATAGAACCATAGAATCATGGAATAGTTCAGGTTGGAAGGGACCTTAAAGATCACCTAGTTCCAACCCCCTGCCACGGGGCAGGGACACCTCCCACTAGACCAGGTTGCTCAATTCTTTGTCAGGCAAGACAATGAAACCATGCTATGGCTATTGACTGTTCTCTCACATAAGGTCACCATATGACCCAATTTTATTTGTTCTAGTGTTTTCTCTTTAAATACCTCCATACAAGCAAGAAATAAGGTGAACCTCTCAAGTCTGGTAGTTTGCTTTATGAAATGAAGTGAATAGCCTATATGTGAATTTTGAGAACAAAAATGATCATAAATTGAATCAAGAAACTAAAGAAAACCAAGGGTGCGTTCAATGAACTCTACTTTTCAAATGAGGAGAGCACCTCACAATTTAAGCTTGAGTCATGATGTGAATGAATTTGAGCCTCAACCCTGTAATCTGTCTCCTGAATGGGTGTTACAAGTCTCATTAAAGTAAATAAGGTTTTGACAAGGTTTCAAACTTAGAGGCTGGATTTTAGGATTTTAGACTAGACATTTCAATTGTACTGGTTTTGTCCATTCTAATTTTTATCTTGCTTTGAGGTTTGCATCTTCCCCTTCGCAAAATTATTTCCCCATGGTGAATTTCAAGAGCTACTGTCTTTAATTATGAAGTTAGCTTACTCAAAAATATAAGTACTGTATATTTTATGCTATGGTAGAGCATTTATTTTGAAATGTCTGCTGTAAATACTGCTTCTTGGGCTATTTTTGCAAAGGGAAAACTTTTCACAGACTGTCTGGAATGCACATGGAGCATGCAAGTACACGGGAGAAAATACCTTCTGAAAAACTTACCATACCAATATGCAATTAATATTAGTTCACTATTGAAGTGTTTTCTTTTAAAACAAACTATCAAACAAACAAAAAAGCTCCAACAATAGAGAAAAGAGATATATTGACATATCAACATGATGTTATCAACATTTCTCAGCATACCACAATACTGAAGCATGGCATCAACAAGCTCAGAGCCTTTCCTAAAAGGAAAACATTTTGGTTACAAATGCAGAGCAGAATCTACACAGCTACATCTGTGTGACAGTGCTAGTCCTCGAGGGAATGAAGAAATTTGCCCCAGACAGAACATCAGAACGTTGCACGTTATAATGCAGAAGAATCCACAGATGTCACTCATTGATTTTTACTGGTTTTGTACGACTGCTTACCATTTTAAAAATTGTATGAGATAATTAAGTAGGTTTTCTAATTAGAAGTGTCTCATCATTGCTTTGAAACTGTTAGTAAAGCACAGGTTTAAGCAGTTCAAAGAAACTCAGAAAATGGTTGTTGAGAATCTATTGTTCTCAAATTCAGTGGAGAGGGGAGAACCCCATTTACTCATGTTAATCTGAAAACTTCCACACTTCTTTCAAGATGACGTTAAATGTATTTGTACAAAATGAAAAATTGATCCAAAGTTCTATGTGCTATCACACATAACAGCTGAAAGACCTTTTTATAAGACAGATAAATATACATCTGGATGCTCAGGGTCTTGACGGACTTTCTGACCTCACTCTCCTCTTTAGATGGTTTATGAGTTAATTTTAACAACATGACCACAGAAATGGTTATTCACCCAAAAAAAACCTTAAAAATGTGTAACATCCTTTGTGAGCAATTTTCCACGTCTTTTAGTACCCAAAAAAGTGTCCCCTAAATTCTAGAATCTAGCATTCCTTCAAATTCTCCCAACTCATCAGCCAGCTTCATATACTACATCCATTTTACAGTTGCTTTCTGGTGAAACTAAGAATGATTTTCACATAGTGGAATCAGGAAGAGATACAGGAAAGAGCTCCACCCGCAACAGTGACTCAGTGAGCTACATGATTTTCTGTAAAGCAGTCTAGTGTTCAGGCAGATTCCCTTCATTGTGGTACTAAGCAGCCATCCAATTCATCCAACCTCAATAGTCTATGCTACAATGTTTACAGCTAATCACCTGGCTATTGTCTGTCCTCAATTAAATTTTGCAACAAAGAACATCTGCAAAATTTTACTGATCTTCTACTTTAACTTGCATTTCCTTTTTTCAACACACCTGCAATTTGGCTTAGAATTGTCTAAATATGGTATGATAAGGAAAAAAAAAATAGGATCAGGACTTTGCTGAACAACTCACTGGTCTCAAGCTCTCTCTTGGACTGGGTATTTTATGTGAGCATTCAGTGCAGGTCATTATCAGCAAAACACTTTCAGAGTAAAAAACAGATACTGTAAAGAACACCTAATCATATATTATGGTATATTACATTGTTGTCCTTGTTATCTGGCTGCAGATAAGCCAGCTCAGTACAGACAGGCAGGAACCAGCTATGATAAAAAAGAGGAATATGGCAGTTCATCAATTCCTACTTGGGATGTGTTGTTTATGGATTTACTATCTTCAGCCAACAGCTGGAACAAGAATTTGATTCCAGAACTGAGAGCGAGTCTGACAATTTGCACAAAATCCGCAGGCAGAACGAAATCGCTGCACGTGTTGCAGAATAGAGCCCTTCCTCCTCCAGCAGCCAGTGGTGACAGCCACTCTCTTAAAAACATCTGCCGAAAAGAATAATTTACACTGAATTCACAGGGGCTATGAAGTTTCATGACCTTTTAAGAATTATCTAGTTATGAAGATAAAATAACAAATTGCATCAAATCCTGGAATCGTTACGTTGTCGTACACCCCGTGAAAGATTATACTGGATGTTTTCTTGATCTGGTTTTGCCTGTTTTTTCTGTAGTTATAGAACTAATGTTTATTAAAGTAGCTGCCCCAAATTTATTCGTGTAACTCGCTTTGGGCAGTTGCATACACGCACACAAACACTGCACAGATGTGAAATTAAGTCCCAGGTGCTCAGCAAATATTTAACATGTAAGCTGTACATGTTGTTTTGTATTAGAGCTTAATTGCCACTTTTTAGAGCATTAAATATGCTAATTTCCAAGAAATGAGAAAGAAGTAAAAAGTTAAGTAACTTAAGATCTGAATACTAAATCTGAGATTTATATTGAACATCTAATACCATTGAAACCAAGAAAATGAAGAGATATCTGTTTTCAGAGAAATTATTGAACTCTCTGATGCTGACCATGTTAACGGCAAATGAAAGATTTCTTCTTATTTTGTGGTTTTTAATTGGAACAAAGTGTGTTACCTATGAATAAACCAAATTTGACAATTTTCCTCTTTTGGTAAGTGACTAGATTCCACCGAGAACACAGTGGAAGAACAGTGAGAAAGAAGTAGAGGTCACAGTCAATTGCAACTCAATCCATCCTAAAATCTTAGATGACAACTTCATAAGAGTTCTACAAGATGAGTGGCAAACTAAAAGAACATTTAGTCTTAACTAGATACTAAACGGTTTTCTTATTATTTGAATGTGAAAAAGCATATTTTAAAAATATTCAACAAGGCATTTTAAGAAATGATTGCATAGAAATTATTTTTCAAATCTATCTACCAGTAATTTCTAGATGACATACAAATATTAGCATATAAAATGTACCTATGGTACATTTTAAAATGTTAAATTGCTCTTAAAATAGGAAATCTGTTAAATTTATATGAGGTTGAACATTTCAAATAGAGGTATAATAATTATATACTCTAATCAAAATTCACAAGTTACTTGGAACTAGTGCCTGTCCATGCCTAAGTATGTTAAAAAGATGAAATTGGACTCCTCTATTTTTAGTTTTCCACAGTTTCTAACCAACTACTCCCTAGGAGCTTTCCTGACATGCATAAATCAGCTTAATTAGGAGATACTCAGCTGGATTGTATTCTGTGTCAACTTTTCAGCTTTAAAAACAGACAATTATCCTTAAAATGTACACACAGCACCATTTTACCTAGGTGGAAAATATTGCACATTTCCTTGTCTATGTATAAGTGCAATTCTTGCTAAGTACTGTATAGATTTTATTGGCACTATGCATTATTCAGGGATATATAAAGATTTAAATGGTGTTAACAACTCTGTTTCAGAAAGGACTGAGCCTTGGGACACCTTCCCTTCAGTGGACCAGGGAAATAAGTCACTGCACTGCCTGGGACCAACTAAACTGCCCTTCCTCTTTCATGGCCAAAAATTGTGGGTAAGAAGAAGAACAGATGAGGACTGGCTCCGCGGTACCAGTCATTGCCTGACATCCTTTCACTCGCAAGGGTAAGTATGAACAGGGAAAAGACTGGACGGGTCTAGAAGACACTGGAGAGGTGTTCAAATGAAAACCTCCCAACATCTTTTTACATAACTGTTACAGAAGATCTGTGAGGTCTCTGGTGATAACCACTTTCTCCAATGCATAAGAAAATACAGTCTAGCTGATGTATATTTTTTAACTATTGTTGAATCTTTCATCTTGAAAAGCTTCTAAAATTGATTATTTCCTTTTAAGTCTCACATTGGTTTGCCTACCTTTCAGGTTCATATATATTTTTAAATAACTTCTACAGAAGAGTGTGGGAATTGTGACTGCACAAGCAAACCCAGACTATTTTTACTAACACATACTCATAAATGTTTACTAAAAAAAAAAAGTCCTAATATGAACAAAAATCCTAGATTCAAAATAAATGCATGAAGAACGTATCTCTCTCCACAGATTCTGATTTGATAAAATTCTGACATGTCTGACATTCCTCAAGAGAACAGATTCAGAACTGTGTCGCTCCACATTTGCAACATTGCTTTGACTTTTCAGGGATATTTTTACCAGTCAAAATAAGCCTTCAGGCACTGCTATCTAAAAAATTCCCCCCTAAATCCATTTATTAGAAGGTCATATTGTGAGTGTAAGTTTCTACCTCCTAGTAACAACCACTGGGTGCAAGTAGGTGAAACATTGCACAAGAAATCCAAACCATGCAGTCAAGAACAGCATTGAGACTGCAGTACATGCTAGAAGAAGCATCTATTATAAAGCCAATAAATAAATTACACTTTGCTGCTGAATTGTTATTTTTATCATGTAAATAAAATATTTTTCAGTGTTTCTTCACGTTTCATAATGGTCTTCAAATGATCAGTCAACACCAGAAGCAGCTTGATGTGATGCTTGCTATTTAACTTCACTCTTTCAGTCTGCCATTTGCAAAAGAACACACAAACATGAAGATTAAGCAGACATAATCTCAAACTGCAAGTAGTTAAAATTATTAATGCATCGGTGACATTAATTCAAATTTAAATATGTCTTCAGTTCAACAGATGTGCAACATTCAAAGGCAGTCAAATAGCACATATAATAGAGACCTCAGCCAGTGGATGGGAAAAAAAGATGCAAAACTATTATGAACACAGGCATATTTGCACATGTTCGTCATTTTTACAAGCAATGTCCTAAACCCAGTTTCTCTGCCACTGCCATTTCGTTAAAATTACATTAATACCAGATTCACCTTCACTGATTTTTTACTAATCATCTTGTTCCAGTACAGTTGAGGACATCTTTCAAAAGCTACTTCTCCTGAAATGAAAGTAAGTCAATTTTATAGTATTTCTGTCTCCAGGAGAAAAAGCAGCCATCCAGGGAGCACTCCGCATTCCCTTTAGGAGAAAAGATTTCAGAGAGGAGAGAGTTAGTCTACATCACTCCCACTGAACAAGGGGCAGAAGTCCAATACTTGATGGTGAAATCATTTACTCTTCCTTGGTCTTACTGTCTGTGGCCTCTCATTTACATGAGCAATACCAGTCCCATGTGAAAAAAAAATTCCAGGAAACAACAGGGAATCAGGATGGGCGGTAGGAAGGATGGATAATCAACTAAAAGACTGCAGTAATTGGGCAGCAGAAGGACAACCCAGAGTGCAAGAGTGGTAAACCAGTAATCTGGGTGAGAAATGTCAACCCTTTAAACACAGCCACCAAAAGTATGCAGGTCAGCCTAACTAGAACAGCAGAATACAGACAGATGATTTTGGGTTTTTCAGCCAGCATTCGACCAGGTAGAATGCTTGAATTTTTTAAATTTCATTCTAGAAATCTTCCTCAGTTGGCAGAACAGTAAGAGGCTCCAACATTTTTAGAAGATACACACACAACGAAACTGTGTTATCTGCTTTTTCTTCAAAACTTCAAACCTGCTGCCAAGCACCTTAACATCAAGATGCTAAATCCATACAGGCAGGATGTTTTAGGTCTCCTACACAATTTTCCAGGAATAAAATTACAAAAATGTTAGTGGTGTGGATTAATTTCTATCATCATGGGAATCTAGACATAACAATAGTGATGGTTGCTTCCAGTTTTGTAGGAAAATAGTCTATTTATGTAAAAATTTTATTATAAACTTCACTAGGTTTTAGTTTACTATCCATGCTGATCCTCTCTTCTGATGGATCTAGTTTCCATCTCAAGAGCTGTCTAGCTAAAGGTTTCAAAAGTACTACTCTGTACCAACAGCTGCTCACATTAAACCAAGAGTTTTCCACCAGACTGAGGAAAGATGGAACTAGGCAATGCTGAATGCTACTAAAATCCTACAGCTTTGGGATATAAATTAGAAAGACAGATACAATTTTTCAAGGCTTAGACAATTCTGGGCTCAGGAGCTGATATCTGGTTTTTAATCATTCCTGGTAACAAATAGTTAATGTGGGGCATATAACCAGTCATTGCAATTTCCTTGTATGTTAGCAACTGAAAGCAAGACAGTATCGAAGAAAATGAAAAGTTTCAGACCATAAAAAAGGTCTTATTCTTTTCACTTAACCTTGTCTAAATACATTTTGAATGCTTAACATACATTTTTATCACATCCTTTTTTAGCGTATGCATTAACTTGACTGTCTTCCAAAATAGGTCTGTCAAGACTCTTAAGCCTTGATTTTAGGATTCAGATACCACTTCCAAAAACAGTCTCTGTCTTGTGGTGGACATAACTGCATGCTCACAGTAGTACCCACCCATGGATAACTCTCTGCTTGTCATAAGCATTTTTCCTCTGAAGATCTTAATATGATAACGTAATCGCTTCTCCCTCTTCAAGAATACAAACTTATTTTGAAACATCTGCTTTTATAAATGCGTTGTCTGAATAATGATATTGCTAGACATCTTCTCTGCATTAAAGCCATATCTTCAGTTATGTGCCATGAAAAATTCATTAATGAAAAATTCTCAAGCAAAAATTTCTCTGACATCTTCTCAAATCAGTGATCGTTGAACCTTGCAGTTGTTATGGTCTCAAGACATGAAACAGAAACAGACTTTACTTCAAATTCAGTAGCCCCTTGCAACACTGCCTGTCCCCATTCCCACTTGTATGCCACATGTCTTTATCCTAATAAATTCTGAAACTTCTACATGGTTGTCTACACTAAACCACCCCTCAAACCTCCCTTTTAGACTAAGTCTAAGTAACTAAGCGTTCAAATCCATTCCCAAGAAGATTGTTTCCAACTTTCTTGCTATACCTGTTCCTGGAGGAGGTACTAGGTAGGATGAGCAGAACTGCTGTTTACACAGACAAAAAAAGACACAGGGAGAAAGAAAATAAAGTATCAAATGGATGTGGTGCTTGCAAGGCAACCTGATTTTTAAAAAAATCAACAAACTGTGGTCATTCTTATGTTCATTCAGTTCCTGCCTGGGAACCTCCTGTCAAGAGACAAAATGATGAGGGAAAAAAAGAGATCTCAGCAGTGCAGAGAAAAAAGAATATTGAGTGCAGAGTAAGATCTCTCCATCCCCCTGACTGAATCCTTAAACACCTAATTCGAGAGAAACAGACACGGGTAAAATCCTTGGAGGGAGAGAAAATGCTTTCATAGCTTTTTCCTCAGATTACTTGCTCTGCCCTTGCCTGCTGGGTTTTTCAGAAAGAAGTACATTTGTAAAGGAACACTTGTCCTCCGCCTTAGAGGTTATCACAAAATCTATATTGGAAACCTCAGCTCAAGCTTCTAGATATTTGCCGCTATTTTCTATCTCCACTAAGCAAATGACGTTTTCCTTACATTTTGCACCATTTCTTTTGCAAGGAAAATCTATGTTCAGGTTTTTCCTTGCAGAGAATCTAAAACTAATTGTTTTGGTGGTGGTGGTAGTGCCCAAATATTCAAGAAATTCTTTCAATCCTGAGTCTTGGATCAGTCAAAGAGAGTAAATTCCTCGTGGCTGACACCTTTAGATCTCCATAAGTTTCCTTTTAAAAGTGGCAACTTCTCAGAAGAAAGCCCCTTTGGATTTTCTTACTTTTTTTTGGTTATTTTTTATGAAGGTCCCTGTAACCCTTTGAAAATAGTAAGACAGAGGGGTACATCTTATATCTGAATCGCTAATATCTATGGCAAGACTCTGAGTTGCCGCCTGAGAATGAAATGGGATCTTGACTGGCACTTGTTCATGAAGGAGCCAGACTGTCCCATGATCATTTTATCTAAATATCATCTTCCTTTTTCACAGTGCATCAACTTCCTGAAATTTTCACCACATTTACGTTGTAAGTGATCACTTATTATATGCAGTGCTTCTTCTACAGCTTGCAGTTTGTCCACACTTGCAAGTCCATCATCATTAAGTAGCACATGAGTTTAATTGTAATAGGTATTCCCAGGTGTCTCCATGCATGGGCACTTTCACACATTTTAGATTAATTTATAAGAGCTAGTGTTATAAAAGTTCATGTACAGAGAACTCCTCAGCATGATGAGACACACAACAGCATTTCCCTATTCTCTCTACTCTTACACTCACATCTCTTAATGCTAAGATAAATATTTGTCCATACTGAGTCTCTGAGACTTCTTTATTAAATGAACGAAGCAGAAGAAGCAGATTGTTATGCAAATACAGAAAATACATTTTGTTTACTACTTCATTTTGCTGATTCTATTGTAACATGAAATTTGACAACTTAAAATAAAAATAAAATATATGGTAAAATTAACCAGAAAAGGTTGGAAATAGCAGTCTCCAAGTAATTTTACAGGATTTTTATTTTCACTGACGTTTCTACAAGCTTTTCCTGATGGTACCCACAATAAAAGCACATAAGAAGTCCTTCCCTATAAAGCATCTGAACCCACAATTCCAGTCTTGCAGCACCCCAGTTACCTATTTGCCTCTTCCCTTATTCCTCACATTCTTCCCACCACTGGATGGGAAAAACGGTTTAATTTCTCTCTTTTGAAAAACAGCAGTTTATTCCCTTCTCATACCACCTGAATAGAAGAGTTAAATGTATATAGAGTTTATTGCAAGAAATAAACTCTGAGTTCTGAATTTAGACACCAGAACTACTTATTATGAGCAGAAAAATTTATATCAAATATGTGGACTTCCAAAATCTGCCTCTAAAGCCTTATGACAGTCAAATGTGCATAAAGAAGAGCAGATTTTAATACCTCTAATACCATTTTATACTTCCTGCTAATTCACCATCAAATAATCAAAATGTGTATTACCTGTTTTCTAGTACTGCTCTGGCACTAGTTAGATAATTAAGGGGATCACAGCCTCTACAAAGTCAAAAATTTTTCGCAACTCTCTCAGCTTTAAATTAAAAATCTTTATGTACTCATATGGATGAAGTAACAAAAACCTCCTTCCACATACAAGATTTGGATAGAGCTCTGCCATTTGCAGTAAGGTGGTTTGGGGTTTTTTTTGGTTGATTTTTTTTTTTTTGTAGTTGTTTGATATTTCGAACTGACTGAAAAGATAGGAGTTTGCATACTCACCTTCTGAAGTTGTTTGGGTCTATGTGCTGGAACAGTCTGAATCTGGAACCTAGTAGGTAATACCTGAAACAGTCTGGATCATCAAGACAGATAATTCTCACCTAAAGTGTGTTATACTTGACAGACGTGTCTCAGGGGAACAGAAGGAAGTAGACTATAAAAGGAGGAAGAGGCAGCAATTGCAGTAAAACCACTGGCTTTAAAATCTGTGATAGCATTCATCACCACATTAGTCCAAAGGCTGATTCTAGCAGTCTGTGGGAACACTTTGAAAAACTATGGATTTCTGCCAAGTAAGTACTGATAATTAATATTTAAAAGGAAACAGGTCCAGATTTTAAGCATGACAAGTCACAAATATATGGAAGGACGAAGAATCTGAAAAAGTGGTAAGAATCTGTGGCTTCAATGTAATGCCCTGACACTACCGAGTTATTGTTTGCAAACTCTGAAGTAAAAGTAGTACTTAGCATGAAGGTGTGCCAGTCTATTATTCTCCATGAGAAAATAATTTCTATTTCAAAATGAATAGAGGAAGCAACCTCCAGCATCTGCATTAACAGCAGTTCTGCAACGTTAAGTGTTAGATACGGGTTTATATACTTCCAACCAGCTTTGGCTAGATTAATCACTCATCCACAGCCATAAAACCTTGCTTTCTGCTGGTCTGAAGTCTTCCAGCGCTTTTATTTCAGATGATATTCAAGGAAAGAGTCATATATGCAAATGAGGTGAGTGGCAAATATGTTTGTTTAGCCACAGTGAAGGCATACAGGCTGGACCTGGTGTGTGTCACAGTTGAGCCAGCTGAATTATATTGTGTTAATAGATTAGTTTCTTATGAAATAACAGTTTGAGCTGAATGCGATGCATTACAATTAAGTTTCATTAATACTTTGGACTCGCAAAAGAAAAACACTTGGAAAGTTTTAAAGACAGCATAAGTATTTTCAATTTGTATATTGAAACAAAATTTCATTTTAAAATGTGATTTTTGTGGTTGTGTAAGAAAAGTGAAGAACACTCCCAAACCACAAAATGTATTATTTCAGAAAGCAAGCACCAACATTTTTGGTTTGGAGAGTGAATTTTTTTCTCCATTTTGATCAGCAAAACAGAGTTCACAACAAAGGTCCCATCAGGAATGTGCAGTGAAAGGTATTGGAGAAACAGTGAAAGGTATTGGAAAAACCAGTTTTTTCAGTTACCGGAAGTGTTGCAAAGCACATAATGGTTGACACAGGTAACTGCAAGAAAAAGAGAAACAATTTAATAGTTAAAACAGTGGAATGAAACCACAGAGGTACCTTCTGTTTCACCCAAACTGCTCATGACTGGTTGCTACCTGTGCTGCTCATTCCATGAACTCCAGATGTTGTGAGCAAAACTGATGAGAACTTAAATATACAATAAACGTACAGTCAGTGAGCTAAATATTTTAAATTATCTTTAAATAAATGGATGACAGTATCAGATAGCCAGGGTGTCGTGCCTCAGTTTCCTTTTCTGCAAAGATGATATCATCTCTTTTCAGAGAGTTATTATTGAAATGTTTTCAGACATATTCAGGAAGCTTGCGAAGATACTACAAGGATGAACACTGATGAGCATGTAAGGAAATTAATCATTCTATTTCAGGAGCAGGTTTTGAATAGAATGCAATAAATAATGCTCAGCCCTGATGTGATTACAAGACAAACAGGCTTTGAACCATAAATCTTCTCTGGGAAAAGTAACAGGAAAAAAATCCCCAACTTTCATATGGGTTTGGGCTCTGGACTTGTATCTTCCCAATTTGCCAACCAGAACTGCATGGACAATGTGGTCCAAAAGACAGTCTGAGAAGTGATTCTTGATGGAGCTGAAAAATATCTGCTCAGGCAGCAGGGAGCTAAGTATAACATCAGTCATATCGAGGTGGATCAAATAGCTCGGCAGAATTAACAACAGTTTATAGTAGAAGTTTACAAAAACAGTGAACAACAATCCTGCTGTGCTGTTTGAGTTTCCAGCAACTTGAAAGACTTCTCAAGTGAGAGTAGGTACCTTCACACTAGAAAAAATCCTGCAAGGGATATTTTTTTTCTATGAATATGTCTATATTGCTTTTTGAGCCTGAGCAAAATTTGTAGCAATAAAATATGCTAAATGGCACTGTTTACCAAAACACTGGATTAAGAAGTATTTCCATTTATTTGCTCTAAGATGAGAGCACCTGATCCAAGAGCTTGGGCAGAGGAACAAGATGTGTCCACAACACAGATGACCCAATCCACTCTGATGTCTTAGCACATACCTGTTTTTACTGGCAAATCTTTAAGCCCTGCTTAATCTTTTGATCATCTTCCACTCAGGAAGAACTTTTAGTAAGTTTGATTTTTTTTTAAATCCCTGAAGTGATCAAAATAGTTTTCACTTTCACGATTAAAATGACTGCATAATATCTCAAAAGCTGCTAAAGAGCCACCTGCTACTGAACAAGGAGATATACTACTAAGTGAATACACCAACCACTGCCTTGTGCCATGATCAAGAGTCTCGTCTTTATAGGACAGAAAACAGTACGTAATCATACATTACATCACAAGCCAAAGATGGGCTAAATAAAGGACATCCAGACAACACTAATTTTTGTTCTTCCTTCTGCTGTAGCGCTTGCCTGACTTTGTAAACTTAATATTCCTTTAGCACTTTTTTTGTGTGCATGTGGTGGTGGTGTTTTTTTTTCCCTAAGCACACAAACAAGTTAGGGTAGCTGAACAGCAAAGGAGATCTGTGAACTCAGACTTTACAAAAAGCTATAAAAATTGAACAGACTTATTTAAGAAACTGTATGACAGGAAACACAAAGCTTTCTTCCAAGGACAGAACAAATTAAAAGTTTCCTCCATTTCCAAACTTAGTTATTTCTGTAAGCCTTAACTTTAGACTAATATTTAGAAATAATTAAAATATTCTCTAAAATTTACTATTATTGCATGGCTCACTGGGAATGAAGCACTCAACTGAGAACACAATTCTGAAAGAAAGCAAATTGAAGTGGAGAGCAGGAACAGCCCAATGCTCAATGAATTTTAACATTCTTCAAGGTGGCATCATCTAACTAATTAAACTGATTACATTTGAGGACTCAAAAGGCCTAGAGATAAATTCCTAATCTTGAGCAGTCTTAAAATCCTTGATTATTAATCTGCTAATTGTATGAAGGCATTTGCTATTAACTCTAGCAGTTCAGAAAGAGAAAAGAAAACAACCTTTGTCTATCGCTCAAAGCCGTTTTAAGTAATAAAGTGAATTTCTAAACTCTGATTCCCACTGCAGCTGCTGAATGAAAGTAATTGCATTCTGTATCAGAAGGCAAATTTAAAGGTAACAGAAGGAGAGTTAAAACTATTCTCAGACTTCCAAATATTAGTTTTTCTAGTTCACATTCCGATGGGAAATATTACTCATCACAAGACACGTTTAGGAAGGAATCTATACCCCGTGTGGCCATGCTCTTCTTTTCTGTAGAAGAGAAAAAGTTTAGTGTTCTTAACCCTATTTACAGTCAAGACTAAAGAAGCACTAATATCACTATGCACTAAGCAAGCAGTACTGAGTTGTACAAAAAAGAGGACAGAGAACAGAAGGACTAAGAGGGTGGTAAGTACCAAGAAGGCAGCAGCAGTTGGAGTAGCTGACTGTTGTATGTCCCTTCCAAATAAACTGTTCTGTTCTGTTTTGTTCTGTTCTGTTCTGTTCTATTCTATTCTATTCTATTCTATTCTATTCTATTC
>JAOXJM010000019.1:74863014-74873138 GCA_026413425.1 Tringa solitaria
GGGGGAGGTTGGAGGGGGGATGGTGGGGAAGCTAGGTAATTTATTCCCATTCAATGCTCAAAAAATAATATATGAAATTATATAGTTATTTAAATGGAAGGGGATACTTTGTTCATCTCTAAATGAAGCAACTGAACCCCATGCAAGCTCAAAACAAATACTGTGGAGAGCTGCCAGTTCTCTGGCAATGGTCTATGAAGCACTAGTCAAGGGGTGTACAGGAATTCTTAATATCCACTCTTTATTTTTATTACAATGACCAGAAGCAGATTTTCTCAACCTGCCAGTCTTTTCAGAGCTGAATCCAAAGAATTCTGCTGACATCCAGCCTTGGAACTGTCTCTGAAGGAGAAACGTGGCAGCAACATGATTTAAATTTTAAAAATTAGTTACCTCATTAAGTACTAATGCATGTTCAGCAGGAAGACAATCCTACACACTGAGACCGATATGGGCTAGACGATTAAGCTGAACAGCTAGCAGAATAAATATGTTCAGTTTCAGCAGGCAAAATTCCTGAGCTAAAGTTTCTGAGTTAATTGTTGTTTTGTTTTTTAATCCCAGTTTTCACTGAGAAATTACTACATAATAGGCCAGGTGAGGCTAGTCAAGGCTTCAGTGACTGGTTGAGAGAATTAAGCAACACCACCATTTTTAAAGCAGATGAATTTGCAGGGCTACAGAAAGAAATAGTGGAATTTGCAGGTTCAAGTAAAGGAAAAAAACACTTTCTACCATCTACTGTGTAGTTCACCAACATTAGTGGCCTACAGATACAGGATTATGTGCTCATCAGCCTTTCATCTGTCACTTCAGTAGCTCAATCTGTGATGTGAGTGGGGTTCTGCATCACAGTATTTTTTGAAAAAAAAAACACAGAAGAAAGCCAGAAACTGAACAAAAAGCCTACCATCTAGAAAAAGGGTAAAAAAAAACCATATTCAAGCATACTGAAGCAAATATGAATGTAGAAGATAGAGCGTCTATATTCACCTACTTCACACTACGTTTCCTGAACCTTTCCTAAACTCCGTACTGTACGATCTACACAAACAGCTGGATGGAAAAAAAATGCTGAAAGTTTACATCAGAAGTGCAAGACACAGAGCAAGATTCACTGGTGTTGTACTCTTTCTAAGGTTCATTATTGTCTTCTGCAGTTCCTAAAGAGGCTGTAGGGAGACAGAGTCTATGATCCTGCAAAACAAAGCCTAGAATAACAGCACAGTGTTTCAAAACCCTGGCCTTGGAAATGGCAAAACACACACACAAAATGAATACCCATAAATACAATAACTTACAAATCTATGCTCATAGATTTTATAGAGATTATTAGATCACAGACTCCTTAGGTCCAAAACACACTTTTTTCCTATGTTAAACACAATGCATTAATAAAGAATAATGTGATTTTTGTTGTAGTCTTTATTTCAGTATCTGTTATAGTATATTCTTTAATAAGTAATTGTATAGTACATTTTAATACATCTCTGGTCAGTGTATTCTCTACATTGTGTATACAGTTTGAGTATATCAAACTGCAGATACGTTATTTTTTGCTTACACATGTATAAATTCTGTGTTTGTGCTCGAAGCTGCCAAATTCCAGTTCTTTGCAATTCAAAAAAGCCCTGCAAGTGTGTCCCTGTGGCACTCTTTCTGAGCTCTCTGAGGTTTATTAGCTCGAGCACTGCAACTATGTGATTTCTGCCTCACTTCTTCTTTTGGTAAATGATGTGTGTCTCACTTTAGGATAAGCAGGTGAAGATATGCAAATCAAAAGTACATTTTGTTCTCTTGTGATTATTTCACAGGGATAGCCATGAGCATCGTGTAATGTTTTGTTGTACAAATTATTATTCCTTCTTTCCTCTTAGAGACATCATATTTAGATGTAGGTGTTCATTGCACATTTTTAGGTCAAGCTTTCATTATTCCAGCAGTGGACTCTTCCATGTACAAACACAACAGCTGTAGAGTGTATTTTTTTTTTCTGTAGTATCAACAAGATTTGACAGAGAGGATGTGACAGGACAAGTTCTCTTTCCAATGGCATGAATAAGAACATTTGGCAAAGTGT
This sequence comes from Tringa solitaria, assembly GCA_026413425.1. Classification (NCBI taxonomy): domain Eukaryota; kingdom Metazoa; phylum Chordata; class Aves; order Charadriiformes; family Scolopacidae; genus Tringa; species Tringa solitaria. Next base: position 74,865,095 of record JAOXJM010000019.1, read on the forward strand.
AGGAATGCCACAGAAACGCTAATACAAATTTGGGATTTCAAAAAAAAGAAGCTGGTACACTCACCATTTTATGGGTACTTTGCTGTTTTCTATTAATCCTCCCTTAGCTGATAAAAAGTGTTTTTCAATTTAAAGCTGTTGGAGGCAGATACTAGATTAAATATTATTTCCACGTAGAGTACGAAACACCATCACTACTATTGATTTATTCTGAACTTTTAGGACCTATGAAGCAATAAATGGTGCAAGAGATTATTTCTTTAATATGTTCTGGTAAGCACCTGAAGGCAGCAAATTTTTTCTGACATTTGAAGCTCCTGCTAACATGTCACTGAAACCAGCAAGACTGCTTATAGTATAAATATACTCAGGCTTAGGTTTAAAGTGAAAAGTCATTCTACAAAGTTTTTAAGCAGACCTGTTTCGGCAGCCCTATTCTATAGGCACTTGAATTGTTTGAAGTTTGCTTGCTGCCATAACGAACAATAGAATTAGGAGGACAAGGAGTAACAGAAGAAATGGTATCAAAAAGGGCAAAAAAACCTTACATGAAATTTGACAATGTATTGCAAGTATGTCTGGTGGGAACATAAGGAGTAGGCATGGAAGAAAAAGATTAATCAAATGGGATAAATATTCCTAATGATTTCTGGAGAATGCTATGCAGAAGCTAGTTTAGATAACACCTATGCTAAAGAAGTGTCTTAAAAAAGACAGAGCTGTTGATGATATACAATTGAACCATACAATTCTATCATTGCCCAGAAAGGAGTCTCAAAATGATCTGAAGAAGGACGGGTGAGCATCTGACACTTCCCTTAAGTACTTTTTCAAACTGATGTCTTTTATTGTACTCACAATCACCTTCTGCATAAAATTCTTTATTCTTTCACTTGGAAAGGGAAGGCTATTGTTCTCTTTCCTCCTCCCCACCCATGACTTTTCTTCTCTAAACAACAAACTAATAGATAATGCTAAAAATAAAATCAAGCTGAAGATTAGAAAGATATTCTATTGTATCACTGTCTTGAACATGCCTTCAGAAACACTTCTAAAAAATCTTTTATTATGTTAATACATTTTGTATTGATACCATTCCCTACTGAAATGTAGATGACAATAGCATTTATGAGCATGTCTGAACTGCTCTTTTTCTTTTTTTCCTACTGATTTTCAAGCTTACACCATAATTGCATAGGACACCTAAAGGCACAGCCATATGTTATGGACACCATCTCTTCCAGAGTGATCAACAACCCTCAGCTTTGCCTCTCACACTCCACCTATCACATTCAACATCCATGATAACAGACATCCTGCCTGTGTCTCCCAGCTTAATTAGGAATGTCATTTTTCTGGACTCAGACACTATGCAGTGAAGTTGTAATGAGTCTAACTCATGTCTAAAACCATCACCTTCACAACAGACTCAGAAATACATCATTATCATAACAGGTCAACTACATCCTTGTTCTCCGTATGATTTAATTGTAACTGCTACTTTTTATGCAACATGCTGGAGGAGTTACATTCACCAGCTCAATGTTAGTGGGGCCTCCTGTCAGCATCATTAGCAGAGGAAATGTAAGGTGAATACGGACTTCATGTGGATAATGAGCATGCTGAAAAAAGTAGCACTGGCAAAGAGTGGCATTGCTTCTGAACTGTGTCATTGAATAGATCTTTTAGTATTTCCATTAGCAATCTTGCTGGTGATACAAAGCTGGGGAATGTTATCGATACTGAGGCAGTTTGGTATATTAGACGAATGATTGGATGAACTCAAGGAATGCAATAATACAGATGTGATAGCATTTACTAGAACAACATGCCAATTCCCAATATCTAGGGATTATGGGTCCCTCTGAGCTATGGGCTAAACGACCTAATAAATCATATGATCCATACTTTCTCACCCCATGAAAAAGCCAAGTAGCATGTTAAGGATATATTAGATGAAGTAGAGATGCAAAATCCTGAGTACCATTCTATAAGATCTTGGTGAGCTCTCATCTGGATCATTATATACAGTCATGGTCACTACAAAAAGTGAATTGAAGCATGCAAAAAGGAGTAGAGAGCTTACCACTTAACGTAGAAGTCAGAGCAACTGTTTATATAGAACAACACTAAAAGCATAACACATTTCTGTGTGCCTTCAAAACTTCTACTCCCAAGCACTTTTATTGATGCTGATATTGCAAAGAAATGACTTTATCAGGAAACTGGTAGCCATGTAATGAGAAATGTATCCAACGCAGGCACTACAGTCCTCATTTTATAGCACGGAGAAAGTGGAGTTACTCTACTCAAGGTATCTACAGCTCCATGTCATAATCAGTCTGTACCTGCACCTCCAAGGAATAGTCTAATGAAATACCTTTTTTACCTTCCCAGTCTTCTCTAAGCCAGTTGATTTTTATCAAGGGCACACGTTTGCATTTCTTGGCACATAAACAGCTAGTCATAGGATGGACAGAAGACCTAATCATTAGGTTTCTAGTTGCATGGGAGGAGAGATACAGGCATGTGTGCTACTTAAACTTTGCAAACAAGGCTTACATAAACCTTTCAATTTCAGGATTGATGACAAAGCAACTCAAATCAAAGCATTTTGTGCACTTCCTAAAATTCTAGCTCCCAGAATGATTTCACTTCTTCCAAACAAAATGACAGAATGCCATCAGCATGGAAACGACTTTTAAAAGACCTTCTCCGAAGCTTGACGTAAAGCTACCATTGAATGCAGTGGTTAATAGACAGTTATTTCCGTAACTTTCCTCCATACACAAACCAAAACCCCTAAAATAGATACGACTGCCATACCAAATCAATTATTGCTGCCTGCACCTATACAATAACACTTAGAGGGTTTACATTTCCAAAAATGACGTCTTTAACTTACACATCGGTTATTTAGCATTTCTAAGATAGTACTTCTGCTTCGGACATGATGCCGTGGTTTAACCCCAAGCAGCAACCAGGATCACACAGCTGTTTGCTCACTACCCATTGGGACAGGGGAGGAGAATTGGGAAAAAAAAGAAACCTTCTGGGTTGAAATAAAGTCAGTTTAATAGAACAGTAATGGAAGAGAAGATAATAATAACAACAATGATAAAAAGAATATACAAAATGAGTGATGCAATATAATTGCTCACCACCCAGTGATCAGTTGCCCAGCCTGTCCTAAGCAGCAATCGCAGATTCCTGTCCCCCAACCAACCCTTCTTCATCTGCTGAGCCTGAGGCTTATGGTATGGAATATTCCTTTGGCCAGCTTGTCCTCTCTATGCTCCCTCTCAGCTTCTACAGGAAGCTGAAAAAGTCCTTGACTTACTTAGCAACAAAGAAAACAATATGCGTTATAAATATTCTCATACTATATCCAAAACACAGCACTCACTAGGAGAATTAACTCCATCACAGATGAAACCAGGAAACATGACTAACAGAAGTAACTAAAATTCACTTGGTGATTTCCATCATAAAAACACCCGAGAAATCCCACATTTCAAAGTGGAAAATTTTACTGGGTATTTACTTTATTCACTTCACATACTCCCACATGTGACTAGAGAATTGTGTGAAAAGCATGCTCAGACTATTAAATTTCTCTCATTTTTTGACATCTCAACCCTCAGGTGACCAAAACTATCAGTTTACTGAAAGGGTAAGAATAAGAAAATGAGTCCTACATATTCATAAAGACACAAATCCTTGCTCCACTTTGAAGAATGAAATAATTCAAAATTGCATTTATCAGATTAAGTATTTTTTTCCTAAATGAAGAAATGAACAAGCAATAACAGTTACAATTAATTTTTTCATAACTACAAACATGGCTGTAAACAGGAAAAAAAAGCTAGTTGCTAATTGGACAGTTCAAACAAACAAGAAAAAAGGTAATTTCACACAGAAATAGATGGTGCCATTTGGATATTTATATGCAGGTAAGGCTTCTAAGTACAGAATACCTAGCAAAACACTATAGGAATTAAGAAAAGACGCTTGGCTGTTCAATAACATGACAAGCATCTCTGATTTTACACAGATGAAACAGCTTGGTGATCTTTTTATGGCAGTCCCTCCCTCCTGCTGATTCATGGCTTATAAGTACTTGGCAAAGGGCAGCTTTCAAATTTCCTCCCAGTATTCTATCCCAGCTCCTTCTGTCCCAGTAAACGCCCTTCACATTTCATTACCAGACCAAGAATATGTGTGTTTATGTGATGAAAAAGGAAAGGAAAAGGAACCAGGGAGAAAGGAAGAAAAAAGGACAAGAAAGCAGAAAGTACAGAACAGGAAATCCTGGCACTGGTCTGTGCCTTCCGGCACAGCCCCAAGCTAAAAGTAACAATGGGATGCTTTTTGGAGATGACATAACCCTGTATAAAGCTGTGTCTCCTCTGCATTGCCCCGTTCCTCCAGGGAAGAACAATTTGCCCTTGGCACAAGCTGTGCAACCCTGGACCAGTGCAACACCAAAGAGGGGATAAACAGGTCCAGCCTCTCCTCTCTGCACTCATAGAGTATGCTGGGCTGTGACAAAATGAGTTTTCCTACTCAGCTCGTATAATGCATAGCCTTATCCACTTTACTGTGCATATGTGAGCACTCACATTCTGATTTAAAAAAAAAAACAAACACAACATACTGAAGAAACCAGCTTGCCTTTAAAGCTTCCCTGTGTGTGCCGTGACACTTCAGCTCTCTGTTTTAAGTGATGACCTGCTGCCCACAGACTGTTTGCAGACGTGACAGATCCTACAGCAGTACTGCAATCTTCCATACCCTTGGCTAATTAACAGGCGAGCTGTGCATAAGCTAGAGAGCATGCTAAATATAGTCAAATATTTGTCCAGGTGTTATAAGATAATGCTAATAGTTACGTGCATTTAAGAGACAGCGAATGCTATTTATAGTCTTCAGTTTATTTTCCAATTTTCATTGGGCAATTTTTTTTAAACACATAAAAATCCCAGGTGTCCAAGAGGAACAAAAAATTATGTGGACGAGTCTGTGCTGCCCAGGGCTCCTCAGGTAGTTCTGAAGGCAACAGAATCCACACCAACCTGAAAGCACTAAGGACACAGCAGTGCAGGTTGTGTTGGTATGGTGCTACTTTTTGACTGCAGGTGTCATAGCATCATGCTACACCATGTGCATACGCAAGCTTGCACTGGGGCAGCCAGCACTAACCAGCTGCGACTGAAAATACCTACCATATGTGGGTCACTCTCTTCTGACTCTCTTTTTGACAAAGTCTTTCAAGAAGAGGGTTTTGACTTTGGTTTATTCCCCTAGCCCTTCTACATGCCTACACCAGTAGCTTGAGTCAGTCTAGTTCAAAGCCACCTAATTCTTCTCTAGCTGCACAAGAAGCTGAGGGACTGCACAAGGCAGGAGACTTACTAGGAGCAAGAGATGCAATGCGTATAAGCAGATACAAGAGTTTATATTCTTGAAAGTTTGACCCCAAGTTACCAGTATGCAACCAAGACCTGAGAAGTACGTGTACTCATAGTCTCTAAACAGACTGCGGGGAGCTACATGATGGTTTCTTCCATCTATTGCTCTGAGTAATGAGCTGTCTAAATGGTTTATTAGTCATGAATCAGGTCTTCATCATGCAAAATGCTTTATGAACACAAACCAAAAAGTATTCCCAGATGCAAACATTTAGAGTCCCAAAATACGATTCTCATCCAGGGAAAGGATATTTTCATCAATTACTCTGGTTTGAATACTTCAGTTCAAATGTGTAACGTCCCAACAAATGTAACCAGTATTTCGTTAGAGTTCACTTTTATTCAGGTAAGAGTCTATTTTCAGAAGCAGTCACACTGGACAACAGAAATGTCATTAGTCTTCCTAAAATCTATAAAAGCTGCATAACCTTGAGCCCCATCTGCTGGTACCTGATCTATTAACAAACATAGAGAAGGTATGCTTTGTACTACAGGGGAATACCACCAAAGATCTTGTGTACAGGCCTACCAAACTTACTTATAGATTCATTTGGCAGTGTGGGTTTGATTTCATTTCATCCTCAAATATATGTTTACAATACACAGTCACAATTGTTTCTGAATAAAACTAAAAAAAAAAAAAAAAAAACTAGCATGGGTATTTTAAGGACTGCGTTAGCTTACAAAGCATTCAACTTACTCTTTAAATGCCTAAGATGATATTATTATTGCCTATACCATTAAGTTTTCTTTTCCCTTTGACTTCTCTATCATTTTGATGATTCTGTTGTCTTTAGGCTTTTCTGCTGGAATAGTCCTTGACTGAAATTGTGCCAGATGATTTAAATCCTCTTGTGGCAATACTAGTAAAAGAAAACACATCATTCCCATTTCAGATAGCCACATCACTGCTAAACACAGAAGACTGTCAAGTTAAATAAGCCACTGCTGAAGTGCAGCCAAAAAAACCAGCTTTCATCTAAAAAAACAGCAAAGGGAACACTGAAATGCTGGGTGTTTATTCACAAACCTGAAAAGGAACGTATGCATTTTCTTTTAGCATTAAATATACTCAGATTTTAGTGACTTTCTTTAGGTTTGCATTACTTGATGAAATATTTTAAATACCTTGATAATTACCAAGACCTCAGTGAGAGACTGTAACATTCCTGATACTACCCACTGTACTCAGGAAATACCCAATTCTTATGGTGTTGTGAAGACAATATCCATCATATTTGCGAAGTTGTGGCAGTCCGGTGAAGTTTCCACTTACTGGAAAAGGGGAAATGTAACCCCCATTTTCAAAAGAGGAAAAAAGAAATACCCAGGGAAATACAGGCTGGTCAGTCACCACTGTGCCTGGCAAGGTCATGGAGCAGATTCTCCTGGAATCTACTCTAAGGCACATGGAAAGTAAGGAGGTGACTGGTGACAGCCAACATGGCTTCACTAAGAGCAAATCCTGCCTGACACATTTGGTGGCCTTCTACAACAGTGTTACAACATTGGTGGATAAGGGAAGAGTAACAGACTTCGTCTACCTGGACTTATGCAAAGCATTTCACACTGTCCCGCATGACATCCTGGTCTCTAAACTGGACAGACATGGATTTGATGGATGGACCACTCAATGGATAAGGGGCTGGCTGGTTGCACTCAAAGGGTTGTGCTCAATGTCTAAGTGGAAGCCAGTGACAAGTGGTGTTCCTCAGTGGTTGGTACTGGGACCAGTGCTGTTCAACATCTTAGTTGGAGACATGGACAGTGGGATAGAGTGCACCCTCAGCAAGTTTGCCAACAGCACCAAGCAGTGTGGCACAGTCAACATGTTGGAGGGAAGGGATGCCATCCAGAGGGACCAAGACAGGCTTGAGTGGTGGGCCCATGCAAATCTCATGAAGTACAACCAGCCCAAGGTTAAAGGTTCTGCACCTGGGTCACAGCAATCCTAAGCACAAATACAGGCTGGGCAGAGAATGGCTGGAGAGCAGCCCTGAGGAGAAGGACTTGGGGGTATTTGTTGATGAGAAGCTCAACATGAGCCAGCAATGTGTGCTGGCAGCCCAGAAAGCCAACCACATCCTAGGCAGCATCAAAACCAGCATGGCCAGCAGGTCAAGGGGGGTGATTCTGCCCCTCTATTTTGATCTTGTGAGACCCCACCTGGAGTACCGTGTCCAGCTCTGGGGGCACCAACATCAGAAGGACATGGACCTGTTGGAGTGAGTCCAGAGGGCAACAAAACTGATGAGAGAGCTGGAGCACCTCTCTAACAAAGACAGGCTGAGAGAGTTGGCGTTCCTCAGCCTGGTGAAGAGAAGGCTCTGGGAAGACCTTACAGTGGACTTCCAGTACTTGAAGAGGACCTACAGGAGAGATAGGGACGGACTTTTGATCAAGGAGTGTAACGATATTGGGAAGAAATTCTTTACCGTGAGAGTGGTGAGACATTGGAACAGGTTGCCTGGAGAACTTGTGGGCAGAGGACTCCATTGCTGGCGGTGTTCAAGGCCAGCTTGGATGAGGCTTTGAGCAACCTGGTCTAGTGGGAGGTGTCCCTGCCCATGGCA
>JAOXJM010000019.1:74873214-74886409 GCA_026413425.1 Tringa solitaria
GAACTAGATGATCTTTAAGGTCCCTTCCAACCTGAACCATTCTATGATTCTATGATTTAGTATAAGTTCTCATCTTTTCTTTGCTTTCTGCCTTTTATGAAGAGCAACAGCTTTATGTTTTTGTAAGAAAATATAGACTATATATTTGTTTCCTTCTGGAGATAGTTATGGAAGTCTGAAAATTCATTTGCTTTAAGAATTTCCTTTATTATATTACTCAGTAGTTTTAATTGCAAATTTTAAGCTGACTTGCTATATACATCTAATTATTTTAAAACAAAGAATGCATGCAATTCTAGTGCAGAAAATTACTATTTCTTTTTAATGGAAGCCTGTAATCAACATGATCTACTTTCTTACTCCTAAAAAACTTCAGTAGTTTCGAAGTTAATGAAAAAAATGGGAAATGGCTTAAAAATTACTGTAACATAGCTGAAATCAACAGAGTATATTTAAAACCTGATTTTGAAGGGCAAATGTTTGAAACCTGTTGGTCTTGGTAATCAAGAAACAAACCCTTCAGGTACTAAACTTGAAACTATCCTACGTGTCTAGCAATTAGATGTTTTTACTTGGATTTACTAACTTCCATGACTCGGAGAAGGTGGAAAAACTACCAGAAACTCAAAAAGAAACAGGAGAAAGTTCCTTCTCTTAGATTTGTCAAAGGTTAAATTTCCCTCTTCTTCATTAAAATACATGGTTTCAATAATTTTAGCAAAATTCTTATGAACACAATCCTGATTTTTCTCCAACTAAGCCTGCAGGAATACAGCATCATTACTAAAGGTGGGGGAACAAACAAACAAGAAGTGGAGAGGGACTTTCAGTTTGGCTTGAGAAGGATCCTGCTTCTACATACATTTTCATAACCTCTGCAGATGTCTCCTCCATGGCCCTAATCCTTCCTTCTATTTCATCTCAAAAATCATACCAGCACAAGTATCACCAGTAAAACTGGGGTGACATATTCTGATGTGGTCCTGGTGGTACACCATCATCCTGTAGTCTGTATCCTGACAGTATAAATGAACTCAAAAATACAGATGACCTAGAAAAGATGTTGCTCTGTCTTGCTCCATGATAACATGGAGTTCTACGTTAAGGAGAGCCTTGAATGAATAGGAGTAATTTATGGTCATTGTGGAAGCCATATGAAATGCCTCTGATTGATGCCCCTGCCCCGGTCTCAAGATCAGAGACGTTGTCTCCAAGAGGGATCTTACAGTAGACATCTGATGATGAACTCCAAACCAAAATGTGGTAATGAAGCATTATTCAGGTCACTTAAGCAAGCTTTGGGTCAACAGAACCTGATTCTTATGGGTGAATTCAACTACCCAGACATTTGTTCAAAGACCAGTACAGCAGCTCACATGTCATACATCAAGCTCCTGGAATGCATAAAGAACTGCTTCTTCATACAAATGTTAGATGTGCCAACCAGGAATGAGGCATTGCTGGACTTTCTACTCTCAAACAAAAAAGCCTGCTTTGCAATATTTCAGCTAGTGATAGCCTTGGCTGTGGTGACCACAATAGTGTGGAGACTGGGATCCTGCTGAGCACACTGAAGGTTAGTACTAAGACAAAGGTTTTAGATTCTAGAAGAGCTTCAGCTCCCCCAGAGCTGAGCTAGGAGAGATTCTGTGGGAAGCTTCCATGGAAGATAAAGGAGGCAGCAAGTGCTGGGTGTTTTTCAAGAATGCTCTCCTGGAAGCACAAAACCAGTTCATCCTTTTAAACATAAGGGAAGTAGAAGGAGTAAGCAACCTCCTTGGCTTAACTGTGAGCTTCTGAGTCTGCTCAAAAACCAAAAGAGAAGGGTACCAGAGATGGAAAAGTGCAAAAATACTTGTTAAAAGATAAGGGCACTGCCAGGCTGTGCAGCGATGCAGTTAGAAAAGCAAAAGCTCAGCTCGTATTGATACTGGCCAGAAATGTCAAAAACTACAAGAAAGGGTTCTTCGGGGACATAAAGAACAAGCATAGAGAGACAGATGCTCACAAATGTTAGTGTATAAATGGCTATGAGAAATAAACATTAGCAAAACATTACTTTCCTGCATGTACTAGTCATTATTTTTGTAGCAACCAAACCTCTGTGCAATTCATGCCCATAAAAGAAAATGAAGGAAAGGAGCAGCAGATGCTTTAAGGTGCTGTTCTCTGTCAAAAACCTACAGCCAAACTCTCAGCTGGTGGAAGACAGAGCTGCTCCAAAACTGCCTGAGAACTAGGCTCTGGCTTTCAACCAGAACCAAGCAGGGCTTTTTCTGAAAACAGCAACTGCTGACAAAAGGCTATGGAGACAAAACCTTAAATAACCTTAAGTTACTTTTACTTCTCTGGCTTACTTTTTCTGAATCTCTGCTATCACTATTTCTACAAAGCTATTCTGCCATTTTACTTTTACAGTAGGACTGAACAAAAACATTGGCCTATGTGAGATCTCTCTACCATTCAATTTTTACTCTGACAGCAAATAATGTCCACCTAAAATCTATTTACAACCTCAGATTTTAGAAGTCTAGGGGAAAAAAAAAAATTGCTATGTTCCAGTCAGGCCTGTTCACCAACCTTCTTCAAAAAGCCAGGTAAAAAATTACAAGTATTTTAATCTGGTTTATTTATAGCTATAGCTTAAGACCAGTTCTTTTTAACAGGAAATAAAAATTAATTTCAACTGTTTCAAGAATTGAGCAACTGAGTGTACAGTTCCTTGAACACAGTATCCCCTCCTCAGCTTGTACAGATGGGACATAATGTAAAGAGATTCCCTCTTTCTCAATGTTCCATTATTGTGAAGTGTTAATACATGCAGCTTTGTTAATAGTATTTAAGCCTAAATCATTCTGAAAGTGGGATCTAGAGAAAAACGTGTATCTCTTCATCTTCCTCTGGTAGAACAGATTCTGCAAATAGAGCACAAATTTAAGTCAGGGTCCCATATCTAATTAACTTACAAGTCTGGTTTCCCACTTGACAATTCTGACTCTGCACTTACAAAATTGATAGAGATCTATTTTCTCAAAAATGCTCCTATACGGTCTCAACTGCCAGTAAGTACTTTATGTTCCAAAGGAGCTGTGCAGCTTGTTTTTTTCTAAAGATGGAAAAAGAAGTTTTGCAAGTATGATAGTTAAAAACAAAGAAGCAAATAAGTTTTACTGATGGGGACCAATGACCTCCATTTGGCCTAAGTTAGCAGACTCAAACTACCTCAAGTACCTCAAACTACCAAGATTTGCTGCTTATCACAACTTATTTCAGAGACGTGCTTCTTCTCCTGCAGGATAAATTGGACCTCACTAATGTTGCCTAACATAAAATCACATTTCTTTCTCTCTTTCTCTCGTGAAACATGCTGTAGCACCCAATGAGTTCATTGAATGATTACACATGGTCATCTAGAACACTCGTGGGTATTGCCTAAGGTAAATTATTTTCTAAGTCAGTTCAATTAAATCATCCACCAGACTGCTTTTTGGAGGCTGATGATATTGGTGTGATCTGCATGTAATAATTATCCAGCACTTCTCTTCCACGTAACATATTATTTGCATTGACTGTGTTAAAAAATACTTTTTTCTTTCACCTCGTTTTTTCAAATGATTTACACTTTAAACCTCATTATAAACCTGAAATGATCTCTTAGTTGACTAAATGGCTTGTCCCAGCACTGCATTCTCCTAATTATCTAGATGAGGTTGGTGTAATTACAGATCATGGCATCTGGATTTCCTTTCCTTGGAAACCTGCGCGTAGAAAGAGGCTATGGCAGCATGGAGGGCAAAGGAGTCTCAGACCTCAGCCCAGTACAGCACAATGCTTGTACATGCACTTGGCTCTGGGAGCTTGGAAGTTCCCCGTGTCTCTCACTTTAGAGAGGATACCCTGTCCTGCATACCTTTTCCTTTTGAAGAATAACATGCACCTCCCTGGCCTGCCCAGGGAGGTGGTGGAGTCACCAACCCTGGAGGTATTTAAGAAATGTGTAGACGTGGCACTTCAGGGCATGCTCTAGTGCCCGAGATTGTTGGGCTGGGTGTTTTGTTCGTGTTTGGGTTTTTGGGGGGTTTTGGGGGTTTTTTGTTTGTTTGTTTGTTTTGGGTTTTTTTTTGTTTTGTTTTTTTTGTGTGTGTGTGGTTGAACTCAATGATCTCAAAGGTCCTTTCCAACCATGAAGATTCTGTGATTCTGTCATTGTGTGATTCAGAGCTTAAGCCTGGAATGAATTTGGTTTCTTCTCCAAAAGCTTTGTAGCAGATGCATTGCCTCTTGTTCAAACTTCCATTTCTCTCTTTGTCAGCCCAAGTAGTGCAGTTACAACGCAGATTTTTCTTCCAAACACTGCTGACTAGAATCAGCTGGATGTGTTCAACTAGCTGATTTAAAAACTTTGTAAGGGATAAGTTTTCCCTTTTCACTACTTAATTAATGTATTTGCACTCCACAGGCAGACAAAAGAGCTCTTCCTAATGCGTGCAGGAATTTCTGGACAAGAAGAGAGATTTGAATAAAGAAGAAGAGAGATTTGAGCCTTAATCTTCAACTTCGAGAAACACACTAACAAGTAAACTGCTCCCTCAAAGTCCTCAGTGACCTTGATTTCCTGCCAGTATATGATGGATCTTGAATTACAATAGCTTATATGGAACAAAAATAAAATTGCAATACTGACCACCATTACTTTGCTTACCACACAAGGGGTGAGAGTGAGGAGCTACGCTGGCTGATGTTCTGCCAACTTTTTCCTTAATTATACCCATAAGACACAGCCTTTCCTGTCCACTGGCACAGCTAATCATCCAAAGTTCTCATCTGCTTGAGTTTGTATTAATTTGTCATCTTTCACTCATGCTTTCAGAGATGGAACAGTGACTTTCCAAATGCTATTGCAGAGCATTACACAAGCCTTTTTCTTTAACTAGATCATTACTGTCATTTCATACCTCCATTTTCTCACTCTTTGCTATCACATCCAACATATGTCACTGCTCTGTATTTCCAAAGCTCTTTGAAAGGATATCTCTAACGGTATCATCTCTTACTTAGCAACAAGAAGTCCAGCTGAACCTTCCATGTATTTGAAAATTCATCGCCAAAGCACTCTGTGTTTCATTCTCTCCCACATGACCCTTTGGCTTTGGAAAGATATTTTTTGAGAAACTCAACAAAGCTGCCTTTCATCTTCTCTAAACCCATCTTTAAAACTCTTCTTGTCACACCATATTGCTGACCTTTAGTCACACCAGGGGATCACAAGGTCTATAGCCACTTTGACCATCACAGTCTCATAATTCATTAGGCTCCATCTGTGATCAAGCGGCATTTTCTCTCATCCAAAGGCTGCAAGGTTTGGGGATTCTTTTTTTTTTCCGGCATTGTCGGCTACATACAACTCTGTGGTGCCAGCCACTATATCACTAGACACTGTCAGAACAGAATTAGGCAAGATTTACTTAACCATGGTCTTTAAAGGTTTGCCGTGAAACCTTTTGCCATGACACTGGTTCTGCTGAAATTTAAAACATATTCTTACGGAAAAAAAAAGAAACATGCTACTTACCCCAAATATCACCCTTAATATTTACAAAGCAACTTCATGTTCTAGGTCAGAAATTATAGACGCAGAAGTAGGATACTTGCACAACTGGACATCAAGCCAATGGCTCAAAAATAAAAGTCTCTCCTGTAGCCAAATGTGCTAAGTAGGAGTAACAGAAATCAGCAACGTTCCTGCTGCATCTAAGCATCCTGCACACATTATGCCTCCAGTGTCATATCAGCAGCACTGTTACTATTTCAGGATCCTAGTGAAAAAGTTAAATTAGAAAGCATGCCCTTAATTTGGGGCTCTCACTCTCTCTCTCGCAGTACATTTGGCTGGGAGAGAACACCTGTGTAAGCATTAGAGGAAAGTACAGCAATCTGAACATTAACCCCGAACATAATCCTCCGTTCATGACTTTTGTGATAAAGATTGAAATATTTACAACTGAGAATACATTTTCCAGAATCCACAGCATTGTAAGATTGTGCCTGTTTTATTCTAAATTATATTGAGCACTCTCAATTTGTAATGAAGGCAATCAAAGGCAATGAAATCTGCCCAGCTTATTCGACCAACATGTCTTCATTTTTCAAGTGAAAGAAACATTTCATACCAAACTAAGAGAAACATAGTTCATGATCAATGGTCAGTAATCAAGACTGTTTAATTTATGCATATTTTTATTTCTCCTTTTACTCAGATTGCCATATACCGATCAGCTGTGTTTACACAACGCTTTTATTAATAACTAGTGCAGGGTACATTCATTTTACAGGCTAATTTGCCTGAAACTAATTTCTTGAGGCAGAGCCCAGTGAACTGAAGACCCTATAGTTTTTGTGAAAAATATAATAGCAGTTCCCATTAAAGATGAGCTGCTTTATTATACAAAATATCTAATTTCTTACCTCAGCCAAGAAACAGGGAGGTTTTAAATTAGATAATTAATTATTAGAAAATGTCTGTTCTTCCCCCAGAGTGTAACCAAAATGAATCACCAATTCAGTTCATTTTAATTTCTTCCCTTAACACTCATATCAGCAGAGTTGTTAAACTCTTTGCATGATCACTGAATCTTAAATCTATAAATCTCATCATCTTAGCAGGAGGTTTTCATCTGAGTTCTCTTGTACCAAATCCAGATTGCATTTTAAAATGCAGACTCACAACTTCATTCCAATACGCTTGAAAGCTGTGATTTTCTGTCACAATCTGGAAATTGGACGTTTCTATTATTACCATCTCAAGGAGGAAAATGTTCAAGAAGAAGCTCTACATACTGCTACCCATTTTTTCCATTTGTATTTCATAAACAAACATAAAGGGAAGTTAATAACAGAAGTAAATCTTTGGTTTTGGATTCTTACTGCCAGCCCATACAACTATCAAGTGAAAACTACAAAACAAAAAAAAAAAACAAAAAACCACTGAACACTGAAAATTACAGTGTGTTTAATGTTGCTTAGTCTACTTTATTAATGATAAGCAACAATTGCAAAGTAAATGAGCAAACAAAACCAAAAAACACCAGGTGTACGCTGTAGGTCTTAAGATTTTATTTTTGTTAACATCTACATAAAATACAATCCTATTTCTTACACTGAAGGCAAAAAAAAAATATCCCTATTCTGCGGACGACTAATTGAACAACACTCTCAATCTCACACAGCTACTCAAAATGGAGCTTACAAGAGATACAAGTCATAGAATCATAGAATCATTTTGGTTGGAAGAGATCTTTAAGATCATAAAGTCCAACCACCAACCTAGCACTGCGAAGTCCACCACTAAACCACATCCCTCAGCACCACACCTACATGTCTTTTAAATACCTCCAGGGGTAGTGACTCAGCCACTTCCCTGGGCAGCCTGTTCCAATGTTTGACAAACGTTTTGGTGAAGAATTTTTTCCTAATATCCAATCTAAACCACCCCAGTGCAACTTGAGGCTCTTATTCTATCGTGTGTTACCTGGGAGAAGAGACCAACACCCCCTTGCTACAACCTCCTTTCAGGTAGTTGTAGAGAGCGATAAGGTCTCCCCTCGGCCCCCTTTACTCCAGGCTGAGCAACCCCAGTTGACCCAGCTGCTCTTCATGAGGCTTGTGCTCCAGACCCAATCCCAGCTTCCCAGCCACTGTTCCCCAGTCCTCTATTGCCCACCCCCAGTGAGGTTCATATTTACAGAGACAACTCTCACTCTCCTGCCATGCACTGCTGTGAGGGATCTGACTCCACCTCCTCAAACCCCTTTCCTGCCAGCAGGGGGGCTGCTCTTGTGCCCTGATGTTGCCTCCTTGTCTGCTGATGCAGCCCTGGTCCCACAAGTCACTCAATTTGCAGGGCAGGAGCTTCACCAACATGGTGGTTTTCCTGACCTCACGCATTTATCCAGGTCTTTCCTGAAACTGGGAGTCCAAAAGTGAAACACCCATGCCCTAACAGGGACTCTCCCTGCCTAGGGCAGGGCTTCGCATTTGTCCCTTTTTACAGCTCCTCTTGGCTCATTCCCCCACCGTGGCCTCTCTCAGTTGCAGACCTGCTCTTGAGGGCATCCACTGGTCACTGTGGTTTGGTGTCACCTGCCCACTTGATGGACGAAGGCTCTATTATCTCCTCTGGGCCACTGATGAAGATACCAAACAAGAGACATCCCAGTCAAACCCCAGCACTGCCCCACTTGTTACCAAGCTCCAGGCTGATATGACTCATCTAACACAGCCTTCTGAGTCCCATTATCCCACCAGCCTTTTTATCTGTCTTGCTGTCCACCCATACAAACCACCGTGGTTCAACTTGGATGTGAGAACAACAACTGTCAAGAAGCCTTAACTCTACCCTAGGTACATGACACCCACCACTCTCTCCTCATCCACAAACCAGTCATTTCTTCCCAGAAGGCCATCAGGTGGGTCAGGTGTGATTTATCCCCAGTAAATCCACTCTGCCAGCTCCCTATCACCTTCACCTCCATATCTCCAAAAATAGGTTCCAGTTTTCCCAGGGACTGAAGCAAGACTGACCAGCGCAGATTCCCAGATCATCCTTACTGTCTTTTTGGAAGATGGATGCAACATTTGCTTTTCCTTAGTCACTGGAGACCTCCCCAGATCTCCATGACCTCCCAGAGGTTATAGATGTCTCATCTTGCAAGCACTGTCAGGTGTAGTCTGTCCTGGCCCATTGGTTGTCTTGTCACACCAGCTTGACGCTCACCTGTGTCTCCAAGCAGAGGTCTGGCAGGACTGGCTGGGGAATACTGTGGCAATGGCAGTGTGTAGTTCATCTGCTTTCTGTGCCTGCTTTCACACCAGATCACCCGCCCCACTCAGCAACAACCCCACATTTTCTTTGCCAGACCACACCACCAGTATCACTGGCCACAGTCTTTCGGCAGCATCCCAAACCTAAGTACCCAAGTCAAGAAGTCAGGTCAGCAGATGGGTGCCTCTGTTCCCTGCAGAGGAGTCTCCATTAGCTAACACCTTGCTATTTTTTCTTTGTTTGGTCATTGGTTGGTACCTGTAATTGCAGAATCTGAGATGAAGAAGAGATATGATGCCAGAAGAGACAAGATTCCAGCTTTCCCCATCAAGGAAATTTCTATGCACAGCTCATTTTGAGATGTTTCTCTAGATTTCCACCCATCCTTTGCAGTGCAGGACTTGAGCTGTTGGTTTTGTGGGGTCTTTGCAAGACCCTATCAAGCTTTTGCTTGTCCTCTCTGGTGGCACTCAGCACACCTGGGTAGGCAAGGCCACCACTGTCCCCACCCTGGGCATCTTCGTAGCCTAAGGCTGGGTCAGCAATATCCTTCCTTAGTACCTTCCATCGGGATAAAGGCTTCTGATCTACCAGGGCAGCCTCATTTGGCACATAAATGAACCATGTTCTCCTAAGAGTAAACAGCCACCCACAACACCTACATTTGAAAGACGGTGGTGTTCATTCCAGGTTCACATAGTGTTACTCAACTGGCTTATTGCAAAAGGATGATTTACCACTTAGTATTAAAAGAGTTAATAGGTGTTTTATATAATTGCTGGCAAGCAACCCAGATTGAAGGCCCCAGATCAGGTAATAAAGGGACTTGCAGTCATTAAGGCCCAAACACACCTAATGCAGCGCTGGCAGTTTTTGCTTGAGAGACAGGAGTCCAAATCTGAAAATGTAATATAACAACCCAAAATTTCAGAGAGGTTTTAGCTTGTTATCTAATGAACTGTACTGCAGCTCTTTCCCGGAGGTTCTGTGAAACCTTAAAACTCTAAACTATGTTTACAATAATAAAAAAACCCGCACATCTGATTTGAAGATTTAATTACTTGGTTGGGACATGAAGTGACAGCTTGCAATACAGATAATAGTTTTGGCAATGCTGCAGGCACTAATCTAGAGGAAGCTCTGGTGTAAAGTTATTCTGCTGTATTCACAAGAGGTGTCTTTGCATTATTGAAACCAATAGAAGCCTCAAAAATCTATATTCCTGAAACAATTAAATGTGAAGAGCAACCTACTTTCAGCATCAAATTTGATGATATAAAAATCTGTCCTGTCTTGGTACTTACAGATATGTTAGAAAAAGCCAAAAAGCCACCACAAAAAATTCCACAGTAGTACAGTAAAGCCTCATCATCCCCAGATAATACATCCCTCTAACAATTCATGGCACTGCTGTTTATAACCAGACTACCCATCAGCTCTGACAGGATCACTTGGTGACACATCTATACTGCTCCAAGAACACCACTGGCAATATACCACAAACTCCATACAGATACAATTTCTTCCAAATCCTCATTTCCACCAGTAAAATAAGGGATCTTATTATAGGAAGTTCATGGCACAGGACTAACCCAACTCCTTGCTTGGTCACCTGTAGAGTGGTGTCCAGCTAATAGAGTGATGTCCATCCATGGCCTTCAGGCTGCTCCCCAAAGCCCATACTATGGGCAAAGCTTATATGTGGCTGAAGAGCTGAGGCAATACAGAGTTACTGCACTGCTCAGGGAGGGTATGATCCAAAAGAAGTTAGTATTTTATTTTTAAACTACATCAACTTAGAAGAAGCACCTTCCATAAAGCCAATTTCAGCAGATATACACTACAGCTTGTAATCTACTCGAACAGTAATTTTATGTCTTTTATGCTGTTCTCTTTCAAAGAACAGATGTAATATGTCTAAAATCTTCAGTAATTTTACTGCTGTATCTTAACAGGAAAATGGGACAGAGCAAAACTAAACCCTTTCTGAAGCTGCTTTTTCTACAGAAAATCTGTTCTGAGATCCTGTATTAAGGGCTTTTAAAAATTATTCCAACTGTTACAAAATACATATACCATGCTGTAAACAGACTGGGCGTTTGCAATTTGAATTTTAAAAGCTTCTAACACCTCATTTTGAAAATGGAAAAGAAATGAGAATCTCTTGCATATATAGTAATAAAGTGAGAACACTGAATAACATTAACCAGGAGTTCTCCTGAAACAGCAATTCCAGATGATTACCTGTTTGTGAGATCCCTGCAACTCTTTGGGTAAATATTACCAGGATGCTAGCACTTCTCACACACACTGTCATCAAATCTCATTATTTCTCTTACAGGTAGAAGCCTTCCTATGTGACGTATTGACCTTTGTTTTCAGATTTCAGGGATGTTCTCTGTATCGTTTGGAAGGTACACACACTTCCAGAAGAAAGGGGGAAAAGAAACACCAAAATGAAAAAATCTTGATGTGACACAAGAGACAAAAGATTGTTATGAAAGATGCCAGCACAAGACATTATGATTGTCTGACAGACTAGAATGTTTATAGGGTCAAGAGCAGCTTCGCGAGTCTCCAAAAATATAAAAGAAGAAAACTTCTATTTCTTGTTATAATTCTTCAGCTCTGGAAACAGTGCTCTAGAGGAAAAACCCAGTTCAGAAAACTGATTACAATTATATTGGATTGATCTTTATTCCAGTGAAGTTGCGGTAATTCTGAGATATTCATTCTTTTCTTCTCTGCCTTAAAAGGAAATTTTTAGTTGGGATTTAAAATTCTGTTCAGATTTTTCCAAAAGTATAATGCCATAAACACAATCCATCACTGGGAAAGAAACCAATGTAACTATTTTAAATTATTTATTGCTTTCTACAGGAAATAAAACCCAAAATATCATAATCTATCAAAAGAACAATCAAGCAGCAGACTAATTGGTCAAAATTAGTCAATCACCGGTCTCACATCCTGGGAGGAGACACAGCTCCCATAGGGCTGGTGTGTGAAGCTGGGCTAAAGAGGCACTGCCACTTGGGAAGCTCACAACACTCCTTGATGAGGTAGTTTATTAACTGAAAGATGCAGCTTCATGCAACCGAATGGAGCTGCCAGATTCAGCAAAGCACATAAACACAGGAAGTCCTTGTGAAACAAATAATTGAAAAATTTTATATTAACATTTTGAAGAGTTTTCTCTTTTTCCTCCTAAAGTAACTGAAACATACAGTGATTTTACTCATTCATTTTGGCTGCTTCTTTCTTCTTGCTCAGCCTTCAGTTGGCCTGAATGGAGGAGCCAGAGCCACGTCTACTCACCAGTAGTTTTAAAGCAGTTTATTTGCTTAGAAATAAGCCAGGGCAGAATTTCTAAGGCAGTTAGCTCCTCCCACTATACTGAGAGCACACAGGAGGCTTTGCACGACCAAGGAATGATCTTTATCCATAATATAAAATATTTGGCCCAAAATAATTAGGGAAGAAAAACACTGTAATCTGTCCTCATCAAAATAAGCTACCAGGATGGTTTAGTTAATAAGCACTTGATTCGCCCCATGATGGTGAGGCAGCATGCAGATACTCAGGACTGGGAGATGGTAGGAGAAATGTAGAATTTGCTCATTTGCCTACAAGCACACCAGCCCCACGCGGACAGCCCCATGCCACTCACCCCTCCCTCCTTATCCCCACTGCCCTTCCTTGCACCAGCTCCGGGACTTGCCTGGTCCTGACCTAAGTCATCCCAGGATAAACCACCAGAAAAGCAGCATGATGTAGAAATTAAGTTTTTCATTGCTCTGCATAAGACCATCACTGGTGCTGTAAATACAGAAAAGACAGTGGCAAAGAGCAATTCGATGGGGACGGCCTTAGCCATACAGTCAAATCTCACATGGCAGAGTTGCTCATCTCGGCTGAGGTTTAGCAGTAACAAATTATGGAGACTTAGGAAGTTTCCTACAGAACGAAATCTGGTTTCACCCTTCCAGCTGCACCTTTTACTACTTTACTTGTACTTACACTCAGCATTTTAAATATGTATTAGCACATAATTATTCAACTATACTGAAAGAGACTGAGGCATACCACAATAATAATTGCTTTTGCCTTGTGAAGCAATATAGATGTAGTCTTAATATTAAGTCAATATATATGGTCACTCCAGCTGATTTCAAGGTTCTCACTCAGCATGTTGCTTTGATTTTTTTTTCCCCAACAGATTTTATGAAAGAAGGGATACACCTCTGAGACTACACTCTTAACATAGTCTCATTGCTTCATATCTGAAGCAATGTAGTCTGACATCACTTCGATTATCCTTTTTTGTTGATCTTGGATGTCCACAATGACTTTACTAATGGGCTGAACCACAAG
>JAOXJM010000019.1:74926703-74962550 GCA_026413425.1 Tringa solitaria
TGTGCCACTGTGCCCTATACTGAACCTCCTGTGGTTCTGAATCAAAATTCTTATTTGTCTTTGCTGAAAGGACTCCAGAACAATGAATTTAAACACGTACTCTGGACGGTCTCAGGGTTTCTCTTGTAAACTTGTTCAATTTACCACCCTGTTACCAAGGTTCTAGGAATTTTCCTTCATTTACCATGTGGAAGTTGAATTTTGCTCACAATATCTGACTAAATTGTTTTTGCAGCTACTTCTGAAATCAGCAGGATTGCATACCTTTCTTTGAGGGTGGTTTTGTCTCTTCATATGTGCCTCTTTTGTTGTTGTAGAAAATGAAAGCATTTTAACCATTAATAAAATATAAGTAGTGTAATAAGCAAGCCAGTTATAAGGAATGTTAAAAGGAAATTCAGTAATGGATGAAGAAAATGCCTGCCAAATTTTACCCTGACATTTATTTTAATAGCAGAGCAATATTTTTTTTTTCTAAACCATGTTTCCAATAAATAGCTGCACATAGCAATGACACCATTCCATTTTAAAATATTTTTCTGACAATCTAGCAAATGTTTACTAATTTTGCAGGCTAATATAAACCAGTGAATTAACAACTGGTAAGAGTTTCTCTGAATTAACAAATTTTTAATCTACCATAAATATGTAGCTGTTAATTAAGTTTTGTGAATGTAGCCTGTAAAAACTGCCTTTACCTATGAAATGATTAAAATCTTTTCACAAAAGTAGTACATAAGACATTCTAAAGGTCTGTTTAGTTATTTCCCTCAATTATTTTCAGAAGTGACAGTAATGAAATGGGAACTCTCACCTTCGAAAGTTTTAACCTTGTGGAAAATAGTTCAGCAAAAAATAACATAAGAAACAGGGTCTTGTAAACATTGACCAGTATGTAAATGTAGAATTTAGGTACCAGGTACAGTATTGGAAGAAGAATGAAGCATTGCTTATATATGGCAACAGCTAGATGCTACCACTTTGGGGCGAGTAGCGATCTGTGGTGTCATCTCCTCCACGGAGTGCTTCAGAATGATTCTGAGGTTGGAAAGGAGAGAGGTGTGTAAGTCTGTCATTAAGCTGCTGTTCTTCACAAGCCACTTAAAGGAAAGCTTGTGTCTAGCGTGATGTGCTGGTGCCTGGCTCTGGGTAATGTGGGTTTGGGACTCTCTGTCTTCTGCCTGCAGGTAGTAGCAGGTTCCCAATTTAGTGGGGACTCATTCTCATTTTCCTCACCTGTGTTTGCAGGACTGGGATAGCTATTGTTAAGCCTCACAATTAAAGCCATTTGAAGTCTTGCCAGCACAAAAATACATGGTATCCAACCTATATCTGCAGCTTAGTGTGTTATGACATGCTATTTACCTCATTCACAAGCATAAATTGATTTGTACATATAATGAGTGAAATGGGGAAGAACAGCTTAGGGAAAAATCATTTTCAGTCTCTAGTAGTACAGTATTATGTGATCAATGTCAAAGCAATAAGTCTGTCTGAAAGTGCAGTGGGCCCTGGGACTGTGGGGGTCTAAGCTTTTGTAGACCAACATCTGCTTTCTACTGGATAAGGCCCTAAGCTTCTTATTTTGGCTGATGTTTTAGAATTTAATCTGTTTTGCTAAGGAACTCTAATATAAATGTTAATGTTTTATACAGATCATACTCTGACGCCTCTAGCAAACAGCTGGAAAGCCCAGGAGCCTGTCTGAAACTAAGTTCCTGGAATTTTCTGAGCAACAGAGAAGGCCATATTGGAAGAAATTTTTCATCAATATTGAAAATTCATAAGAAATTTCCCATGCACAGTGTTGCAGTGGATTAACACATTCGCCTCTTACCTCAGAAGTCATGGAGGTTTTAAAATCTGGGTTAATGAACATCTGAAATGAGTTCACTTAACTTGCTGTCTTTCTAGTGTAGAATGATGCAAAGTTCATAATCACAATATGATCTTACACTACTACTGACAGGTATATAAGATATATGTCTAGGTAAGGAAAATACATTTGAGGAGTGCAGTGTACCAAGGAAGTTGAGAAAGTAAAGCGTGAGTAATTTTAACTGATTTAAAGGTGATATTTTCTGTATTCTTGGATTACTGGTATGCGAATACCAATGGATGCTTTTACTTTAAACTCTATATTTGGGTTGAAGGAGAAGGGAAGACTTCTTCTGTACTGTTTTTTATAAACCTTGATGCAAAACACAAGTTCTAGTAGTCAGATTGCTGGAATCATGGTCAGTAAATTCTTTAGTACAAATGTACAAGTCATATTTAGATTTCTGGAGTAAAAAAAATGTGCACACTATTTCTAGTGAAGATATTAAAATTGACAGGCAGATATGGACAAGAAAAAGGAAAAATTGGTTTGGGAGCAATTAAAGTTTAAAGAAGAGTGGTAACCAGAAACTGTTTCTGTTTAACATTTGGATATAAAATTCTTAGAAATGCTGGAATGGAAGGAAGGCAGGATTTTGGTATTAAAAGTTATGCCATTTAAACATCCAATTTTGCAAGGAAGACAGAACTGGCAGGGGTCACTGGGTTAAAAAAACTTCTTCAGATTTTCAGAAAATAGAATAACACTATTAACTTAGTATCAATACTGCTCAGAGGAAGTATTGTGTGTCTGTTATACCAGCACTGTCTGTTGGGAGTCTATTTCTTTTTTAGATTAGTTTTAATCTTGTACAGCTTAACAACATTGTGGCAGGTGGAATAGATTATTAGTTATGTTTCCTCTGAAGTTCATGATCTGGTGATACTTCTTACTAACACATGAAGAAACACTATTGAAACCAAATTTAAAAAACCTCATTAAATGAATGACAGTCTTGCCAACTAATTTCACTGGGCATTACACAGGCTACAGAGTTTTACAGTCTGATTGTTTGGTCTTGCATAAGTGTAAAATCAATATATGAAGGTGGAACTGAAACTCAGTGGATATGGTGGCATCCAAGCAAATAGATTTGTACTCAGACATTGCCTGCAAGTGTAGAGATCTGGTCAGCAAGAGTGTACTACCGGAATCCACTTCAATATTGAGAAGCAATAAGAAGATTTGGGTAGCACTACTTTAATTTCTAAAACCTTCTAGGTTTTTTTTTTTTTTTTTGAAGCAGATAGCTTTAAAGTTTTGATTGAAAATAAATTATCCTGGAAAAGAATTTGACACTTTCATGATGAAATACACACTGTTTTTCAAGTAACTGAACTATCTTGTTGAGCATCAAAAATGTTTTCTGGCCTCAGATTTTCATTTGGCTAATGACTCTTTCAGCATAGAGTATGACTAAAGCTGTCACTGCAGTGACTATAGTAATACATCAATAAAAAATGTTCCCACATTTTTGCTAGTTGTACCAAGTGAAATGGAAAGATCAGTAGACTAATCAAGCTGCTATTGGTGGAAGGAAAATTCACAAAGTATATGCAGCTGGAATGTTCTTTAAGGGCGTTTACTTTCTTGTTCTTCTTGAAAGAAGAGCTTACACCTAAGAAATAAATTTGTCCAAAGTTTGTGACTCTCAAAAATGAAAAGGATGGTGGTTTTTAGTGAATACAATATGATTTTCATATGCAATCACACAAATAATATTTTCAGCACTGATCTGTGGAAGGCAACATATTACTCTCTCGTATCTTCACAAATATTGAATTGCAAGCTGAAAAGCATAGAGCTGCACCTATTTATAACAACTGAGATCTTGTCCAGATTATCTTTCAGCTCTAGAAACTAGTAAAACATTAAGAGTAAGCCTTTTTGAGAACATCTCCAAGGACATTTTCACTTGCAATTCAAAACCGAACCATATAATAAACACAGTACAATTTTCTCTAAATTACTTCCTGCTGAGACTGACATGAATGAATTGTTAATTAAATAACGGATTTTTTTTGGATGTTCTAAAACATGGGAAACTTACATTACTTAGTAGTGATTACATCCTTAGTTGACAAGTTTGGTTTCCAATAGATAAGGTGCTCATCTTTCAGTTTTTTTTGACCATTTAAAAATATTTAATTAATTCTTTTTTCTGTAATATTTTAAGTTACATTTTCCAAAACTATAGACTATGAATAGAAAAAAAAAAAGTATTGTCTTTTTAATGAACAGAATTTCTACATAGCAGACTTTAGTATATGATCATGAATATGTACAAATACAGCCTTAACCCTGCAAGCTTCCAAGTCTCTCAAATTTAAAAACACAGTCTTTTTTCATTTTCCAAATATAAGACATTATTATATTTTTAGGAGCTTTCCTAAATATACACACCTACTTTGTCATGTCCTGGTCCTTACTGTCAACAGGGATGTTCTTACCACTCAGTCCTTTCTAACTTATTATTTCAGTTATTTACCCAGGGGCTCACTCTGTATAATTGGCTTATTTTGTGTGTTCCCTGGAATCCATTCACAAGTTATTAAAAAGTGATGATGTTGGATGTTGGATTTAGGAGCCTGAATAAAGTAGGGCAGAGATTTCTACTATGTAGGTAGAACAGCTGGTAACATGAGGGGGGAAAAAAAAGAAAAAAAAAAGGATTTACCTGATCTTATAAACAGAAGCCGCATGCAACTGAAAAATAGGCAAAGAATATGAGTTAATGACTATATTATATGCTTAATGAAAGATGAGGAATCTGAAGGTGAAATGCTGACTTTTTTTTTGAAGGAATAAAGGGAAAATAATGAAAAGCTTTCTCATATTAGGAAGCATAGGAACAGGCTATAAGCAACGGAATCATTCTCCAATAACCTCTTTACTTCCCATGCACTTCTTTTCTGTCTCATTCTGACTTTTTTTTTTTGTTGGGCTGAACACAGAAATAATTTCCTTGTGGATTTGCAGACATGCACAACTCAAATCAAAAAACCTTAGAGACCTGGGACATATTACCAGTCTCTTTGTCTCCATGGTAAGCAATATGTTGGCTGTTATGTCTGAGGAGGTACAGAAACAGAATACACTTCCAGTTTATAGGAGGATCATACTACCCTTAAATCATAAAAGTTACAGTGCTTTTTGCACAACATTTAAGTTTCTCCAGACTTTCATTACATTTATGAATGAACTAAACTGCATAAGTCCCTCTCTATGGACACACATACGTGTTTGGATTTTGAATTGTGTTTTAAACAGGAGCTACATTGTTTAAAATTAATGTTTTTAATGTTTAATGAGATATTATTTTCAAAAAAAAGTCTTTTGATGCTACATTTTCAGGAGTAGAAAATGCTTACAGCCTGGCAAGGGAGAAGAGCGTGTGATTATGGGATGTGTGTTCTTAAGACATTAATGTGGTCAAATGGAATACTTGAATGTTCTCATCTCCAGCATCGATCAGGTCTTATATGACTGTAACTTTAATCTATTTTCAATTGATTTTCTCCATTTTGTAATACAGAGAAGAATATTTGCCTTTCATCAGAAAATACAAAATTCGTAGCTGAAAGTTCAAATAATGTATAAGAAACATAAAACACATGTCACGTTTCATACTCTATTAACACAGCTCATCAGTGTTCTTAGCAAGTTTATTCCTCTTATTTTTGAGAAAAAAAAAAAGATTTTTCAAAAAGGTTTCAATAACAGCAATTTAATTGGTATCATACATTGTACTTTTGCAGTATACTTTTATGAATTTCTCCTAAAAGGTTTCACATATATGTGTTTAATAATAATGATATTATTTCATGTCTAGGTACCTGTTGACCTTTCTCCTGTTAATGGAATAATACAGCCTTCTCAGGCACATTTTGAACACACACACAGGAGCTCATTTGTAATGATGGAGAAAATTGGATACACTGCTTATTCTTATTTGTGATTTGGCCAATTAGTACTACCTTTTTGCATCTTGCCTATTAGCAACATGGATGTTGGTGACTTGCCACAACTACATTTAATATACAATTAATATTAATTTCTGGGCTGCTATGTATATGAAGGCTTACAGTCTTGAAGAATAGTCATGAATAATGTTTTTGATATTTCTACAACCTCAGCTCTTTTCAGAGATGGTTGTTGCTGGGATAAAAGTAAGTTTACTCAGTTAAACAATGATTCCAGTGTTTCATTTTAAAATGGCACTCCTTTGATATTGATGGTCTTTCGGTTCAAACATACGATTTGTCTTCCCTTTCAATCTTCTTGCAAAAAAAATCTAACTACTATTCTTTTTTAAAAATAAATATACAAAACCCTAGCGCTGTTCCACATCTATCAGATATGCTTTCTGAAAGTAACTATTTTAGAACTATATTTTAAGAACCGGATTATATGACACTTGCTCTCGGTAACACTTTATTCCCTCTAAAGTCTCTTATTATTACAGAGAAGATAAACTATCTCCTGGAGTGAATAAACATGACAAAATATCTGATACAAATAAAACCACACTACAGTTTATCAGTTTTTCCTGAAGTTAATTTGAGGTTTAGGCCATAAAGGACGGGGGATGGGGGGGAAGAGAAAAAAAAAAGAAAGAAAGAAAGAAAAAAAGCACTGGGCTGAAGAGACCTAATTTCTTTCAGACTTTCTCTCTGCATGGGAGATTTGATAGCAAGTACTGTAGTTTAAAAGTCTGAGTAAATGCAAATGAAGAAGAAACTGGGACATCTGGGTATAAAAGTATATTATGTAGTTCCAAGAGGTCCAGTGGCACTTGTGTTGTGTTTAATCAAGTAGAACAAAGTAGATATTAGATCCTGGTAGACTATTTTGCTTAGCATTCTACAAGTTGTATTTAAATCTCAGTGGCCTGAATGCTAATTAATAGAACAAATTAATCTTTTTGACCCAAAGGAAATTTACAAGCATGTTCTTACACTTACAAGGGTATTTATGTAGACTTTCAATGGCTCCATTGCAAAGACTGAATAAGAGACGTGTGGCAGTCCCAAATCAAAATTAGGAGGAATCAGGTTTTAATCAGTGAGGCTTTTTAGAATGCAATTGTTAGAGTAGAGCGAAGTTGCCATTCAATGCAGTGTCAAAACAGCCTGACATCTCAGAGGAGATTATTTTCTCAGAAGGAAACCATTTTTCCCCCTTTGAAGTTTGTAAATTGATACTGTTCTCTAAAGGTATCCAGAGGTTTTCCTAGTGTGTTTTGCTAATGGAGAACACGGAAAATAAGATTAGAGTAGATGCTAAATGGAAAAAGGGAACTGAATGTGAAGAAAAGGAAAACGTATTCTGGTTGTTGAGGTAAAAACTCAAAAAATGGGTGAATTGTGGGTGAGAACAAGGGCTGAGTGGTGCATTTCTGAAATTTAGAAAAAAAAGCCCAACACCCAAACAAAAAACTATCTCCAGGCTAGGTAATAGGAAATGTTCCAAAAAGAAGTCATATTAGCTATGTTTTGGGTTGGTGGGGAGTGTCAAGGGTCTCTGTAGAGCAGAAAAAAGATGTATTTTCACTGAAAGAGGACTTCGAAAGAATATTTTTACATGGAAAAAAAAAGTTTTAGATAATTTTATATTTGAATTAAGACATTTCTTAGAGCATGAGAAAAACATTCCAAATAAGTATTTACCTCATCAATGTGCCTATTTTAGATTTGAAGTCCTGCTCTCCAAAGACACAGCCTTGCCTGCTTTGTCATTATAAAGTTTCACAATATAATAAAAATGGTCAGGTTTACCATCAGTGTTTTTCTTCACTTTTCACGACTACATGTGTACTCATTGCTTCCCAGGAAGAGCTGGTCAGGTTACTTATTGATTGTTTGTTCATTTCCAAAATAAGAACAAAAGCCTCAAGGCCACTGCCATCAAGTAAAAACCTGTGTGAACCCACCGTGGGTTGAGTGAACCCTTCACTCAGAGACATACCAGCAAGAGACACGAGGTAAAGCAAACACAAGGAAATAAATAGGGGATGGACCAAGCTTTACATTTGCATATGCTGTTGTACGTTAGCTTTTTTGTGCTGACAGCTCTTCTCCCTGCAGCTTCAACTTTACTCAAGCAATGTCCAGCATTGTGCTGTGCAACAGGCCAGTCCTAAGACCACTTCTCTGAGAGATCTTTCTTTCATTCCCTGAGGATCTTTGAACGTGAAAGCTGTATTAGGTTTCATGGCTGCAGATCATGGCAATAAACCATGTCACAAAGGCAGATCTGTGCCGTAGTGAATATCTTTTCACTAACTTCTCTGTCTTTGACCCACACCCATTGGTTTTGCCATCCCCTAACTGTACAAGATTCTCATCTCTGGAAGGTCATAACATGATAATTGCAAAAGTTTTACCTTCTTTCTTGCCATTATTGTGCTTGTACAACACTAAACAGCTTTATCTTAATACAATTTGGCATTCTATCCTCAATCTTGCATGCAGTGTCATATGTGCAGGAACATTGCTAGCTATCCTTGTTTATTTTGTTTTGGGGATCAGCAAGGAAAAAAAAAATTGTCACTTCAGCTTGGGTGCCAGGAGAGACTGAGAAAATTCTCACATACAGGATCAAGACATCTTTTCAAGAAAAAATTCTACATTTCTCACTGGAAAACAAAAGTGGCCAAGTAAGGACCCTTTACTATCAACACTGAATCTCTTAGACCCAAATCTTGACAGCGTTTATCCAGCCAGGCAAGGTTTACAGCTGACCAGGCTTCTTCAAAAGTCTTGCAGTCTTCTTGGTCTAAAAAGACATGTGCTGGTGATAGTGAGCATCCATAATTGGTCCACAAGTACATTGCCTGCCCTGAGAAGAGATGTAGCATAGAAACAGCCTGCCTCAGGAGTCTTCAGGTATGACATGCTTCTCTGACCTTACGAATGCATGTCTAAAATGTCAAGGGTTTTGATTTACCTCAGTAAAAACATAATCAGGAACTCAGCTCAATACAATCTGTACAATGTGACCCAGAAGAAAACGGATAAGAACAATAATTACTTTAAGTTTTTGCCTACTACAGTGATACTCATATGTAATTTATTGCTAACTATTGAAAACCATTTTCTGTGGGCTGTTTACAGCTGAAAGAAAAATGGAAGTGTTTTTTTCTAAGGCTAACAAAAAACCCAATTGGTCTGAATTCTTATCCTTATGAAAAAGCCATACCCAAAAGATGGATTTCAGTTTCTATCATAAAAAAATACCCCACAGCTGGCATTAACATTGATCATACCTCTCTAGCAACTGCCCCCTGCCCTAAGGTGTATACACATAGTATACCACATGTAGTGTCTTCTCTTTTCCTGAAAGTGTAACACTTGTGAGTAGTGCAAAAATGTTACCTGAGAAAGATCTTGGCCCATTGGATCTCCTGAAACTCTAAATAGAATACTGTGTCATTAAAACTCCACCATTTTTTTCCCTTTAGTTTAAAAGGCTACAACACACAAAATACTGTGTGGGGATTTTTTCTGTTTCTTTCAACTGTCCCAGTCAAGTAAGATTGCTGATCATATAATCCAATGTTATTGAACTGCGTAGTTTCCCATGGAAGGTAGGTGTTTCTCTAGCAGCAGAATCTGTTTGGGTAACATATAAAAAATACACCACTCGGTAGTGGTGGTACAAAAGCAGTCATTCATGGTATGGAGCTCCTCAGCCAAACAAGCACTTTTACAAGGCATTTTTATCATTATTGCTATCTGGATACTCTGCCCTAACAGAATGTAGCAAAATAATTAAACCAAGCAGACTGCCAAAGTACATGCTAATTAACTTTGGTTAACTTCCTGCAGTATTAGCCTGTGAGAGGGACATCGTTTGAAATAATTAGGCATTGGAGACCTCTAAAAGTTCATCAACTGGTTCATTTTCTAATGCTTTGCCCTCACTGAATGCTTACGAACCTTATGGATCTGCTTGAACTCTGCTACTAACACTGGCCTTTCATAAGCAGGCGTTCTGGTGTTCCCTTTCTGCAAAAAGCAGGAATCTCACATTAGGGTCAAGTCACTTGCTCAGATAAAAATGAAGGACATTGAGCTTTACAGAGCACCAGCAGGATGAAAATCTGCTGGTACTAATGTAAACCAAAAGAACAGGCATGTTTCCTTCAATCCAGGAAAGCAGCCTGCACTTGCACAAGGAGAGAATGATAAAAAGAATTTTCATTTAAAAAGAAGCATGGCAAATGACTCTTCACACATTGAGCAAGGTGCTTCTTTAAGATGCTGCTAATTCCTCCTCCGTATGCTCTAGTCCCACAGACAATTTTGCTAATAAACTTTACAGCTGGTACTATTTTACATTTTGCTGGGGGAATGCTGTGATTTAAGACAGCTTTGTTATAGCTGCGGTCATTACTCTTCCCAGAAAGTGAAAATAGTAACCTCCTTTCCTTCTATGTTCAAGGGAAGGAACTTTTTAGATGTCTTTTGATATTATTATTGAACAAGAGGAAAAAAAAAACAACAAACAACCAGTGCAGACAGACCAATTCTAGGAAACCAGATATGCCTTGAATATGCAGACAAAAAAATCAAAACAACATTAACCTGTATGTTGGCACTAACCAGTTCAGCATCTCTCTCTTTGCATTTCAGTGTAATCGTTCTTTTCAAACAGTTGTAATTTTCACTCATAAATTTGTGCATGTGTTGCCTTAAACAGCTTAATATTATCCTGCTTGTTATGCACACAGTGTAACTCTTCTCTGTACCCAAACTACCAATTCAAGAGACTATTACCTTCCCAAATCACTCATATATTTTCTAACATTTGCACAGCCACCTACTCCAAATCAACACTTGGCCCAGAAGAAATGTGCAACACTGCTGTATGGTCCCTCAGCTTTTGAAGATGGGGAAAAACATGCTGTTTTACAAAGATAGGCTCCTGAATATATCTGTCACTAAGCATAAAAGAAAACAACTGAAAAGAAAAAAAGTTCCCAAGTTTGGCAACTATACTAGTGTCACTTTTTAATTGGTTCATGTATATGGTCACAAGCTAAAGTAGTGTTCACACACATTTTGCATTAATTCCTCTTAGGGTGAACTGGCTCCAGACCAGGACAATGTGCCAAGGAATCATGAATGTTCTGCAGAGCTGACTGTAGAGATGTGGCTCTAATTTATTCTGGTAATAAATTAGAATTTATCCAACATGACCACGTTTTACAATTGATATGCAGCTCTCTGGTTTCTGATCATTGGCCTTGTCCTCCTCTCCCAAGTGCATACCATTCCAAAAGAGGACACCATTCCTGTGTGCCTCTTTTGCTGATTCCAGTTTCAAGGCCATATAGGTAAATATAACCTAGTTTAAAAATAAAAAAAATAAAACCAAACAAACAATTTACTTACTTTCTTCTCATTTAGTCAAAGATGTGCAGGACACCTTTTTCAATTTAAAGATTTTCTTACATACATTCATAATCTAGGGATTACATTTCTATCTTCTTGAAGGTCATGAAAAGACAGTTTAATTCATTACTTTTGAGCCAAGATAAGCTCTAGAGTCTGAAGCTGACTCCAAATCAGACTAAGGGTTTGCAGGATTAGTAGAAACCCAGGTCTTGAGGCTCTGGGTCACTTTCAAAATCTTGCACGAAGCTGACTTTCCGTGTCAACCCAATCACACCAAATAGAGAATGTCCACTAAACCTTTGATGCTGAACTTCAGAGTCTTCTACAGCATGGACTCATGTCTGGATCCCACCTGGCCCTGCTGGGAACCATCTCCATGCCCAGAAGGCTCTGCACAAAGCTGCACTCCAGGTCCAAGCTGAGGACAGTGGCAGAGAAGTCCCTGATGGCAGGGTGAACCAGGACTGAACAAGGCATTGCACTTGTGAAACACTTGCTTTTGGTTGTTAAGTGCTTGCTAGAAAGCAAAATGCCACGTGGTCAAAGCAGCAGACATCTGTGTTTCCTAAGCCCACCGAAAACCTGCTTTGGGAAGCCCTTTCTCCCAATCCTCCAGTGCCTCACCCACCAGCATCTCTGGGGACATGTCTACATCTGAGTCCCATAAAGCGACTGATGCTGTGCCACCAGCAGCACTTTAATGTAACTGGTGCTCAAGGAGTGAGTCTGGGATAAATACTTTTTCTTCTCATTCTGTGCTTTATACTGAAATATCTACCTTTCATTTAGAAGTAGAATGAAACCTCATTTGAATATCATGTTCACATTCATCTTCCTGCCAATTTTTTTTTCGGTCTCTAATGTTTGTCAGATTTGACTGTTTTATAGACTGGAATATTCTATAGTTGGTTAACATTAGACACTGTGGATGAGCTGCTTTAAGGTCTTGTGCAGTGTGTACAGAGGCATTGGTTTCCTGGCTGGTGATTTAGAGCAGTAGCTTAGTTTAGGTGTTTGAATTTTGCTCGGCAAGGACTTATCTCCCACCATATGTAAGGTCCTGGGGCACTGCCCAGTGTCCCCATGGGCCCCCCATATACCCTGCCCATGGCCCAGGACTCTGTTTCATCCCAGCCAGGAAGAATCAGCCCCTGCTGCAGCAATGCTGTCAGATGCCATACACTGCTTAGCCATGGGCCAAGCTGAGACAAGTCCCACATGCCAGCTGACATCCCATGAACCCTGACATCACAGGCTGTAGGTACTTTGGGAGCACCACCTCTTTGTGATTGAGGTTAACCCATGAAAACACTGATTTCTCCTTCTTCCTTCTTATTACTGCAGTTCTCAGATCATTACGCAGTATAAGTTTTCATTTTTTGAAAGAAAGCTTATCTGTTTACAACTCTAAGTTTTTGGAAAAAAAAAAGCTTCAAATTGTGTAATCAAGTGAAGTATTGGGCCAAGAGAAAAATTGTTTTTGGAGAAAAAAAATAAAATTTAATTCTTTGGTAAGTTCCAAGTCTGTATTTATGGGGAAAAAGTCCCTTCAGTACACTCTAGAAGGCTTTTTCCATTAACATTGGGATAAATCCTAGCACTAGCAATCAGTTTTGAACCCTGCAATCTATTGAGAGTTGGTTTCTGCAGCTATAGCCTGCTCTTTGTGTTGATGAACAAGTGTTCATTTTGTCACTTCCACAGGTCTTCAGAATAAGTCCAGTGAATTAAATCAGGAATTTTATTATGCATCAAAACTGTAGCACATTGGTAAACAGCTATGTTGTAAAAATGAATGTCAGCTTGTAGTGCCATGTTTTACAACTTTTATGGAAAGTCTTTCCAGGTGCAGTAGTTGCATTACTTGAGCCTGTATACTTTATATGTCCAGTACAAAACATATTCTTGCCCATTCATTCACCTTGATCATCAGCATAGGTTAAATTAATTATGCTTGTTCTTTATTCATAGAATAGGATACTCTTGTTCACTGCTGAAGTTATTAATTTACCTTTTTCCTCTCCCAACTCTAATTTTCACCAATGTTCTGAGGATTTTTACACTGCACCAGAGACATCTGCAAACAAGTTCCTGTATTTTAAAACATGTTCTTACTGGCTAATAATGCTGATCTAAAAATCAGGTACTTACTTATGTGTGGACATCTATGTCTTAAGTTTTCTTAATTTGTTTTTGGAAAGCTTCATTGGTTATGAAAAGAAATATTCTTGAAATTTTCTATTTAGATCTCTTAGCTCAGTTTTGTTGTTGCCTTCTATTCCTTAAACAAAGAAGTACTTAGAATAATGTGAATTCTTAAATTGCTGGCTTTTGGATAAGATTTTGAAAATAATTTTTAATTATTTAACATTTTAAAATTATAACCTATTTCTAGTTAAGAAAGCAGATTTGAAAAGAAACAGAGCTAAACTTCAAAAAATATAGCTGATCCATCAATAACTTATTTTTTTTACATATAAAACTATTTAAAAGCTGAAAGTACCAGATAATTTCATATTGGCGGAAAATTAAGACTATATTACCGAATCTCAGTTCCACAGGTATTCCCCACACTGCAGTAGGCTGTGCGAAGTTAAATTTACTGAAAACATTAAAAAAAAATCAACAGGAGCCAGTTTCAGATATGAAGTCTTCCTTTCAATTCAGTCATTTGGAAAAACAAAACTTTTTTATTTCATAAAGCATGAAAAATTAGACATTTATGAATCAATTAATGCTTCTTTTCTTCCCTTCCTCTCCTCCATTACAGCCACGGTGGGCAGTGTGGTAGGGAAGTTTAAAGAAATAATCACAGTAAGAAAGAAGATGCAATACTTTAAGCTGTTTTTTCTGCTGACTGTTTTGATATGAAACTGTAGCTTATACTTCTTGGGTTTCCCCCAAGTATACTAGAACTTTCTTCCTCATTTCTCCTACTTTCTTACTTTTGGTTTTCTTCTTTCACACACAACCACAAACACATGCAATCATTCAAACTTCTAACCTCAGCATTCACTTTCAGTTTCAAGGATACCCTATATATATACTTTTGATCTGCTCTGTTTACATATTCTCTGTTCCAGTTACTGTTGGACAGTTTTGGGTCAAAAAATAAGAATTAATTGACAAAAAATAAAAAGATACATATTTATTTCTTTTATTTGACCTATTCCATTTGGCTAGAACTCTAACAGCATATTTTAAGAGGACAATGAAAGGTCTGCAAGCCTATGCATTCTGGCAAATACATTTTATAGCATAACCATACTTAAGTGTTTAGGTGGATTACAGCCAATTGCATCCGATGGCCTAAAGGATAATTGTATTTTTTTTGAAATTAAAAATGGTATCTCATAGACTTCAGCTGAATTCAACCATATCCTTTGTGAAGCCTACAGCTTGGCAGCTTTTAGATTTTTTTTGAGTCTTTTTTACCTTATCAAGCCAGTCAGGTATTAAAACCATGTCAATGAAACATTGTTCTTTGGACGATTCCTTTCCAATTAGGAAAATCCTTCATCCTTAACAAATGAATTTCTTGTCTGTATTGCTTTCATGTTATCACAACTAAGTGCCAAAGTAGGACAATAATAGAAGACACATGAGTCCAAGGCGAAAAATACATAGAAAATGTAGTAAGCAGAGACAGCTTTTCAGCTGTTGTGTACATAAGTATAGTTCATTTGAAGCTGTACTGAGCTGAAACTTTTCCGAACAGAACAAGAATTGACATCAGTAGAAAATACAGCTTCCTCCTTCCCCTCCACCTCCATTTTGTAGTCTTTCATTCTCCTTACAAAAAGCTTTTCTGTCTCATTCTGGATTTTTTAAACGGAATTCAAATATTTTCTTTCCTTAAAAAAAAAGCTTCGTCTTGTATTGTTTTCTAGATTATTCTTCTACTACTTTATTAATATTTCTCCAGTAATTTAAAAAATAAGAGTTTTGTAAGCACCATTGAGAAAGATAGTTTGGTTAGTATAGATCTCTGGAGGCTAAAACTGAGTGCTGATCTACATAGAGTATTCTTTAATTTTTATTTTATTTCTGTATAATGATGGAACACGGACAAATATATTTCTAAGGTTATAATGCACTTTAAAAGAATAATAAAGATATACCATTAGAAAAAGTGAGTTAGCATTCTTAAAAACATTGTGTAATATCTGTGTGTAGAAAATGAATTCAAAAGGTTATAGTCTATTGAATCTCCATTATACAGTAAATACAAACCTTTTATTAATAGTTGTGGATTATGTAAGGAACATAAGGTCTGGAAAAGCTATAACTTCCTATGTTTTATTGATTAATTTCTTACCATTCTAGGAACTAAAGTATTTCAGGGAGCCTGACATAGTGGAACTGGGACAGAAAGTATGTTACCTTTAAAGGGATGGCTTTTGACTCTGAGAATTCAAAATCCAATGGAGATTAGGGCACCAGTTAGCCTGCTGGTTCCAAAGCTAACAACTGCAAGAGTTCAATAGCCTGATTTTGAAAAGATTGGCAGACAAAAGTAACTCGATTGTCCTCTCAGACAAGACAGGGTACATATATGTTATACTACAAAAACATAGAAGCTTCTATC
This sequence comes from Tringa solitaria, assembly GCA_026413425.1. Taxonomy (NCBI): domain Eukaryota; kingdom Metazoa; phylum Chordata; class Aves; order Charadriiformes; family Scolopacidae; genus Tringa; species Tringa solitaria. The sequence continues at coordinate 74,942,572 of JAOXJM010000019.1, forward strand.
TATTGTATTCCTATAATGTAAATGTTCCTATTTTGTGTGTACCAAGAAAGAGGTTGTTATGTACATCTTCCATGTGACAAATTGATGGGACTGGATTACCAACCATCTAGAATTTTTTGAAAGATGAGAGCACTACCTTCTCTTTCCATAAAATCTAGAATGATATCAGAACTCCGATGAAAGTAATGATAGTGATAGTTAACATACTTTCATATATCTTGAAAAAAGTTATGATATCAAGTACTTAGACGTTAAAGTTACACAAATGTATGTTGGGAATAAAGTATATTTTTTATTAACAAAAGCAAGACTATTTAAATAAGAACTTTCCAAAGATGAAGTGAGATCTTGTAATCTTTAAACCAAGAATAGATATCTTCCTCACTGAAAAAGTTGCACAACTCAACTCAAATTATTTACAGGAGTCAATCGATTATTCTTAGACTCGTAGAATTGTTGAGGTTAGGAGGATCATCTGCAAATGTATAGTCCAACTCTCCTGCTAATACAGGGTCAGAATGAGCACATTGTCCATGACCAAGTCCAGTCAGGGTTTGAACATCTCCAAGAATGGAGACTTTCCAAGCTCTACAAGCAATCTGCTTCAGTATTTGATCTGTTTCAAAATACATTATTTATGTTTAAGTAGAATTTCTTATATTTCAGTTTATGCCCTTTGCGTCTTGCTCTTGATATGGTTGACTCAGTCTTCCTTACACTCGCCCACCGCATTAGGTATTTAATACATTGAAATATTTGTTTATGAAATAAACCAAGTCATCAAAAATCTCTGCTTTGGGCTGCTGAAAACATAGATCACTGTTTTTCACAAATTTTGAAAATAATTTGATTTCAAGTAAAACGGACTGAAATCAAGCAGGAAAATAACAAATTCCTTTTGCAAATGGAATTTTAGATATTTAGCTATGAGGACTGTGTTGAAAAATGCAGTAACTGTAATTTGATAAATACAAATCTATGCTTGGGCAACACCTGGAAGTATTGCTTCCATCTTCTGTATATAGTAGTTTAATAATTTTTACAGACTTAGTTTTTGCATTTAGAATGTGTTTGACAGAGTTCAGAGTATTCAGAGGACACAGGGAAATTTTGCAAAGTGTTAGCCCATATAGGTAGAAAAGAAGTGTGTTGTTCTACTGAGTTTTGTTTGCATCATAAAGAAAGGGCTGATTTATTTTCTTTCAATTGAAAATAAATATAAATCCCTTCTTGGATTAGAAGGAAAATAGGTTCAAAGCCAAAGTAACCTGAAACAAATTCTATACCCTCTGTAAATGGGTGACTGAACAAGAGAATTTAGCTTCTCTTGTGTGCTGTCCTGATGGCTGAATGCAAATTTCTAAGGCTCTTAGGTTTGGCTCAATGAATTTGAAAACCTTATACAAATCTTTTCTAAAAGGTTAGTAAAAATAGATTAAGTAGATTAACTCAGTAAATTAATAGATTAATTCAGCTGTTTTCTCTTACAAAGTGTCCTATAATAACACACTGTATTTTAAAGCCTATCAAGTAAAACTTATTTCTGTCAATAGAGATATATTTTTCCATTTTTTCCCAACACAAATTATGTTGTTTCTTAGGTGCAACATAATTTAGATATAAGTAGTACAGTGTTATCCAATATTCTGAAAAACAAAAGTAAACACTTGAAGAAACACAGGATAAAACTATTTAAATTTAGACATTTTATAATAAGCTAAATGAGTTTGAAACTACAGAAGCTAGTGTTATTATTTATTCATTTAAGACTACTATTCTAAGCAGCCTTAGAACTTCTAGAGGTAATTATTTATTTTAACTTTCTTTGAAGTATCTGTTCATTTCCAAGAATTTGGCTCAATAACTGAATTTAAATTGACATGCCAGGAAACAAGAAAGAATCAATTTTCACTAGTTTTATTTAAAGTTGTTTAAAAGCCCAAAAGAAATCAATTGTTGTTTATATGCACTTTAAATGTCAGCAAATGTGAAATGAAATAAGTTTTTGATGACAACAGGAAAGTCAGCATTTATACATTAGTTATATTAGAAAATCACCCAATAGTCCTGTTATATGTTATAGTCTGCCAGCGTTTCTATTCAAAACACTGACATTTCACATGCCACTAAAGTTCTCTCTGATTAATGGAATTTTTTTCTTAAACAAATTTTGAAATGTGTTCTCAATTTGCAGGGCTACAGAAAGCTAAATGCATGGGATTTCTCCATATTGTTCTAGGTAATACTTAGTTGCCTTATTTTTCATTATGGGCACTTGTTGGCATCTAGCCTATGCACAGTATTAATAATTTAAAAAAAATAGTGAAAAGTGGTGTTTTCAGTGAAAATACAGAATGATGGATATATGTAGACAGTATGCAGAGAGGCCCTTATTAAAGTTTATTATACATTTTTAAATGCAATCAAAATTCAATGAAAATATCTTCTTTCTTTCTCCACTATTATTTATACATGCATTTCTGTTCCTGTGGATTTCTTTACAAAGTTCATAAAATCAAAGCTTCTTGCCCATTTTCCTGTCTGTTTTATAAGCTACTGGGCCTACAAGAAGCTTGTCCCAAAAGAACAAAAAATACCATGTCTTTTTTCAAACACTTTAATGCATGCAGATCCTCCCTAGCATTCCTTCATAGAGTATCTTCTTTGAACACAGGAGAGACTAACATCTATTTTATGAAACACAAAAAACACAAATCCAAGAACATTCACATCCATATTAATGTGTACAAGAAACTTTAAAAGTTATCTTTTGAGCCAATGAAGACTGTCAATAGATTATCATGGACTCATGAATTTGTTCAATAAAACATAAACACTCATAAACTCAGTTCCTTGCACTGACCAGGATTTAAGCTCCTGACTGAGAGATTCAGAACACATATCAGATACTCAAAGCCAGAAAAAAAAACTTTAAATGAAAATATGAAGTAATACTAGGAATCACACTATCTATTCTGTGCTAAAATTCCTAGCTTAGAATAGTTGCAAAAATGGAAATACTCCAGGCCAAAGACAGAAGGAAGTGAAGGCATTGGATTGCTTTAGGCAGGACAGTTTGTCAGGGGCAACTGCTGTGCCTTCAATGATATTTGCAATGTGTCCTCAGCCCAGCTTTTAATTTTTTTAAAAACAAAATTCACACACATCGGAGTGTACAGAGTACCCACTCTCGGTTTCCCCATGAATAGAGATGAAATTACTTGTCTGTTACTCTTTATTAATTACATATGATATCAACTTCTACTAGCAGAAAAAAGGAAGGATTTTTTTCATGTTGCTTTATCCTTTCAGAGCCACTGATTTCTATGACATTTTTTATCTTCACATGAGCATGGGCACAGTGGTTTTATCTGCATGTCTATCATTGCATTTGTTTGTTTATAACTAATTTTGTTTGAGTCATGCACAGATTTTAAAGTACTCATCTGAAATACCTTTCTCTATGAAGTCTACTTTTATTTATCCAGACAGTAAAATTAGCTTTCAGCTGAGATACAGGGTTGTGGTGCACATGGCATTTTGGAAAAGGGCACTGACTTCCAAACTTACGAATCAAAATGCCTATTTTGCTATTAGGACAAAGATTGAAGCAAAGCTGTGCTTCTGCAGACAGTAAACAAGGGAAATTAACTACCCCTGGCTATGTGAGAGATCTGGGGATTATTATCAACAGGTATATTAAAGCCTGCTTTAGTAATCACATTGTGTTGTGATGCATGATTTTCTATGTAACTTTATCACCTGGAAATGTATATGTAAAAGCAGGCATTTTTTTATGCAGCCAAATTTAATTCAGAAATCAAGTAGAATTTGATGTTCTTTATTCCAGTGGCAATATACTCATGGAAAAATGTAACATCTATTGTAATTACCTACACAGCTACTACTACTAGTATCTGTAGTATCTGAGAGCCAAAATAATGATTTTATATATCTTCACTGAAACAGGGAGGCAACAAGAGCCATAGCCACAGAGAAAAAACAAAGGTATTGCAATTCAGTTTTAAAGTTCCAGCTCTCCAAAATCACCTATAAGAAAAGCATTCCTTGCAAACTAGAGGAATGAAATTGAAGAGCAGATACTCCAGCTGATTTAGGAAGGGTGTGTGTGCAGAATATCAGGCAACATTCTTCAACATACACCAATTGTCTTTGACATGTTTAATTCCTTTAAAGTCATAAGGCCTGATTCTCAGGTGAGAAATCAGTGTCAACGCCGACTCAGTCATCTGTGACACAACTACTTTTTTCTTAAAAAAAAGTCCCACCTTCAGTTACTTTCTAGATTTCTCCTCTACTTCTACAATAATTTGAAAAAATAAGAGTTTTATGAGCACCAATAAGAAAGATCATTTGGTTAGTACAGGTCTTTAGAGCTCTCACCATACAGGTCTAACTCAGTGCGTTCCCATGAAAAAATGTATAGTCACAGCTTTCTGGTAAGTTAGTTTCATTGTATTATGGTAAAACATAGTGTTTTTGCTATACTGTTCTGGAAGATTTTATGGTTAGTTTCTGTTTCACAATGTGGGGGTAAAAATCACTTCAAGAGACAATGAGGTTATGCAGGACAAACCAGCAGAGGAAGGTTGGACTCCTTCTCAACTGGATAAAACAAAATTTATGCATCAGGTGATGGAGAGACGAAGATATAGACAAGATATATTCATAAGACATGAGATTTAAATATTTGGCTGTGCACAGAAGACGGGGTTATCACCTCCCTTCTGCATGTTTAAGAGAGATGTAGGGAGATGAAAGAATGTGCTAACTGTGTTGATGAATCATGCCAACTCTGCAGAGCTACTGCTCTGACAGTGAGAGCATGAGGCAGGCTGATGGATCTGCTCGCTTGCTCACACTCCCCTGTGTAATTCATTCCTAATATAAGGAGGAAAAACTGAAGCAAGGCCATTCACAACTATACTCCTAGGTGTATACCAGGAAATATATCTTAACAGTTTCGTTCCTTTGCCGGTGCTCTGTACCCTACAGAAGTCAAGGGAGAATCACGGATCTTTCTGCATCTGCAAGTCAGTTCATGCTCCTTGTTATTTTTCATTACTTTCTTTGTGATTAGGGCAAATAAAAGTTTTGCCACATATAAATCAGATAAAGGGAAAGTGGTTCGGATACTAGCATGGGATTTGGAAGTGCTGCCTTAGTTTCCTGCTCCTATCACAACTTGTGATATTGAACAAACTGATCAATAATCAGGGCCTCGGAGGCAGTTCAGGATAAGGATTCAGAAGTATTGCCTCCACCATATATAGGGGAGTCAGATGCTTCGAAGCGGATATTCTAAAAAACAAACTGCAACAGAACTGCCCTAGACAACCAGCAAAAGTGCTGAGGAAGGGCATTACAGCATCTTCAATACCAATCGTCTCTAAAGTTTGAGTTCTTCTTTCTATTTGAGATGTGCAAGCTTGAAAGTTTTCTTAAATGTTCTTTTATTTTGGAAGAGACGAAGACCTTACCCTTTTTCCCAGGACCGGCAAAAAGACCAGACCACTTCACTGACACCTGTGTTATAGAATCATAGAACTGCCTCATTTGGAAGGGACATTCCGGATCATCTAGTCCAACCATCAACTTACAACTGACAAAAACCAGCACTAAACCATATAGCTAAGCACTATGTCTATCTGTCTTTTAAATATCTCCAGGATGACCATTCCACCACGTCCCTGGATCAGATGAGTCCTGCTTCCTTTTCCCTGAGAAAGTTTCAAAACCCACATCTCCTGCTTCCCCAGGCAGTACCCAAAATGTCAGATGCTGCTCCAGGTTAATGAAAAACATATAAACATAAAAGACATGATTATGTCCCCCTGTAGTTCACATCACCATGGGAAGCATGGTGGAAGGCAGCCTGAACAGCCTTTTCCTGGGTACACAGAGCCAAATATTTTAGAGCTATCAAAAATAAGTAGTGATCATGGGGTGTGACAATAAAATCAGAGAAACTTATGTGAAAGTGACTGCTTTCTGAACTCAACTCAAGAATGGCTAATAAAGCAGTCTTTCTGAATTACTTTTTACTAAATGTCTTTTTTAATGAATAGTATACTTTCAGAAAGCTCATTTTTTCCAGTCCGTAATTCCTAATAACTGAAACTCATTTGAAGAGTTTGCCATTTAGAGGCTTTTTTAGGAAAGGGGAAGTTTCTGCAACATACTTGATAATTTGGGATGAACAATCTCATGTAAGGGTTGTAGAGCTCCATTACCTTTGAACTAAAAATCCTGATGGGATGCAAGTGATGAAAGGAAAGGTCATTCAGTTCCTCATCTCCTGTCTTATTCTGGCAGAGCAGTTGTCCAAGCTTTTTGGGTAAGGTCAGCCTTTTGGGTTTTTGTGGAACACAGGGTCTGCAGCCTTTCCTCCATCTGATCTTAATCAGGCGAAAAATAAGCAATCCTATTCATGCCAGAACACGTGGACAGAACGTATGGCACAGAAAACATTTCTTTTTCAATTTTCTGGAATCCTTTTTGAGAGTACACAGCTATCAGTCACTCCTGTTTCATCTCATTGAAAATACGTGAAATATTTGCATTTCCTCAGCTTTAAATTAATAGCAGTTGTATAAAAAATACGTTTTAAAAAATATTACTTGTCATTTGTAAAAGAAAAGAGGCAAAATAAATACCATATTTACTTAATACTTATTCTGAAAATAAGTTAATTTTAGAAAAGCAGGAAAGGTATTACATATGCATTTACAGTTAATATTTTAAAAATCTGTATAAGCAGACTTGCAGTAATTATAAACATTTGTAAAAATATGAGCTTCTGTTAGAGTCTGAATGTCATAACCAGTTAAGAGTAGCTCTGATGCTAATAAGGATTCCACTGGCTTCATTGAATACTGTAGCAGCTTTTTTTATATCCCATTGTATAATGTCTGCCTATATCAAAGCTCTTTAGTACTTTCACTGTAGTGAATGAATAACGTCACACAAGATTGAAAATAGATGTGTATTTTTGGTTCATTTTGATTCAGAGCGAAAAAAACCACCCCACCTTTCAGTGAATCAGTCAGCAAGGTCCCTCATGATGATGTGCCTCAAGCCTAGAGGTGAAACAATCTGTCCTTGCATCATGAACCAAGAGATTAGCTAAAGGTCCTGAACAGTCAATAAGCAGTGTGGAGCTGTTTAGAAGATGATGTAGGCAGAATCTTATGGGGCAAACAAGGGTAGCTTGTAAATCGATATTTATTTTAATTAATGATTACAAAGATCTGCCTGGCTCTGCATCATTTTATCAGATGAACTCGAGCCATGGTTAAGACTCAACCTGGTTATGAATTCTGCCAAAATCTACAAAGCTGCTAGAGTACTAAGTAACAAATCTTGCTGCTGAAGATACTACCTTTTTTAATATCTCACTCTGCCAGGAGGGTAAATATGCCATAATCATAGAACAGCTTGCATTTTAGCTTGTTCAAAACAGCATTGTTGAGAGCTGTGTGCCTATCTCCAAAATTAGAGCAGTACAACATGGATTGGTAAAAACAAGAATAACCTCTCAGATTAAATTTCAGTGGGTGAGATAGTTAATGTAGTCATGCAACTTGTTTCAGGCTCTTCCTGCGGCCGCACTACAGGCAGGTTTTATTCTGCTAGCATTTTTAATAACTAATGGAGGCATGTTTCTTGAAAGCATTCACTACAATGGTACAAATTTATTCTGATATGTTCCTTTTTCCCTAACTGAAAAGATTCATTCCCTGTGACATAGTATCTTCAGACAGAGTTGAAAAATTTCATTTGCAAAAAGAATATTCACCTAAATTTAAGTGTCTCGTTCAAATCATGTCTCTGAATGTTTATGTTTTCTACTTCCATCACGTTGGCAGTTTCTTGGCCTTTGAGGGTAATAGTACCTTCCCAAAAATTTAAGAATAGGAAGCAGTTACCCTTTGATCATTTGAGCGCCCAAGGGACTCTGAATATACTTGACAACATCCTCCTATATCAGCAATATTCATGCAGGTATATACATTTCAGCCAAACACATGGAGATGCACAGTCACAACCACAAAAACGAAATTTTCCTGTGCAGATTATTAGTCCAAAGATGTGTTGCATGTTCTTTTATTGTTGATCCATTAGTACTGTAGAAAAAATATGAAGTAGAAAAGACATATGCTATATGTCTTCGCCAGTTTGCACTAAGAATTAGCAAAATTGTATCTTTAAAGCAAAACAGAGAATAAAAATAGCGAGATTTCAAAATGCATGGAAATAATTAATTTTTTGTAAGAATCAACCAGAAATCAGAAATTAACTGCTGATATAAATTTTGATATTACCTACTTTATCACGTCATATTAATTTCTTAGATTCTGCCTTATACTATATTTAATTGGAATGTATATATAATAATTGTAATTTGCTTTCTTATACATAGTTAAAAATATAAATATCTTTTCATTTAGCTAATTAAAATAAATTGTAAAAAAATTTTATGCCACACATTGGTATTAGATCATATATCTTGCAAAATCTGTGTGAATTTAATAGGAATTTACTCTGGTTTATGTGGTAGGACCATGGTGATCCTTTTTTACATATAATACAGTTTACAACTTTAGCACTCTTACTTTGTGTTAGCCTAGAAGAGAAACTGCACTGTTCTACTGTGTTTATTTCATTGAGGTTTTTATTATCCATATACTTCCTTATTTGCTAAAGTACAATTGTCAGTTATGACATAGAATTGCACACAGGATAATCAGGGTTTATATAATTAAAATATTTCCATTGTATTTGAACATATTTTTTACCTCTCCATTTCATAGCTACAAGATACATACATAGAATCATAGAATCGTCTAGGTTGGAAGGAACCTTTTAGATCATTGAGTCCAACCATCAACCTAACACTAACAAAAATCCTCCTGCTCTGAAAACGGGCATCATACTGACTTGTATATACTTCATTGATCAATATTGATCCATTTTGTGTTCTCCTGTTTAATCAGCTCTTGAATTTTCTGTTGTATTTTTCTGTCTTTTTAACTTTCTTACCATTTTTACTGCTTTTTTTCCCTAACCCTAGAAGATCTGCAGCTGGATGCAGAGGTTACACTTCTGGATCAATTGTCAATGAAACTAAAATTTTTGGAGACATAGGAAAATTTAAGAGTGTTTTCTCTATTGTATAAATAAAACCATATTATCTAGTACCTCTGTTTTTGGGGGAAAGAACTTGGAAAACGTGCTAGTAAAAATTGTGGTATATTTGAAATTTTTCGGTTACTTCATGGAATTCTGGAGAAACACATGCCTCATATAAGCTATAAATTCTATGGGAATATTCCACAGCCCATAATTATAAGGTAACTAAAATGTGGTGGTTTATTTTCTCCTCTAAATCTAGAGAATCTATAAATCCAAAAAACTGCATTACAGATAGTGTCATAAACAGAAAAAATCCCGTATTGTCTTACCAAACCAGAAATGATATGACCAACCTGAAAAGAAGCATTTATTTAATTTCCAAGATTTCAAGCACTTTTAAAGCTTTAAAAAATAAAACACATGCTCTTAGAAGTCATTAATTCAAACTTTTTAAAAATAAAGAATCAAAATTTATTACTTAGAAAATGTATTTGTATTTGTATGGACTGAAATTCGTTCTGTCAATTCAACTTATCTGCAGCATTGAATTTGTGCAAACATGTTCTGGAAAAGAAGAGACTGGAGATCATATGTCTTTTTCTAGTTCTGTTTTATCATGCATGATAGAAATGATGCTATAACAACATCCGAAGTTTTAAGACAGATACTAAAGTCGAACACCCAGATGCTGCAAGTTTCAGATGTCTTAGGTTGCCTTGCCAAACCTAAATTTTAAATTAGCAATGAAAAAAATAAACAGCATGGAACTTTACTCACTAGTTTAAAAGACGGCACATATTTGGTAATCAATTGTATTTTTTTAAGATCAGGAAAATGCCTTCTCTTTCCTTACACACCATTATTTCTCACACATTGGAACTCTACAGAAATGGATTTTTTTTTCCACAGTTTTCAAGGTCACCCAGTGTAGTGAAGAATGCAAAATTTGAATTTGAGACATCTTATTTGTTTTAACTAGAGATAAAAGTTGGAGTTTAGAGTCTGGGTAGCACAACCCCAAATGTCGGTAATCTTCTTCTCTAGGTCTACAAAGTTTCTTTATAAATAACACAGTCACTTGCTGACGTGAAAAATGCAGCAAAAATCCTGTACTTGAAATTTGATAATCTATAACTAAAATAAACTTGCTGCTTATAGAACCTGACCAGATTATTATTTTTGACTTGAAATTCCAATTTCAGATATCCATTTTAGTGACAGAAGTATTTCCAGATGGTAGTGCCTGTCTGACCCTGGAATGAAGATGAACTTGAAATCCAAACATGAATTTTGCTAAAATTAAGAGTAAACAAACAAACAAAAAACCCACAAGCAGATCAAATGTTCCAGCACATAAAGCTTTGGAGTTTCTGTGCAAATTTGAACAAATGTTTGATTATTCACAATTATAAAAGGAGTCATTTTGATGAATTTCACACTTTGAATAATACTAACTTTTTGCATAATAATACTTGATGTTCTTTAATCTTGATGGCTTTTTATCTTTTTCTTCTTTTTTTAACAGAACTGTCTACTTTGTGCACTTGTGAGAGCAATAGATAAAGCCCAATTACCCTTCTTGCCTTTTTTTCCTACAGCACTAACGAAAGAAATAAACATAGACCTAGAAGGTAAGTATTGTCTTGAGTAAGACCAGTTCCACAACCTTTTACCCTAAAACAACAAAAATGTAAACTTAATATTAATATAATGAAAAAAAGTGTTATGGTTTGAGAAACACATAACAATTTATTGTCATTTAGACCACTATTCTGTCACCTGATGACCCCTCCCCACCAAGGAAGAGGAATCAGGGGAAACAAGGAAACACGAGGGTTGAAATATCAAAAGATTTAATAGGATAAGACTAAATAATTAACAGTAATACCAAAGAACCAGTATTGATCCTGATACTAATATAAAATATACAATGTACTCGTATATGTCAGCAGAAGCTTTGCACTCCCAGCAGTGGACAACATATGTGGAACACTGTGAGTGCTACGTCTTTGGGAGGAAGACATGGGCTTAGGGATCCAGCACTGTGGCAAAGAGTTCTCTGGACTGCCATCATCAAGAGAGAGAAAAACTACACAGCAAACTTTCTAATTTATATTGAATGTTAGGTTCATGGTATGAAATAATCTTGGGTCAAATGCCCAGGGTTTGCTCCTCCTTATACCTGCACCTGGAAAGCCTCAAAAACACTGAGACCTTGAATCCCACATAGTCTAGCTGGCTATGAAGTAAATATTTTCATGAATTCAGACACTAGAGTCTTCTAAAAGTGCAGTTTACCCAAGCATTAGAGAAGTTAGTCCTGTGTCACTTAAACCAGGACAGAAAGAAATAACGCTGAGAATAATCTAAGGCAGAAATAGCCCCCATGTGAGAAGAATAGGGGAGTCCCCTGTACACTTAGTGTCAGATGTCCCCGACTCCCTCATTGAGACATGAGGACGACATGGAACTGGAGGCAGAGCTCAAGACGTGTTGCTGTGCTGCTCTGGGAGCTGTCAGGTCCACCGTGTTGAGAGAGAAAGAGGTGGAGTATACAGCAAAGTGATGGGTACCAATAGTTCTCTTCTGTTAACCCTCCCTCAACCCATAGGAGAGTCCAATAAAGAGAAAGATGATATTGATGAGAGAGAAGGGCAAGTAAATAGCTAAGAGACCTAAGGGGCTAATCAACCTAATGGACCATGTGAAAGCAGAGAAACAAATGGGATATTTGTGTAAGGCTGGAAAAACAAACGAAAGTTTTTTGGTCCTGGTAGAAGGTATGAGAAAAGATAACAGAAAAGTATTGAAAAGTCAATTAGTTTTGAAATATACATATATATATTATATTGAAATATATGTATAACAAGTCCAGGTAAAGATGATCTTATACATTATACGTGGATATGTTAAGCAAATGTAATAGAAACCTTAATATTTTGCATCAAAACTCTTTAAGGAAGAATTGTGAGAGAGTTACCACTGGGGATGTATGAATCTGCTTATAATGTCCAAGTTTTGATCTAATTATTTCAATAATAACATACAATAAATATTGAAGGGAGTTACGCCATTATGAGAAAATTAAACCTCTGAGATATTTACAAAACACTTGGGTAATTACTTGCTGAAATAGAGAAGATGAGTAAAAAACCTGTTAGTACAAGAATTGTGAATTAGGGAAGAAATTAAGGTTGAGTTGGCAACTGAGTGTGTTGAAAGCAGAGCGTGTCTGAAGGACGGACGTCATAGTAAATTTTACAAGGACTCTAACTATTGGACATCATTTACCTTTTTCATTTAGACTTTGGCACAGAAACTGGAGTTTTTATAGCTAAAATGTGTAGTGGCACAAAATTGGGAAGAATTGTTCATGCAGGACGGATTACAAAATTATACAGGAAGAACTGAATGCTTTTGGAAAGGGAGAAATAAAATGGGATGACATTTAGTAATAGAAAGTAAAATGCTTATATAAATCTTGCACTTGGAGGTTAACAAAGGATTTTTTCCCCATGGAATGAAGGATTATTAGGAACAGAAGAAAATCTGTGAATTCTAGCTGACCCCAATATGCGAAAACAATAAATGTGATCCTACATTTCAGGATCCCCTGTATAGAAAAAAGAGTTACAAAAACCCTACCTAGTTTTAAGTTGCAGCTTGGTAAATTGAAGATATGTGTGATATAGTTGACTGCTGGACTTTGAGACCAGGCTCAGTGATCTGGACACTTGTTCTGAACAACAGTTCCTTCTTCCAGTGTTTAATTTGCCTGATCCTCTTTTCCAGATTTCTGTGCTATAGTCACTGCAGGCACAGGGGTTACTTCAGGCATGTGTTGTCCAATGACAGTGATGGTCATTGTTTGGTGACACTATTTGGAAAATCCCTAAAAGTTTAACTATGTAACTAAGTTGCTTATGTCACATTTACTTAAAATTTTCACTTGGAGAATTTAGTCATATGAAACATTGTTCCTATATTTGATGACTACCATCAATTATAATTTGCTGCCTTCTCAGGTTAGTACATTTTTTCTGAAAATAAAAGTGTCTTCTTGTTTTAAATGACACATAGTAGGATGCCTATGAAAAAACTAGGTTAGAGCTTAAGAACAATTTTGCTGCATAAAGTTTCTAGAAGCACAAATAATGGTCTCAAGAGATCTCAAATAAAAGAACCTCATCAAAACTTCAGATTTTTTTCAGGAGACAAATACTGCCTGTGCAAAAGCAGGCTTTCTTCTCTAAATGTAGCATTTCTGCTATGACTCTAGCTAGAGATATGGGTATCTAGTTCACTCACAAATAATGTAATAGAGTGAGATATCCTCAACTGCTAATGAGGCAGCAACTGAAAAGGTATTAATATCAGAAATGGAAATTAATCTATTTTTATGCTGTCACCGGATGGATTCTCTGGGCCTCAGCTTTAATATGATTTCATATGCACTGTCATGAAAATCTTTCTTTAGAAAGCACAGCTGCTCTCCCAGCAGCTTCTCTGATCTTTGTTCATTCATAAAGGTCACTGCAAAACTTCAAGAGGCATACAGCATCACCAGGTTTTACGTGTCAACTGACTTGCTTCTTGTTTGGGTGGAAATTTAGATTAGTCTCTGGATCCTCAGGTGAGCCACAAAAGTCAACGCTGTCCATCTGGCCCTTTGAATTATTTATAAATAGACTAGTTTTTATGATAATACAAATTTTTAGTATCAAAATCTCACACTCAAAGTTTTCATTGCACCTGACAGCTAATGTAAAGACCTGAATTTATGTATTAGATGTATAATATGTAATGTTTAAAGCAAGTTGGTAGTTAAACAGCCCTCAGTTTATAACTGTACTTAAAAAAGCTCATTGGAGAAGAGAGTCTTACCTTGCACAGCATTCCTGAGTGCATTACTTTTCAGATGATTGAAAGCAAATGGTACATTTCTGACATGTAATTAAAATATTATTGGTAATGTTATCATACAGACTGTTCTTTTCTGCCATTATAATAAATTATAGTGCTATAAAACAAGGGTTAAAATGTGCATAGTTCTCTGTTCAAAATGTAAATTTACAATTATTCTCTACTAAAGTTCTAAACAAGTGTCAAAATTCTAAATTTACACATACACTAAGCTACATGGAGGAAACAAGGGTCAGATGTGTAGGTACAGATATAAAGAATAAGTTTTTTTTATTTAACTAGGCTGTAATTCAGACTCTTAAGGCTCTGTTTCTGCAAGGACAATCACAAATCCATGTCAGAAATGGGTAGATATCTGCAAAAGTGTTTTTCTGTCTGTCTGAGGAATTACAAATTTGAAGCCAGTTTGACAACCAGTGAGAGCATTTGGATTTATGGGAAATCCCTGCCCCACCTCCTGGATGCAACCATGGTGAGCTGAGGATCTCTGTCATGCAAATCCCAACAAGACCTAGATATCAGTAAGAGCTTCGCTGCTCAGCTTACTCAAGATTTCTGCAGCTCTGGGCTAGAAATCAGTATTTAAGTCAGGTCTAGAACACCGAGAAGATGTGAAGTCCAGGTTGGCCTGAACTCCAAGATTTTACCTGGATGGTATCAGCCACAGGTGGCTTCTGGCAGATGTGACAATCCACAGTGCCCCAGGTATCTGAACTTCAGGCAGGTAGAGACCTCTGCAAGCACAGGCATACACTTTGGCTCAAACACAGGGCTAAACCATGCCCTTGTCTCCTTCTATATCTTGAGCCATACCTGAAAGTCTAAACAGTAGGAAGTTGTAGCTAAAATACAGTGAATACATAAAGTTAATATCTAAAGAATTTTACTGTCAAAAACCTGTCAGGTCTATGAAGGGGAAAGTATAACTTCAGATATGTTTCACAATTTGTGCCTTCTGTTTAGACTGTGACTGTCTTGTGACTTCTGTATTTGTATAATGCTTAGGAAAACAAGGTCCAAACTCTTCTGAGACATATAGGCTATATAAGAATTTATGGGCTCCAGAGCCCCTAGCCCTTGGTCTATCAAACTGTCCCATGCTTCCTGTACTGAAACAAGTCTTAGAAGTGCACTGGCACATCATATCTTTGTTAATATGGAAAAAAACCAAACAAATGAGAAACTGGGTAGATTATTTGCAGGCTGGAGAAGAGCTGTGATGAGTTCTGGCCCAGGTGCCAGTGTAAATACTTGGGAATCAAGACAATGAGCCACGCTATGGAGTGTTCCTTCATTTCTGCATAGACATAGCCTTCAGCAATGCAGCCTATTAATAACAGTAATGAACTTAGTACAGTCAACAAAATAACAGACATATCTCCTTAATCAAGCAGTGGCAGAAAACAATGCAGAGGAAATGCAAATTATTTATATACTCATGTCATAGTTATATATACCAGTTAGCAATAAATAGACCAACTTAAATATATGTGTGTAGATGTGTGTTTCTGTAGAGATATATAAACACATGCATATACACAGCCTCTGTGGTGCTTATCATCATAGTTTGAACCCCCTCATACATATTAATGAATTTAGCCTCAAAATGCCCTTGGGAAGTAGAGAATTATTATTGTCATAAAAAAAAGAAGAAATGTAATACATTGCAGCATGAAGAAAAGAGTAGGAAAAAATATTGCTACAAAAACGCAGTAGGGGTAACCAAAAAGAAGATATCACAGGCACATTAAGCTTAAAACCAGAAACGTTTAAAGTGTAGTAATTGAACATTACAAAACAGAAGACCTCTGAAGAAAATAGGAAGGGGAATTTCTGGCAGCGTAGGGAGTCATTGCAATGTTTTAAGGTTCTGTGCATAGCTATTTGTATCTCGGGATTATCCGGTATATATAGCTCTCAGTATATTTTCTTGCACGCACATAGTAAGTTTTAAGTATTAGTTGAAAACACATGAAGAAATATTTTTAATAATATCAATCATATATATTGTTTCTTTCACAGCACAAAGATACTGTAAATCTGGAACCTGGGAGTCTCCTGTCTAGATCTTTTCGTCTTGCTTACTGCTCCAGACATTCCTACATGCTTGCAATACCTGGCCATTTTACACAGAAGTCCAAGTCCTTTCTGAATTAGGCTACTTTAAGAGAGAAACAAAAATCCCCAAGCAATACTTAACATCTTGAGAGATTTTAGAGGTATCTCAAAATATCTGAAATGTTTCACAAAATTTTCTAGGTGTGTTTCTTTGGTCATCTTATACACACGTTTCTGCTGAACTTATGTCTAGTGTGGGGCATTTCCCGTCCCTGCAGCCCTTTACTCTAAAAATACTTCCAATTATACACTCTTCAGCCCAGTTGTCTGTCTGTAAGAACTTGTAAAAAAAATAAAATTCCATCCTGGCTCCAGTCCATGTTAGTTTTCCACTTTTCAGTTGCTATCTAGGTCATCTGGAGTGCCACATAAACCTGTAAATTTAAACCTATGTCTGTAAACCTTCAGAGTTTATGGAGATATAGTTGCAGAGATACTCCTTTCATATTTTCATATTATTTAGCACACGTGGTTTTAAAAAGCCAGTAACTCCACAGAGATTTTTTTTTTTGGTTGACATTACAGTTGTTTTACTTCTGCTTCTTCTCCAGTGCAGAAAGTGGATTTTCAGTTTTTTCATTGTGACTGACAAAATCATCACTAAAAACAGCTTTAAAGCTATTTTCATAGAAGTTAACAATCTAAGCATGAATTGGATTCAGGTCGAACCCTTTCCACACTGTGCCTTTTCTATTCACAATCTTTTAGCTTCAATTTCATTGAAGTGAATGCAATTTCACTGTGCCATATGTTTTTGTAAACATTCTGTGAAATTACATATTTAAAAAATATGTAGTATTCACGTGATCCAGAGCAGTGGACATGTCCCAGTGTTCTTACTCCTGCAGAGGTTTTCTGCTTTGAGCAGGTGGACACCCAGATCCCACCATGAAATCTGGATACGCATCTACAGTTGGGAAGTGCCTCAAGATTCCAAGTTCCACCACACTGAGGCCAAGTGATGGAGTGACACACTCTCAGGTGTGGGTAGAAGTGACAGAATCAATAAAGTAGTTGCAACATTTAAGCCTTTTGTCAAACAATGGTTTTTGAATCCCTACAGACAAACAAAACACACAATCACATGCACATATGTAGGAACCCTTTCTGATAGGCAATCATGGTAATTTCTAATTGTATCACTTGAAAATGCACCTCTATTCATATCTCCTGTGTAATTTTAGATGTGGCTGTATATTAATTTGTAACCCACCTTACGCTGTGCTGTTCAATTCTAAATTAATCAGATAGTGGCAGACACCTAGAATGAAAACCCTCTGTGGACCAAATTTCTGGTAGTCTGGCATTAACCTTGACGCTTGTCATATACTAAAAGAAATGGAAAGAAAGCCCTAAACCTAATAAAAGATTAGAGAGAACAATGATACTGAGATACTATGGGAAAGACAGAGGTAGTTGTTATTCCAGAGCTGTGAGGATCAAGACTATACTTCCTGCCATATTATTTTAAATAATTTGCAAGTCTTTTGTGTTTCCTACCCATTCTTATTTACAGGTATGCTGATCCGCAATTTAATTTCTTTCCACTGAACTTTTTATTTTATAGCAGTGAAATATGATTTCCTGAATCTAGTTCTAGTAGTTTTTGGGAAAAAATATTCAGCAAGCAAGGCAGCAAGGGAAATTAGACTATATGGATAAATTAACTTAATGGTATTTATTTTTACCTACAAAAACATATGTGAAAACTGAAAATATTGGGGTAATATTTTCCTGATGTGTGAAAATGCATGCATCTAATTCTTATTAGGAATAATTACTGTAGCATAATACCAAACTCTATTGCACCATAGCTACTACTACTTGTGCCTAAGTCAGATAGTTTAAAAGTAGCTGAAATAGCACTATATTACTCTGCAGTCAGAGGCATTTTTTAAGTTCTCTTGTGTATCAAGTTCTTTAAACTTACATTTGAAGATAATTTCTGTAGTGGGAAAGACTTTTTAAAATAACTACCTAGTTCAAGGGACAGGGACAGGCATGTAGGGCTTTCCAGTCCTGGATCTCGGTTTGAGGCAGAGAAGTGGTGATTGCTACCTGGCAGACCCATCTTCTCCTGGAAAATGAATTTTATACATACATAAAAATGTCAGGAAACCTAAAAATCCCAGAAACGTTAATTTAAGAGGTATTATATATATTTAATAGATATCATATATTTAATATATATATTACAAAATGGCAGGAAATCTACAAAATCTGGGACTATTAATTAAGGAAGTATTATGTGTACAGTATGTATTTTTATATATAATATATATACACTATATATTTTTATATATTATATATATGCACGCATATAATATATATTATATATAGAAATGGCAGAAAAGCTATAAAGTCTGAGACTGTTAATGAAGGAAGTAGAGTGACCACTCAAAGGAAAAATCATCCTCCTTATTGTTTCTCATCTGGCAACATTGTCTGTTACCAAACAAACCTGCTGTTTTTCAGGATGTATTTTCACAATGGTCTAAAAGACCAATCTATTAACCTGGTTTAGTAGAAAGTGTCCCTGCCCGTGGCAGGGGGTTGGAACTAAGTGATCTTTAGGGTCCCTTCCAACCCAAACCATTCTATGATTCTGTGACTCTGTTAAGACAAGGCTTTGCATCACTCTAGAATATTAACTTGCCTGACTCTCCATATTTGTGTCTGTAGAGACTTTAGAATGCTGTAGACTACCAACATCCCACCCAGCTCCTATATGATTTTCACTCCATTTGGTAAAAAGGACTGTGATCCATTTAATCATGCCTTAAAGAAATGTCACGGTAGAACTGCTGAGGTAATCTGGGTATTATTTTGAAAAGGCACTTTATTGTGTGAAATTTCCTTAGTTACCTTTAACAAAATTTTCTCTGGAACATGTGTATATCTGAGCAAATGTAAAATTAGCTAATAATTCTAGCTCTTAGCACTAGGGCTATGGGCTAGAATTTACTAGGGCTGTAAAACTGACAAAAGAAGGTCATTATTTAAGGACTATATCTGAAGAAATCTGAGCTCTTTATACCCTGCAACAAGCTAAACATGAACTGGCTCAAGTTTTTTCAAATAAATTATATTTCATTATGAAGGTAATGTGTTTTTGCTAGCCTATTCTATGATAGATGTACAAATGCCTGTTTGAAAAGATCCATAGGAAAATAAAGATTCTAAATCTGTGGTAAACTACACCAAGGTAATTTTTTTTTTTCTTTCATGTTCAATTAATTCTTTATCTTAATACACTCAATGCAATGGTCAAAAATTTTTTTTATTCTTGTGATGAAAACTTAGAGAACTGATAAAAGGGGTGGAGATGTTTTTTAGATATGTCTAGAATTCTGTCCCTATCTCACTGAGATGTCTGGAAACTTATGCAAAAGCCAAGTGGTAATTTTGAAAGAGCTTGTCCAGATTTCAGAAAGAACAGTGTCACTCATATCTCTTTAAGAAAGGAGGAAAACAAGAGAGTAAATTAGTTCTTAATAGTGGTGAATATTTACAAGAAATACACTATTAAACTCTGTATGTTTCAGGAAGATTCTCTGGTTTTGTGTTTCATTTTATACCCACACCTACATCCATTGTATATGGAGATATATATATACAAATATATACCTATGTGTATGAAAGTACTTCTTTTTATTACAATTATTTTTCTCTACACAATTAATATAAATTCAATAGGTTATCATACGGTGTTAATTTAAAAATATTGATTTTTGGTGATGTGTTTGAGGATTAACAGCTTTGTAATACTGTGCACTAAAATC
>JAOXJM010000019.1:74985803-74996728 GCA_026413425.1 Tringa solitaria
CCTGGCCTTGTAATGTAGCAGATGCTTAATGAAAGTAGCCAACATAACCACATTGTATTTATGGTAATTCTATGCAAACATTTGGTAAAAATTCTCTTTCAGAGGACTAGAGAAGAAGTCATACATGTGTGTGTATCTGTTTTAACTCTTATAGGATTTTTGTAGTTTATTGGCACAAGTTCCTCTCAGGAGTTAGAAACTCCTTTTCTGAAAGCTGGCTTCATCAGATGTCAGAAGCAGTTGGAAGTAGCATTTGCCTCTTAAAGAATACTCCTTGAGGAACAGAGTGAAAGAAATGTTGGTAGCATCTACGTCTGTTGCAGAAAAACATTTTGTTGGAATACAAAAAAACAGACCAATCAATAAATGTTCTGAGTAAGACTGTTCTCAACCTCAGCCTGACTTCAAACAATGGGGAAGGTACCACTTGGAACTCCATGCAAGGAAAGGGCTTGATATACGTGATTTTCATCATCAATTACATTTTATTTACAATAAGGTACTTAAAATGGTTGTTGTTGATACTGAGTTGTTTGACTGAGATGAAGCTATAGTGGCTTAAACTCATGGCGAAAGATCAGTAAAGACTGTACAGAGCTATTATACTCTGTTTTACCAGACAGCACTTGAAGTAATACAGGAAATTTTATGAGGACAAATCATACACTTCATAGTAGAATCTTGTATTTTGAGCTGCAGGTTCAACACTACCACCATTCATTATCCTCAGTCATCATAGCTTAGTTGTTATTATTGCATTATAAAACAGATATTTGCTTTTTATTTTGTTTTAGCTTGCAATTCTGTCAAGCTTTTTAAAAACATCTGATCCCTACTGAAGAAGTTCTTTCAAGTCTATGATCTTCAAGTGTTGTTACTGTCACAGGATAAAGCTGTTTGTCCTCCAGGTTCACAGCAAAAGTAGTGTTACTCACCTCTTTGACAATGAAACACCAGTGAATTTTTGTGCTTCCCCCAGTACAAGACCTAATAAATGCAGTAAGTGCTAAGTATATAGATACAAGATTTTTCTGATCTCTTATTTTGGCATGTTAATCAACTATTGTGGCTCCCTTTCTTTCTCTTTCTTCCCTAGGGATAGCATAACAGTAGCAATTTGAGGCATAACAGTAGGCCTGCCTGAAATAGATGTGAAAGCACTGATTAAGAAGTAATTTTATTGTGTGCACATCCTGGAAGAACATGACATTAATTAATCAGACTACCTAGTCAATGAGAGATAAGTAATCAAGATCACAATTACCATTTCATTCCATTTCTGGACAGTGCTGTGTTGTAATACAAATAAGTAACAACATTAATTAATAATAGTGAAATTTTGTTCTAATTATGATCTTATAAACATTGCTAGTATTTCCATGAATAACTTTATTGAAAATTGGTGAGATCTTCTAAAAACCCGAGAAAATCCTATCTAGTCTGAACAATATATTTCACATTGTATGATTTACTTGGTGTTTTCAGATGACACAAGGAAGCTTTCCAAGCAGAGGTACTCTGCAGAAATGCATTCACTCACTGAATTTCTGGGTACCTCATATTTTTCCTTTTGAAAGTCCCAGTCCACCAAACTGGCTGTCTAAAGTATTCACTTTAGAAATGGTGGTAGCACTTTTACTTTAATGTAACGCATTCAGGTGTTATAAGTTTTCAGTTTCAGAATTGTATCACTTCCTTCTTCCTACCAAATAGCTGATTCAAAAATGTGACTTCTTGAGCTTTCCTAATTCTTAGATAATTGAATAACTCAGGCATTTTTGACTGAGGGCAGACCAGAAGTGCTTATATTACTTTACTCTTTTGACCCTCCCATCCTTGAGGCCTTCTCTGTTAGCAGGCAGGAATACCCAAAACATTTTTTTCTAACTTAACTATACTCAGTGGCAGCCCTGCCAAGGAATACACAATCATGGCTTGAGAAATATATAAAACATTATTTTGTTCAGTGCACATGCTGATTAATACAGATGTACCTCTTCACCATTAGCCATAATCTACTGGTCTGCTACTTCCAAGCTTTCTGTAAAGGTGTGCTAGAATTTCTGTGCCAACATCACAAAACCTTGTTCCTTGTCAGTGAATCACCTGACAAAATCCAACCAAAAAGTGACATCATTTTATGCCTGTCTGCCAAAGTGTCATAGGTCAGATGTGTGTTTAGTTTGGAGGGATTAGGAGTAAAAGGCTCTCCCTCTCTCCAGCACCCCTTATATATTATCATCTGTCCAAAACTAGGCATGCTAAGCTGCCATTATTATGTTATAAATTTGTCAGGGAAGTGTCTGAATGCTCAGGTGAATAGAAGTCTGTAGTCATATGGAAATGATGAAAAACGATCTGTGATTTTGTTAACAAAGAAGCAGCACTTGTTCCTGTTAATATTTATAATTTTTTTCCTGTAATATTTGATAAGTAATAATTTGTTTCAGAAATATGCAATTAGTAACTATAGGGTTAGTCATTATTTGTGTTGTCTGTAGGCAGAAATTTAATTCATAGTGAAATTTTACCAAAGGGCAGCCATTACCTAAAGCAGGTAGGTTAATCATAGAATCACAGAATCATTATGGTTGGAAGAGACCTTCAAGATCATCAAGTCCATTTGTTAACCTAGTACTGCCAAGTTAACACTAAACCAGGTCCCTAAGGACCATGTCTACCCATCTTTTAAATACCTCCAGGGCTGGCGACTCAACCACTTCCCTGAACATACTTTCAATGTCTGACAATCCTTTCAGTGAAGGAATTTTTCCTCATATCCATTGTAAATCTCCCCTGGTGCAACTTGAGGCCATTTTCTCTTTGCCTGTTACTTGGGAAAAGACACTAACCGCCCCCTCTCCAGAACCTCCTTTCAGGTAGTTGCTGAGAGTGATATGGTCTCCCCTCAGCCTCCTTTTCTCCAAATTAAACAACCCCAGTTTCCTCAGCTGCTCTTCATAAGGCTTGTTCTCCAGACCCCTCATCAGCTTTGTTGTCCTTCCCTGGACTTGTTCCAGCACCTCATTGTCTTTCTTGTAGTGAGGGTGAGGTATGAAGTATTTCTTTGGTGAGAAAAAATTGTATATTGTTTCCTGTTTTGCAGTTAGAAGTGTGATCTGACATTTAAAAGCCATGAAAGTTTTAGAGTGTTTGGAGAGATCTGCGGGTTTCTGCACAAAGCTGCAAACACCAGTGTGAGAAACAGCAATGCGAAGCACCAAAGTTTGGAAAGAAGTTCCTCCTACCCAGAAAATGAGCCACCTGTAAGAAGTATTTTACAGCTTAAGGCAACCTCACAACACCACCATTTTTACACAGATAAGACTTCAAAAATTGTCCATTTCATTCTAAACACTGCAGAGAAGAAAACCAGGAGAAATAAACACTGAAATACTGCTGGATGCCAAAAAGACATATACTGAACTGTGTGCCAAAATGATGGCTTTGCTTGGATTTTCCTTTTTTCTATCAAGTTGCATCAACTAATTAAGCCTCCTCCCCTTAGGCTTAATTGATCTTGACAACTTTTTATTTACTATTTCAAGAAGTGACAGCTCACCAGCTAGGATTTCTATAAATCTCACAGTTCTAGTTTTTCGCAGTCATCCCAAACCTGTTTTTACTGATCTTCAAAAAAAACACCCAAACCAATCAATAACAAACCTAACTAAAAACCCCCAGAAGAACAAGAATCAAAAACCTGAGTCCCTTTAGGACTATTATCCAAATTCAAACTGATTGAAACTGAAGGAATTTTTTTTTTACATTACATTGGTTAGAAGCGGTAATATAACTGCATTTCTCATTTTTGGGCAGATCACAATTGTACAAGAGATTCCAAAAGTATATGAAGACTTTTTATACAATCTTTGTATTCAAACAGTTTCTATGTGATTTTTACCATATATAACAGTTATATGAAGTTTATGACTCAATTCTTTTGAAGAGCTACACCTAGAACTTAACAAAACTAGTAACTATAAGAACTTCAGAGATTTTTCATGATCTAAAAGATGATATAAACAAAAAAGTCTTTCTCTTGTTTGCAAAAGTGCAACTTAAAGATTAACCAAGTTGAATAACACACAATTGACAAGAATAACTTTTGAAATTACATTATGGCTTCCAAAAATGGCTGAAATCTCTTTTAATAATATAAGTTTTTGTACGTAAATAGAAAGAGCATTATTTTGGTCAGTCAATTCTGTTTCTCAAAATGTTATCAACTTAATTTCTTTTTTTCCTGTAAAACGTGCCTTGTCTGTGATGGGAAAGCTCCTTTTATCAAAGTTCTCTAAGATTTTTTTTGTCAGAAAATAGTCTATGGACCTGATGAGTTTGCAGAACTTGTATTTTAACACCAGAAAATGCACAAACAATTTTAACTGTACAGATCATGTGAATCCTGAGATTTAAACTGCTCTCTTGGAAGGTGCAAAACATACATTAATGATATATAAATACTACACCATTTCAAATTTGTGAAAATAACTCCATAGATTTGGGCATAAAAGTAAGAAAGATAGATATTCTAGTTTACATATATATATATATCTACATATATATTCTAGTTTACATATATTTGTATATTATTATACATAACAAATCTCTGAATAATCTATTAAAAAGCTATTTCTTTTTCCTATTCATTGATTCTTTCTTCATTTTTTCTGGGGCAAGCACTTTTTGTTTTTTTCTTCTGGTTCCCTGTTTAACTTCAGCTTAACTTTGCATTTCTAAAATGATCTTCACTGTGATATGTCAAAATCTGGGTCATTACAGTAACTGCAGGAGTCTATGCAAATTCCTGCCCCTCTACTTGAGGCAAACTGGGAGTTCTGATCCAGATAAGCAGTGAATTTAAATCAAGCTCAGACAAGTCTTTAATCCAGAAGCCAGAACACGCTAAACAGTAATAAATAACAGCTCTTCTTACTCATAGCGTGGTACAACCTGGGCATTTGGTAGACCCTTTGTGGAGTATAAAAGTCACATTAGAAAGCCTTCAGTTTAGTTTTGGCACTCGTCCTAGAGTGGCATGAGCATCTACAAGTATATACATCCTGGCATATGCGTCTTTTAGCCTTTAGGATCACCATTAAGTTACGGCAACCCAAACCTGTCTCTACTGGGTCCCAATCTATAGTTCTTTCTAAGCTAACTGGGCCCAAGACCTAATAACCATGGTGACGACATCTACATGAACTGTGTCAATTCAGTCCCAGTTCTTTCCCTATCTCTGAATTCACTGACAGCCAGTGAAAGTTGCTCAAAACCACTACACTAAATACTGACAAATAAAGAAAGTATGTCTAAGTGTTTATTGTATCCTGTAAAAGAACTACATTGGTTGTATGAAAGTCAAGAATCAAACTTCTCACTGTGTTTCATGTGCCCACCAGAATTTCCCTCTCTTCAGCTGTATGTTTGACATGGCGTTGCTATCTAGAAAATACTTGATCCCATCAGTCCAACTGTTGGTAATCCCTTTTTTTCATTCTTTTATTGCCGGGTGCTTGGGCTTATTGAATACTAACTTGAATCCACTCATCTGGGAAAGGACATTATCTGCAGAATTTGT
This sequence comes from Tringa solitaria, assembly GCA_026413425.1. Lineage (NCBI taxonomy): Eukaryota > Metazoa > Chordata > Aves > Charadriiformes > Scolopacidae > Tringa > Tringa solitaria. Next base: position 74,991,388 of record JAOXJM010000019.1, read on the forward strand.
TCCTTTGTCTCAGGCTCCTGTCTGCATTGACAAAGCACATTATCCACGTGGCACTTTGGATTGCTGTTAGCTTGTGTATCAAGAGATAGATAGAGATAATGAAACCCTGCAACTTAGTCGAAGTTTGCTATAAATACCAGTGGATCGGGATTTCACCTCCTGAGAGAAAAGGCTCTTTTGTGTGGTAGGATACAAAATAGCTAAATTGGAAGTTAGATTTCGAATCCATGTTTTGTGTTTATACTCCAAGCACTGATAGATTTTTCTATTTTAAAATAAGACTTTATAAAGAAATGAAATTGAAACACCAAAATATATATTTCAAAACAATGTCATTAGAGCCATTTAAAGTGCATAATCCAGATTGTGCCTCTTTCTAAAATTACTCTTTTTTATATATATTTTCTCACAATAGAAGCATTATGCATTTGCTAGAGCAGACATGGTGTACATAGTTCAAGTCAGAATTTATTTCTGTAAATTAAACTCAAAATTCAGTAGTTTTATGTCTCCCTGCATCTGTCTTGAAAATTATGTAAAGCCATTCTTAGTCTCCAATAATGAGAAAAAATGGTTCAGTTTTGTAGGCCGCTTAATCACACAGTATCTGAATGTGGATAGGGTGGAAACTATCAGATAATATTTAGCGATACTTTAGTTCTTTACAGAAGGCAGGGCTGAATGATATGATATCCTATCATGATAGGAAGCTCATATAAACAGATACCACTGCAGAACCATTGCAAATGTGTGGCTTCAATGTCATATGATAAGTAGACTTCCCTTTCTATTACCAGCAGCATAAAAATGTGAGATCACCTCCTGCAACCCAAAACCTGGGTGAGCTGTTTCTGAAGAGTTACATGTAATACAGAAAAAAAGTCAGATTTAGCGAATAGTGGCAATTTGAATAATCAGTACATTAACAGTGCAACCTGCAAAAGGATGTAATGCCAGGAGATAGGCTCAAGATCTGATCACCACAGTGCTGTGAAAAAGGAAAGGAAGAAAGTGGAGAAGAACTGTTTATTCATGCGTGAAGGGGTTATAGTGACTCAGACTTCTGACATGCTCTATTTTCAGGGCCAGTTTCTAATCCCAGAAGAACTGCAGAACTGCAAGCTGAAGAAAACCTGCTACTCAGCGTGTGTGCCTAAGGAGATTTTTATTTTTTTTTTTGGAGTTGCAAGAACTGCAGATACATATAAAATTAAGAAACTGTCCCTCGGACTCTTTGGAAGACACACTTGTAATAACTGATACTTATGTAGGGGTTCTGCTGATTCCTGGAGTTTATTTGCCTACTTTAAAAAATACTATGAGTAGCTAACTTAATGAATGAAACCCACTCTTACTAATTTTTCCTGCTATCCTCTCAGTCTGTTTAACATCTTAGCAGGATTAATGTCATCCGTTTATTCAGACACTGGAATCAGTAGGGCTATTGAATTAACAGTATCTTCTGTGAAAGACATTGGTGCAATAATAAAGAGTTACTAAAGCAAATATTGGAGTATATTTATAGTGGCCACTGTAAAATCTAATTAGCAGGCAAGTTAGGGACTTAATGAACAAAATGACATGCAACACATCAAGAATAAGAATTCCTATATGAAACACTTGAGCTGTTATAATAAGAAGCCAAAGGTTAAAATTCAAAAGGAGGTTCTAGAGGGTTGTAATCCTAATAGGTTGGTTTATAGCAGCCCCATGGTAGGCACATGTCACTGATGAAACAAACTAACTAGAGCTATGACCACAGCTCCCTGTCCTTCCAGCCACGAGCCAGGGACTTTCAAGGAGGAATGAAAGTAGGAAAGTGATGGTCATTGCCATTTATTTTCTGTATCATCTCTGTGTGAGGATACTGAGAAATTAATCCTTTTGCCTCCAGTCATGCCTGTGTTGCGGCTGGCTCTGAGGTGTCTTTTACGTTATATTCAATGTGCAAGCGATGATGTAGAGATGTAGCCCGAATGTGTAACCAGAAAACAGAAACATAAATGGGGAGAAAATATATTCTGTTGATATACAGAACAGAGAGCACACAGACATTTTCAGAATTTTGAAACTGTTAGGCTTGGGATCTGCAATGATCTTTTTTGATGATTCTGCATAAACACATCTTTCTATCTCTTCTATAGATACAGGGTATTGTTGCACCAGTGATTTATACAAGTACATAGTGGGAGAGAGAAAAAACCCACATTGGCTGTCCATTAAAAATTTTTTGAGAGACAAAAAAACCCCCAAATCTAAAACCCCAAAGCACAACCATTTTTTTTTGTTGTTGTTTTTGTTTTCACTGAAGACTCACACAGGTCTATTGAGTTAATATCATATTATCAGTCCAATTTAGAAATGGAAGCCATTCCTCAGCCTAGATTTAGTTGCCTCAGTTATTTATTTTGAGGTGATGAGAAAAGAAGGCTGTTGCTGCTCCGGTGGCCAGGAGTAACAGCTGGTATTTTCTCCTCTTGAAAGGATTGCCAAGGACAGAAATACGTAAAGCACTAGTGCCACAAAAGACTCAGAAATCTGTCTGAGCAGCTGTCACTGTGATGAACATAGTGCAAATATGTAAAACGTTACTTTGGGTTGCCAAAATCTTCAGTCGTTTTGGCACCTCGTAGCTGTAAAACTGGATGTTCTGTGGATGGTGACAGTAATAACAATGTCAGTCACCTCTCTGCAGCAAGTAGGAAGATGCAAGGTCTTTTATTGCATGTTTACTGAGATGCTGCCAATGGGATGGCAGAGTCAAGACAGGCATCAGTATGCTTCGGTGAGTTCATATATGGATTGTTCTTTAATTTAATTTAGTTTCACAGTCAGATATGAAGCAAGCAGTTAGCATTTTTCACAGTAGGATGGCAAGAAAGAGATGTGCTAAGGAGCAAGTCTTCAGCTCCAGAAAGAGACAAAGAAGTCAGAAGAGAGATTTAGGAAAAGAAGAGGGGAAAGGCAAGAAAATCTGGGATTTGCACAGTTGTGTGTTTCTATATAAAATAAGTTACTATTTGGAAATGTGCTACTTTAGAAACAAGGATTCTTTTTTTCTTCTTTCTTTTCAATGCGAGTGCAACTGTCATAAAAGAAATTCCTTGCAAAATCATGACACCTAAAGTTTTGCCATTATCCTTAGTGGGGTAATATTCCCTTAAGTGTATGTCAGTTCGGAAAATCCATTTTAGAGTGGGATGGTACTGCTTCTGGCTTGTTCTCTACCTCACATGCTGAAATTGAAGGGGCAATCTCATCTGATAGTTTCATAACAGCCTTGTTCATCTTGTTGAGACTAGACCAATCATTTCAAAGTCCTGGTACTAGAGTAGCTAAAGCATGGCCCAGATGTGTGGGAAACCTCAGCTGGTCCAAGGGATCAGAACTCAAGTTTAACATTGACCTTGAGCAGATACCTGTGTATCCTTGAAGAGTCCAGAATGTCCCAAGAAGAGCTGAGTAAACAAGGTAAAGGAACTGCCAGCCTGCAAGCAGAGGAAGCTTATCGAAGTTACAACAGAGAACAGAAAAAGTCATCCAATTATGTTGGTCTTTGAGTGAACCAACCATATCTGGACTCACATTCTTAAGAAAGTTATAAAAGGGCTTGTTTAAACAATAAACATGTCTTTTGGAGTTTTGGGGCTTTTGCTCATAATTCCATGTGTGTCGTGTCCATCTCAACAGCGACACAGATGGACTTCTCTGCTATAGGATGTGAGCTAAAGATCTATTATTTTTTACTTTTGAAGTCCATGTCATTACTTGGCAATTAATATTCAAACTCCATTGCCAGGTGGTCTATGTGGGAAAGCTTTGCACCTTTTCCTTTTTGACAGCTGTGTAACAGGTTTAGTCACAGGCATACAAAAGGAGAAGAAGCTTCTAAGATACATGTCCTTTTGAAAATATAGTTGTTGGACAAGGTATAATTTGTAATTATTAGGTACCTAAGCACAATGAGACACAAAACAAAATATAAAGCACATCCATTAAAATAAGAATCCAGAAAGAAAGAAAAAAAGAAACTAAAGAGTTTGCTTTGTTATTTCTTTCAACATAACTATTCAAAAATAAGAACATAAAGAGGCACTAGATTCTAGGAAACAATTATATGAAATGCTAGTCCCTGCTTCATATTGTTCTAGAGATAGGAAAGAACAATACCACCACCACCAACAACAAAAAGTGAGATACGTGCTGCAAGAACGTCAACAAGGAATAATGAAGTAATATGAGGGTGTGAGAGAAGCTATCTAATGGTCCAGGATTGGCACCGTTGTCTGGGCAATGTACAGCAACAGTAAAAACAAATAAACAAAATGTAATGTTGCGTGAGGAACAGGGTGCGGAAAACAGCAGAAAATATAATGTCACAATATAAGTCAGTGACTTTACCTCATTCGGAATATCTTTCTGTATATTCCAGCTCTGAAAAAATACATCAGAATAGTATATGCCATCCAGAGAAAGATGATTAGAATGACTTAATACACAAAAACTCTATTCTGCAGAGAGATTGAAAAGATATGGCTGGTTTATTTTAAAGAGAACATAAAGACAGACACAATAAAAGTATATTCCAGTAATTTGCATAAGAACTACAGTACAGAGAATCAAACAGAATCTCATCAGCTGTCATCACTTTTCCAATTTTGCATTTCAGGGATAAAGCTCCATTGAAAACAGATACAATACAAAGGTCATATCCTTTATATTTCAGAAGAAAAAAAAATAATTTCTGATGCTTTAGCAGGAAGATATTTTTTCATAGGAATGTGTAACGATGTTTTTGTGTTTATATGTCACAAAGGCTTGGAGGTGGAAACTGCCGCAAAATAATTGTTACAAATGCAAAGCCATCCAGTCATATGACCAGATACAAGAACAAATGCCCATATGTGTCAGTGAGGATGGGGTAAAAACTCATTGTGATTTTGCAATGAATTTTGCTGTAATCATAAGCAAGTGAGCTACTAGGATGTTTTTAAAGCTGTTATGATTTTTAATATTGTTCTTAAAGTAAAAAAAAACATAGAGGCTCTTTTTATAAACTGTTCATGCTACTGTTTCTTTATCATTTAAGTGGAGATAAAAATCTTTCCAACAGGGCCATTTTGAGGCTTACAGAATTTACGAAGTGTTCTATGAAACTGGAGCACAAGTGGAATGCAAAATTGAAACACGCCATTATCCTGGTGGGATTTTTGTAAATAAACATGTAAAAGTATACAGTTTCATCTGGTTCTAAAATTTTAGCAGGTTTGGCTCATCCTTCCAAGAAATCACAGAATCACAGAATCACAGAATCCTCTAGGTTGGAAGGGACCTTCAAGAT
>JAOXJM010000019.1:74996828-75007300 GCA_026413425.1 Tringa solitaria
TCCTCTAGGTTGGAAGGGACCTTCAAGATCATCTTGTCTAACCATCAACCTAACTTTGACAAAAAAAAAATAATAAAATCTGGTTGAAATATTCAGTATTCACAGCCTTTCCATAAAATGAGCAATATATAAACCCACAGAGATCTTTCATCTCTCTAAATAATGCACATATGATGCATTAGTGTAATAAGAATTAAGCTCTTCTTACAGCAAGACTCTACTACTTGATCTCTACTTCCTGTTTTTGAGAGACATTTTCAGTTCACAATTCATTACAAATGTTACCATAAATTGCTGTGCTGAAAACCAAGAACAGTTATTATGTCAAATTTTTCCTCAAAAGAGAATGGTGCATATTACCTGTTTTGAGGACATAAATTGTTTTTAATGTGTAATTTAAAGAGTGAGAGTTGATTTGTTTTTGTATGTATGAGTGTATGACTTTTTTTCACATTGGTAATGATGTTACCAGATTTCAATTAAAATTTTATTTTCAAGTTCTTGGTATAATGATTCTTGCATAAATTTAAGCTCTCCTTATGTAAACCAGACTACCATAAAGAAATAAAGCATTTGCCTCTGGTCAATTATAACTTAGCTGCTTATAACTTCCTTCTATAACTTCCAGGCCATTGGCCTACCTGAAATTAAACCTTTAACTTTCCCAAATTCTTGTTAACATTCTATACATTCTTCTCCCACTCCTCTGCTTCTTTTCTCAGCATATTTTAAGTTTTACACATTACTATGTTTTCCATTAGACGTCTACACCTCCTTTTCTGTTTCTAGAATAGAAAATGGGTGGTTGACTGCAATACATCATGACTGTTACCTACTCCCAAGAAAGTCTCCTATACCTATAAATCAGAAAAATTACTAAGATGAATCAAGTATTTCGAGATTTTTCCCCTGGTTTCCAGAAAATAAGAACAGTAAAAATCTTGGAGTAACCTTTGCCAAAGAATGGCAAAGAAAGGTTACTCCAAGTGGCAAAGGGGCAAGTTGTGAATAAGGACAGAGATATACCTAAAGCGAACCATGAAATATAGAGGGAGTGAAGAAAGTTCTTCCATTGAAAAAAAACCCCAAACAATTATGGTTATTGTAATTATGATGTCTATTGGGTACATTATGCACATAAGTGATCAGGGACCTGGTTGTCAGACCAGATGTTAGAAGAAAGTGTTGCTAAGACATCTTACAGAAGCACTGCATAGTTATGCAAATATTTTGAGTTTTAAGAAACACATATTTGATGAGCAATTATGATGAACACACTTGATAAGTGATAAACGACCATTCGTCTTTCTGAGAAAAGGCACACTGACTGTAATTTTATTCCAAAATTCATTTGAACTACAAAAATGTGGGAATTCAGACAATGTAAAAAATCTTGTCTGTCTATAATTTCTGTGGCCTTAAAGTCAGTTTAACTTATTCTTCAGATCTTTGTTATTGTTCTGAAATAAAGAAAATTGTACTCTAGACAACACCATTTTACATGGAAATTAAAGCTGAACGCCATGTTTAAGGCCAAAAAAGAAAGAAAAGACAGCTAATTAGTAAACACAGGGAAAACATGCTAAAATATACAGAGAGAAAACTCTGATTTAAGAAATTCAAATGAGAAAAAAAAATTACAATGAAAGTATTGACTAAGAATATAAGGCAAATGAAAACAAATGTTCTGTAGAGTTCATGGTAGAAACTATGGAATTTCTATTCCATGATAAAGCAAAATAAGAATTCCTTAAGCAGCAATAAGTTGGAAAATGCATTCTTCAAAAAAAGGGAAAACAGTGGATGACAAATTTTCTCTTTTCTCCCATTTAGGAAATGTGAACAAAATATGCTAAAATGTGGGAAGTTAGTTTTATCTTTTGCTTTGCTTTTGCTTTTTTTTTTTCTTTTGCATTTTTTTTACTAAACAGCTGAAGGGAAACAGCTTTGACTATGTACCAGGAAAAAGGAAGGAGGGGAAGCACTCGTAAACCCTACCAACATTAATTATTCAATACATGGTCAGATTTATTGCTATCATTATCTCCTGTGCTTATAGGTCACGCAGTATCTTGTGCCTTGATATTATTTCAGGAACCTAAATATCAGAAATATCTTGTCTGGCTTTTTGCCTTTTTGAACAAGATTATGTAATTTCCTACAATTACTAAAATGGGTGATGAATGCACTCTTTACTTAAATATGCTAAAGACATAGAATTATCATAAAAACATTAACTTTGCCTTTTGGAAATATAAAAAGCTGTTGGAAAAGTTATGTTTTAGTGAGCTACTTGATATTCAGGCTCCTGCTGTAGTCAATTTAACTAGAATATTATACTTCATTGGCAAAAAACTAGAATATTATCATCTTAGCATTCTTTCTGATTTCTGTAAGATGATTACAGGTCACAGCTTTATTCATACTGGTGGTGATTTGAATTCAACTATTTTTATATTTAGCAGAAAAAGGTGATTATAGAATAGACTACAGATATAGAAATTTGAACTCAATTTCTCTTTTGTCTTTCCTAGTAAATAGTATAGGTACTCACTGAATGAATGATTTATTTTTCATTCCACACATATCTTGGTTTCCTGACAAAAATGTGTTGTTTCAATCAATCTGAACTGAAGATCTATGACATGACTGTCGTATCTTTTAGTAAGAAGAGATAGGAGAAAAGTTCATTAAATTATGAGCAGTTACTGCTAAATATTTGGAGGGATGAAACAGCCTTTCCCCTACATTGTGGGATCACTTTCAACTAAAACATTCTCATTAGTATGCAGTTTATCCGCAGTGCTGTTCAAGATCCTCGATTGCTTCTTGATAACAATGATTTACAGAAACAGAAGAGGAAATAAGTTTTTCTCCTTATTATAATTACTAACCTTTTTTCCAATATATCTTCCCCAATCATATGGTATTGAAAGTCTTCATTTATATGAAAATATAACCATAGACCTATAAGGTGTACTCACTTAATCTCATGTCCATAAAAGAATGTGAGAGTATCTGACCATTAATTTAGTGATGTTATTGTTCTAGAGTATAGCACAACGTCTTTCTAGATCACTTCCTACATAGAGAGTTTGACGGTTAAGATTGCAGAGCTTCTCTGCAATCAGTTGCTTTCTGTTCTTATCCTCATAATTTTTTCAGGAACACTTTGGAAGGAAGCTTAAGTGCACTGATGAAAGTTCACCATTCCAGGAATGGTCTCAAGAAAATGTAATACCTACTTTGAGATATGCCTTTATTAAAAATGTGGGCACTTATATTGTTATACATGTATGCTAACACTGAGCAGCCTGTCATTGCCTGGTGTCTGAAAGCAACTTTGAATTTGTCATGAAGTGCCAATCTTTTCTCACTTGTGTAGCAGCACAAAGGTATTGGTCTATCAGCTTATTTTGCAATACACAGCAGAAAAAATGTGGGTAAATAGTTAGCAGCCAGAGTTAGGCTGGGTACTTTGTGTAGTTTTAACAGTGAGGGACAAAAAAGCCACACAATCTCAGTAGCTAAAAAATGTCAAGGTACTAGTTTCTGCCCCCATTGCCTTTCAGCTCTGCCACAGTACATAGGAAAAATTTATTTCAACATTTTCCTGGTGAAGTGAGTATACATAGTTAAAGCACAGTCACTTAAATTTAAAAAAAATAAATAAAGTGTTTTAAATATTTAAATGCTCCACTTTGACACCAGCCAAAACTACCAAAAGCAATACAGAGAGACAGTTCAGTACAAGCAGTGTTTGTAGGAAAACAGAATTAACTCTTAAGCATTATATTGGTGGGCTTCATTGGCTCTAGTGAGTCTGGAAGGAGGGAAATAACATTTTTCACCATACAAATCTTCCTCTACAGGTACTGACTAAACTCGGTGTCTTGTAACATTTATTTTAACAGTATTTATTTTTGAATGGAAAACTTAAAATTAATTTGAAAAAGAATCAATGAAGCCATCATTTATTATCTTTTCTAATGAGCTTTTTCCTAGAACAGAAGACACATTCAAAAATGCACAGATTTTTAGGTCTATTACTTTAAAAGAATGCCAAATAGTTAAAGAAAAATGGTTGAAACATGCTCAAAAGTAATAAACTTTGCAAAGATGTTGCAGCAGGTGTACTACTGATAAGCTACAGCTTAAAGTCTTAAAAGGTCATTTGCAATTCATACGGAAACCTATATCTGTGCTGCATGTACTTTAAAAGGTTGTGTGCAACAGAGCAGAAAAAGAAATTATTTTAATCTGCTAAATATTGTTCTGATACAACCTTCTGAGACAAAAATGTTAATTTAGTACCTGCGGCTTTCAGAACGTTCTGTTCTTGCAATTATTTGCCTATTTTACATGGTCATGTGACAGTCTATTTAAAATACAAATTATCATCAACAATAGTCTTTTATGGTAAAGTCCTATAGAAAAAGCAGGTTATTTAAATTTCTAATGAAAATATCTGCAGAGATATGTTCTGCATTTCTGTTGAAAATGAGTGTACCTTAAGCAAATACTTCTCTTATTTAAAGAGTCAATGGATGTGAGGGTCAAAAACATCTAGACAATGCAAACATCTAGATAACGGGGGCATATTATTTGGACACCACAAACTAGAGTCATTGTAGAATTAGAGAGAGAAGCAGAAATAGAGCCTAAAGATCTGGTCCCATACCCAGTGTGAAACCATCCAGCTTCCAAGCTGTGGTTATTGATGCACTGGCATCTGAGCTGTAAGATGCCATTCTGGCAGCTTATAATAGCAGAACGAAAAACGGATTCCTTTCCACCATAAATGCTGCCTTTACTGGTATGTGAGACCAGCAGTTCTAGAAAGCTTTTGTGCTGGCTCTCCACCCCGTAGTTTGCCATTAAGAAATGAAATCTTAAGTAGACAGCTAGGTTTTGTTCAGCTGATTTAGCAGAGGTCAGACTATTTCCATTAGAAGATGCAAACTACTAAAATGTTGCCTAGATGAAAAAATAAAATATCTTACAGTCACACACTAGCAAGTTTTAAAGAATGAAAATTTGCAACCTTGACAAAAACGCATGTCATATTTCATTTAATATGATAATGTGGTCTCATTACTTTTTAATTGAATTATACTTAGCTAATACTTGACAACTAAGACTCCTAATTTTATAGGAAGCCATTTCACAATGCAAGAAGTCTTAAGTGATCGACTAATTGGAAGAGCTTTCTGAATGTCAAGCATTATGTAAATGAAAGTCCTAGCCTATTTAACCTGCTCTTCTAATGTAATTTTGTGAACTGTGTCCAAAAAATGTAGTAAAGTATGCTGAGTTACTGCAATAATACAAAAAGTAAGATTTCTGCAGCGAGCATTCTTTTGTTCTTTCTTCTGCCTTTGGTGTTTGTTACGTTATCCTTGAAAGTTATTAAAAAAGGCACTGTCCTGCACAAGTTTGAAAAATGCATTTCCAATTTTAGTTTATTCTGTGGAATTTCTTTTTATACAAAGGAAATCATCCTTTAAAAATTTCAAATGTGTGAATCTGACCATGTTGCTGCTTCACTGGCATTACAATTCCAAATTGGATTTCTTAACCTCCCCCCAATCTGGACCAGTAAGGATTGAGTTTCTTGTTACTGCCATTTTTCACTGTCTGCCTTTCATCTAAGAGCTTTCTATACTTTGTTCATAAATACATATTGGTAGCACTGAGAGCTGATGTACAGTACAACACCTTGGACTGCTGAGAGCAGATGAGTATCCCAGGTGGAGTCAGGTACTCTAGAACCCATCCTGGCAGATGCCTTTAACTTGGTTTTAAGAGTTTCCATTAGCAGCTCTTTTATGGCATCTCCCCAGACAACTCATTTCAGTGCCGTACTAGACTTTCAGTCACAAAATTCTTATTCTAGTGTCTTTTGGCTGTAATTTACTTCCATTTCTACTTGTCCCTGGTGAAAAGAGGGAAGAGTCTGAAAGCCATTAGCACTTTTACCTTCAATCTTTAGCAGGGAAAAAAATATTAATTCTTGTGTTTGTGTTTTTTAGATTGCCTTTGTTGCTCTCTTCTGCGTCTCCTGCAGCTGGTCCCTAAGCAGACCTGCCTTCATTTGATCACTGTGAGATGGATACATGGCAGCGTGAAACCTCACAGCTTCAACACCATTGGATATTGGCAAGTTCAGGCAAGTGATTCCCAACTGAGCATCACCTCCTTAGAAATGAAGACACCTAGTATTCTGTATATCCCAGTGTCACAGAATTTATATGCTTAAATAGAATGTATTGGACAGAGTCTTAACACCATAAACTTGTCTATAAGCTGTGGCACAAGCCAACTCCTTATCAGCACTTGCACGAGCACCAGTCACGCCAGTGTTGGTGTCAGGCACACATCCTGATGGTGGGTTCACCCCCCAGTACTACCTCTGCTGACCAAAGGTGGTCCCTGAGTGTTAGCATTGCACGACCAATGGCTATTAGAAAACACGGTGGCATTTCTTATCTCAACAGCAAACTTCACTCTCTTGTAGGCAGTTCTGTCCCTGGCATCCCTGCCTCCAGCCAGTTTAATCCCTTCTGCAGTCAGACCTTCTTGCCCATGCCAGATCACTCTTGGTCATGAATTACCACTGCTGAGTTGTTACAGTCCAAACTTTCCCTCCACCAGGAAAAGAATGACTCCAAATCCAGGGGGCGACCTTTGTGAAAAGTAAAATTGAAATATTTCAGAACACCTACCATTTAACAATAAAGTAACAAACTCATTCTTTGTAGTGTGTATTTTTCAGCTGCACTTTTAATCCAATTATTCATGTTGCCAGTATACATTAGTAAAGTGTGTCCTTGAGAAGTAGTTTATTAATATTACATTCACAGGTACAGGTTGATTACATGATGTAAGATTTCCTTTTTAAGTGGGGCCCTAATACTAAGACCCTAGATCTTTCTTTTTAGAGGTACTTACATGGATGGCCTATTTTTTTCTAAAATGTTAAGTATTCGATTGTTTCCAGCAGTTCAGGAAAGAATTTAAGAGTTTAAGTGCTCATTTATTAAAAGAAAAAAAAATCTGCTGTGGCTATAAAAGCAGTAAATGCCTGATTATTCAGCTATAAAAGGCAACTACAGCTCCCATTGCCTTTAACTAGAGTGGAATATTTCCTGCATCTTAAAAAGTCAGACTCTAATGTATGTCCAGAACATTTTACTTCATGAAATCAATAGACAACTGTAGGATATCAGCATATGAAATACAACTTTTTTCTATCCAGTCTAAACATTCGCTGTCTGGTTGACTCAAGCTTTGATTTCCATGACAAAATGTGAAAAAATTAATCATTTTAATGCCCTTTTAATTTAATGGTCTACAAAGCTCAATACCTTCTCCCAGCTCCTCTATCCCACAGGTTTTGGCCACATTTCTCAGGAGTTCTTTTCTCTGAATGCCTCTGTTCACCTCAGAACATGTGTGTAAGGGAAAACCTAGGGATTGTACTCCTGTCACTCCAACATGGTCATCTGTTAGTCTTAGTAAGGATCACATGGGGAAGTTGAATCATAAATGCGCTGAAGCTTAAATTGTACACCTATACAAAATTCATGAAAACAGAATATACTCATTATCCACCCATAACAGCAGTCACGAAAGGTTTGGGGTTTTTTTTGGACACAAGTAACATATAGGTCTCAAGATTTTCCTTATCCTTGTTCCTGTGTCAATGTAATACAATACAATGATAAGATTACTTCTGCCTCTGTAAACATTTATGGGAATAAATTTGCTTTTACAAATGTTCTAAATTTCTTTGGCTCCAGAACATTCAGCATCAAAGGTTGAAGATAACTTCTAAATTGAATTTCCAGTTTGCAATGAAATATAAAAAGATTTGTGCACTTGGAATAGAGTCAATACAGTCCTTAACCGTAAAATGATAAGATACCCAACAGCTTACAACATTTTCTGGTAGCTTTCTTTCACATTAATTTCTGGAGAAAAAAAAATTGTGAAATTACCACAAAGCTCTGCTCCAGAGGATGTGACTCCTTACCCAGATTCTTGAGTGTGGGAAATATTTGGGAAGAGAAGAACATGCTATTTCTGTCAAGAAGAGAATAGGATTTATGTTGTCCCATTTAAGCACAGAAATTTCTTTTGAATGATGACAATGCCTTTAAAAACAAACCCCAATGGTATGTAAAGCTATTCTCATCAAATACTCTTATTACCTTTTTGCTGACATGAAGGCATATCTGAGTGCTGAAAATATGTTAAGATGAGACCACGAAAGAAAAGATATTCAGAGATATACACATATTAACAGGAGCTGAAAGTCTTCCTGTCTACATGAAAAATATTGAAAGCTAAAAAGACAAGGTTTGTGATGGAAGGTGTTGCGTACTATTAAACACCAAGAAGCTACTGCTACAGTATCATGAACTTTTGGTTATTAATTTCTTATACAGTCTGAACTGGAATAATTAAATACTGTTTAATATTCAGACTTGGTGGAGAGTTGCTTCGTCAAGGTTATCTCTCCTAAAATCTGTTTCTCCTTTCAGTGTTTGTAGTACTCCACCCAGCAGACTTTTTCAAGCTACTAAACAATAAGACTTTGCAGTAAAAATTAAACTGCCTAATATGCTAGCGCTCAGCATTTCAGGAAGCAGTTTGTATGTTAATATTTTGGAATTGTCATATCCTTCAGCTGCACTGAGAAAAACGATCTGCAATCTCATGCTGGATTTCAGAGTATCCATTAGAGACTCCCTAAATATGACACCATTTTCTTTTAGCAGCAGTCTGGTGTGTGACTATCCAGTTCTTCAAATCTAAAGATCAATAGTGACACAAGAAATTTTTAGTCCTTTTTCTTGTATGTGAGAATTTGATCTATAGATAACAATCAATCATTTCATTAAATGGGTGTAAAAAAGTGATATGCATCAATATGAATTGATTTAAACTAGTAACTTGAAGTATACTGGTGTACTGCTGTACAAAGCGAACTGGATTTTTAAGTGAGCTAAGGACTCTGCAGTGTCTGACATTCAGAACTAATAAAGTTAACGGCAGGGGTGCCTTAAGCAGAAGTTCCACTTCCAAGGAAAGTCCCCTCTCTCAAGAGATTAAGCAGGAGGGGTGCAATGAGTGAATGGTGGCGTTCGACTTAATTTTACACAGAAATTAGCTATGTTTAAAATTTCAGTTTACTATTACTTAACCGTTTTCTTTTTCTTGTTCCCAATATTGACTGACAGTTGAACGTTATATCCTTCTAAACATATTGATGTTTTCTGCTTGACAAGAACATTCTCAAACGAGATATCAAAATAACTTAGGGGACAAAAATTTGAGTAGTAATTTCTGTGGGTGATTAGTGGATTAATGTATAATCCAGTAAACAATGTGTGTAATTGTTGCTATTTGTAAAAAAATATGCCATAGACTGTTGTCTACATATTACTTAAACTATATGCAGGTATTTATAGTAGCTGAATATACAGATGACTATTTCCAAACAATGAGTGAACAAGAACTATGAATAATTATTTGCTGATACTTTGTTTACTCACCAAAATTTCTCAAGGATGGGTGTTTTTTTTGAGAAAAACTGCTCAATTCCTTTTATTTCTGATTCTGACTCATTTAGCATTAGTAGCATAGAAAAGGAATAACATTCTAATGATACAACACCCACTGATTTCACTATGAACCTGCAGTTAAACACAGCATCTAATTCAGTTTAGTAGCAATTATTAAGACTTAGTGATCTTAAAGTGATTCTGAGAAATATACTCCATTTAGTCTAAAAGGAATAAGAAAGAAAAAGTGTGCTCTGGTTTGACAATATGAAGTTGATAAAGAAAAAAAAAAAAGGAAAGAACTGAGGAACTGGACAATGCTGCTTTCACACTGCCACTACTGGTTGCCATAACTATGGAAAGGTAGTATATTGTAACTATGAAGGCAAAGGAAGAACTGCTAACCAAAATAAAACTGTTGGGACCCTCTTTCCACAAGATAAAGATGAATCTAAAGACATCTTTCCATTGTATGTATAACATTTAGAGATATGCGCAAAGTCAGGCAAAAGCAATATTTTTCGTGTTAAACTTCTAAGTTAACGAGAGACAAAATAAATCCCTATATAAAAGTTTATATGTACTTATATATATGGTCATGCATGGATTATTTGGGTCGGCTTATTCCTGGGGAATCTTTCTGGTCCTCAGTCCTCCTGGAAGACAGTTGGTCCCTTTCAATTTTTAATATTTTAATATTACAGAGAAATTAATATGATTTTACATGGCCTTTTATAAGAACTTAAAAGCCATGGAAGATTTGTTTTCCAAGCTATGGTAGTTCCTTCGCTGTCTGCCTTAAAGAATTCCCACTCTGAGGTTTCTTTGCACATTGCCTGTAGCTGTTCAATATGTTTACCTGCCAGGTTAAGGTGGTGTTAAGGCTTTGAGCTCTGGCATTGT